>CAMQGK010000331.1:320000-362500 GCA_947000775.1 Pterois miles
TGTAGCTCTGTGGGTTGGGTTTTCAGTGGTGTCCCCCTCAATCAATCAGGGTAACCTCTCCTTTGGTTTTATGTCCACAGGCTGACATGCTTGTCTTTTTATCAAAGGACCAGATATTTTTATTGGAGGGGGGAAAACCAGCAGGAGAGAGAGCGAGGAGCAGGGGAAGTCACAGCGATGTACCTAACCTGTTCTTACCGGTGAAATGTGGCTGCTTTGTGACTACCAGAGCTCCAGACACACAGAGGCATCCGACTAAATCACAATAGGAAGAAAAGAGAGAATCCCATCTACGCAGTAGGGCTTATCGATCTACATATCGATAGTATCGAAACCAGGGTGCGCATCGGTATCGGCCATACTAGCCCTGTATTTACTTGGTATCGGATCGATACCAAAGTTCCCAGTATCGCCCAGCCCTCCCAGGGTCGCCACCACATACTGCTGTGATGATTGAGAGGTTTATTTTTGGATCAGACTGTACTTTACTTTTTAGCAAACTGTTGCATTGTATTGAATTGTTCTTCTAAGGTTTCTTCTTCTGTTTCTTCTGTACGGTTTTTGGACTCTAACTACTTCTGCATACTTTCAGCTGCAGAAACCATTCAACTATCAAAATATTCAGCTCATTAAGGACATTAGTGCTTTATCTTTTCTTGATTCTTCCTCTTAAACATTGAAAATATTAACCTTTTTACTTTTCTTTTTACAATGTAACTCAGTGGAGAAAATCTTCAGATCTTCTGAAACATACGGTACTGCTCTTTGAAATACTACTACTTCTGCATACTTTCAGCTACAGACTTCATCTAAACTTCAAATGGGTCATTAAGTTTCATACTTTTTTCAGACTCTGAGTTTATAATGGACGTGTATTGTGCTGCTTACCATTTTTTCTACATTCTCTTAATTGTTCACAGATACACAAAGACACTCGGACACACACATAGACACACACATAGACACACACATACTGTGCACTCAGGACTTGGACACTTGGACTTGGACATAGACAAAAGGCCTATTCCACCAGTTTTAGCTTCCCTTCGTTGGCTACCTATCCATGTCAGATCAGACTTTAAATTCTGAATGGACACACCATTTACAGTTTAAAAGGTTCATTCCACCCAAAATCTATTTTCTGTCTAACAAGTTAATTCATTTCCTCACTCACTTCCACTTATCAAAGTATTAGAGTTTAGCTTCCTACTTTTCTAGCAATGTATTTCAGATCTTACCTTTTTTGTCCAAGTCAGGCAGTTCAGCTTTTAACTCACAGTTTTACAATTCAGTTCAGTATTTTCAGCAATGTTTTGTAAAGAATTTCAGCTGTCAGCTTTCCCATGCATTTTCAGCAAGAAATGCAATTTCTAGTAAAACATCATTGTTGAAATGTTAATAGAGTTTTTTTTTATTTTTTATTCTAATCTCCAAGTTCTGGCCTCTAAACCATCATTTCCTCAATATCCTCTTCCTCACATTGTCTTCATTACCAACCTCACTGATCCCAGTGCTTTATCCTTTCCAGCCTTTTTTCCTTTTCATCTGTTTTGTTTTCTCAGTCTCAACCCATTCATCATATTAGCCTTCAAAACACTATTCCTACATTCAGTTCCCTGAGCGCAAGAATGTTTCCTGTGAAACTCTGCCCCCTTTATCCTGGATTAAGTTTTCATAATGGCATCAAGCCAAAATACCCAAATACAGCTGGTTGAAAAAAAAATCATCGGCTCGAGCAGCAGCACATGTAATACTGCCATGATGTCGCCATGGGAAATTGGTTTGTAGTGTCAGAACAGACACAGATCACATGATACAAAACAAACTCATCAAGGATAAAGCATTCACATGAGTTTGCATGCACTTTCATTTCATTTCAGGTATCTGATGGAAAATATTTTTTAAATACCAACAACCAGGTATTGTATACTGTATGTGTGCCTGAGGCCCATGCTTCTTAACTTCAAAGGTTCAAATCCTTCCCTAAATCCAGGAAACCTGCAGCACAAAGACCTGTTGTTACCGTGTTGAGGAAGCACACTGGCGATGGACAGAAATGGTAGAGGCCCGTCCATGGGATCCTTCTGCAGGCTGTACAGATGAACCGTGTGGAGATCTACCAGCCTCACATACGTGTGGCTTGATAACCTCAATGTCTTCAGTACGGGAACGGCTTCTTTCACACAGACAGGGTGGTCACATCGGTACAGGCTTCTGTCTGCTGACACAGGCCCACACTAAATAAGAGTGTGACGTCTGAGAATACTGCAACACTAAACCACCTACGAGAGCAATGCTGTGCTTCTTAAAGTGTCGGGACTAATAAAACACGATATGTATCGGCATAACATGCAGCACTAGTGGAATCATTGTCAGTGACACCTCGGTCAACTTGAAATTCTTGAAGTTTCGCTGTCATAGTTTTTATGAGGCTCGATCAATGTGCTTTTCTAAACATGTTAATCATAAACACAGTGGTTGTATAGATATGAAGGGTGATGCCACCAGAAAAAAGTCCACCACATCCGTTTCAACACGGGTCGGGTACTTTGCCGACATCAACACAGACCCAACGCACTGAAGACGGTAAGCCCCGGTTGGCAGTCAGGCCGGGAGCTCCGCCCCTCCCCTCAGGGCGAGAGGACGCGGCGAACACCACTGCCCTGGGAGGTGGCGAGGTCGGGATAAAGATCACGGCCGGAGCTGCGAGCCACCTTCGCCCCAAGCCGAGCCGAGAGCCAGTCGTGGTGCGCGGTGGCGTCCTCGACCCGACCCGTCGAGTTGAATCACCCGGTCAGGCTGAGTGGACCCCACTGGTTGAGAAGTAAAAATATTTTTCGGTTCACTATGAAACTGTGTCAGACCACATTTGACCATGTTAATGTGGTCGAAATCATCACTGAAACTCCAATGAATTGCCAGATAGTCTATATGAAGAAAAAAAAAAGAACAAATAGTTGAATCTTTGTATTGAACAGCCAAATCTAATCAGAAAATTATGATTCGGGTACAGCCCTGTAAATAAAACAAAATCCTGAGGTAAATCTGCACTGCTACCATTGTAAACTGCATATTCATATACACGATGCTAGAATGTGTGTGTGTGTGTGTGTGGTGTGTAGGTGTGTGTGTGTGTGTGTGTGTGTGTGTGTGTGTGTGTGTGTGTGTGTGTGTGTGTGTGTGTGTGTGTGTGTGTGTGTGTGTGTGTGTGTGTGTGTGTGTGTGTGTGTGTGTGTGTGTGTGTGTGTGTGTGTGTGTGTGTGTGTGTGTGTGTGTGTGTGTGTGTGTGTGTGTGTGTGTGTGTGTGTGTGTGTGTGTGTGTGTGTGTGTGTGTGTGTGTGTGTGTGTGTGTGTGTAGGTGTGTGTGTGTGTGTGTGTGTGTGTGTGTGTGTGTGTGTGTGTGTGTGTGTGTGTGTGTGTGTGTGTGTGTTTTTTTTTTTTTTGTGGTGTGTGGGGTATTTGTGTGGTTTTTGTTGTTTTTTGTTGGTTGTGTTGTGTGTGGTGTGTGTGTGTGTGTGTGTGTGTGTGGTGTGTGTGTGTGTGTGTGTGTGTGTAGGTGTGTGTGTGTGTGTGTGTGTGTGTGTGTGTGTGTGGTGTGGTGTGTGTGTGTGGTGTGTGTGTGGTGTGTGTGTGTGTGTGGGGGTGGGGGGGGGTGTGGGTGTGTGTGTGTGTGTGTGTGTGTGTGTGTGTGTGTGTGTGTGTGTGTGTGTGTGTGTGTGTGTGTGTGTGTGTGTGTGTGTGTGTGTGTGTGTGTGTGTGTGTGTGTGTGTGTGTGTGTGTGTGTGTGTGTGTGTGTGTGTGTGTGTGTGTGTGTGTGTGTGTGTGTGTGTGTGTGTGTGTGTGTGTGTGTGTGTGTGTGTGTGTGTGTGTGTGTGTGTGTGTGTGTGTGTGTGTGTGTGTGTGTGTGTGTGTGTGTGTGTGTGTGTGTGTGTGTGTGTGTGTGTGTGTGTGTGTGTGTGTGTGTGTGTGTGTGTGTGTGTGTGTGTGTGTGTGTGTGTGTGTGTGTGTGTGTGTGTGTGTGTGTGTGTGTGTGTGTGTGTGTGTGTGTGTGTGTGTGTGTGTGTGTGTGTGTGTGTGTGTGTGTGTGTGTGTGTGTGTGTGTGTGTGTGTGTGTGTGTGTGTGTGTGTGTGTGTGTGTGTGTGTGTGTGTGTGTGTGTGTGTGTGTGTGTGTGTGTGTGTGTGTGTGTGTGTGTGTGTGTGTGTGTGTGTGTGTGTGTGTGTGTGTGTGTGTGTGTGTGTGTGTGTGTGTGTGTGTGTGTGTGTGTGTGTGTGTGTGTGTGTGTGTGTGTGTGTGTGTGTGTGTGTGTGTGTGTGTGTGTGTGTGTGTGTGTGTGTGTGTGTGTAGGTGTGTGTGTGTGTGTGTGTGTGTGTGTGTGTGTGTGTGTGTGTGTGTGTGTGTGTGTGTGTGTGTGTGTGTGTGTGTGTGTGTGTGTGTGTGTGTGTGTGTGTGTGTGTGTGTGATCCATCTGGCCACACAGCAGCTCAGCTGTAATACTGTTCTGGTGGATCTGGGTGCATACGACATGGAAAATGTCTGCTGAGACACATCACTCTGAATCTACTAGAGTAGTATAGCAAAGCCACCAGGAGGTGGAGACCATGGGGGTTCTGAACTGGGGGTTCTGAACTGGGGGTTCTGAACTGGGGGGTCAGAATCTGAGCTCTTCACATGTTGTCTGGTGTTTCACTGTCACCAAAGCCAAACCTGTCTTGCAGGGACCTAAAATGCCTAAAATGACAGCTCAGAAACCAGATCCACTGATGAAGACTGACTGAGACTTAAAATGGACTGGTGGATCAATGAGTCCACCTGGATCCATGATGATGATGTTAGTCCCCAAAGGAGCCATTTCATTGATCACTGTATAAAATGACCTGTGGTGACCTCTAGGATACTACTACTACTACCGTATCACCCCTGCTACTACTACTACTACCTCTGGGATAATCACAGCCTCTACTACTACTACTACCCTAGCTACTACTACCTCTAGGACTAATCACTAGCCTCTACTACTACTACTACTACCTCTAGGATAATCACAGCCTCTACTACTCTCTACTACTACTACTACTACTACTACCTCTAGGATAATCACAGCCTCTCTACTACTACTACTACTACCTCTAGGATAATCACAGCCTCCACTACTACTACTACTACTACTACTACTACTACTACTACTACCGGTCTAGGATAATCACAGCCTCTACTACTACAACTACTACTACTACTACTACTACTACTACCTCTAGGATAATCACAGCCTCTACTACTACTACTACTACTACTACCTCTAGGATAATCACAGCCTCCACTACTACTACTACTACTACTACAACTACATCCTGGTAACTACAGACCTAGAGCATTCCGAGGATGGATGGCTTTCTTAGCTACACTGACTACTACTACTACTACTACTACTACTACTACTACATCCTGGTAACTAGAGACCTAGAGCATTCAGAGGATGGATGGCTTTCCTCGCTACACTGACTGCCCCTACTACTACTACTACTACTACTACTACATCCTGGTAACTAGAGACCTAGAGCATTCAGAGGATGGATGGCTTTCCTAGCTACACTGACTACTACTACTACTACTACTAATACTACTACTACTACTACTACATCCTGGTAACTCATTCAGAGGATGGAAGTCTAATTTAAGGAAATCCAACATTAAACTCAAGACTTGTAACTGACAGAAATAAAACCATATTTTCATAAAGGTCCAACAGAAACAGCTTAATATCACCTCCCCTTTAAGACTACTTGCAGTGTATTTCAGAGGATATCTGAGCGTTGTGTACCCACACACCCTCCCTGTGTGAGACCCACATGAGAGCACATTTGTCTGGAGTGTCTTTTTCCATTGGCAGTAATTGGCATTCCTTTGACCAAGTGTTGGATATGCTATCCAAAGGCTAATCTAAGGTAGGCTAAGTTACTAAGGCTATCCGCTATACACAATAGACAGACCCATCTCCTAAAAAATACAATACAATATACTTTATTGTCCCACTTAGGGAAATTTCTCTTGGATTCTGTGCCATAAATGCCTTGACAACCACAATGACAACAAACAATACATCACCAGGCTGCCATCTCAACAACAATTCCAGAACAGTACTGCTCAAGCAGCATTGTTCAGGAATTTGATGGCGGTTGGAACCAATGATCGGTTTGTTGTTGTTGAAGGTTCAGTTTCCAGGTGGGGACTCTGGGTGGTCTACCCAGGGGCAGGAGCTCAGATTCTCAATGAATATGGGATGGCTCAGCCACTACTCTGGGCTTGCCTCAGGATGGACCATGACCAGAAACAAAACAATAAATGATCTTTGTTGCCTTTTAGTTCTGGTCCCATATATACCGGTATGTATACAACAATATACCCCATCCTTCTGTCAATTTACTTTACTTTCTTTCTTTCCTTTTTTTTTACAGGTAATCTTATTCCTGTATATCTGTTTAAATTCCTGTTTATTTGTATATACTCCTGTATATCTGTTTAAAATCATGTTTATTTGTATATAGAAATAAGAAATAAGAAATATATTCCTTTATTAGTCCCACAGTGGGGAAATTCAGTTTTACACTCTGTTGTTCACACAGTACATATACATGCGTCAATGGAGAGATGTCAGAGTGAGGGGGCTGCTCCTGACAAGCGCCCAGAGCAGTTGGGGGTTTGGTGCCTTGCTCAGGGGCACCTCGGCAGTGCCCAAGAGGTAAACTGGCACCTCTCCAGCAACCAGTTGGTCTTGGTCCATGGGGGACTTGAAGCGGTGACCTCCGCGTCCTAACCCAAGTCCTTACGGACTGAGTCCTACTATATATATATATATATATATATATATATATATATATATATATATATATATATATATATATATATATACTCCTGTATATCTGTTTAAATTCATGTTTATTTGTATATACTCTTGTATATCTGATTAAATTCCTGTATATTTGTTTATATTCCCGTTTATTTGTTTATATTCCTGTTTTTTGTTTCTCTGTTTTGTTTTTTCCTGTTTTTTGTTTCTCCCTTGTTTTTCTGTTTTGTTTCGTTTTTTTTCCTGTTTTTTGTTTTGTTGTTCGTTGTTTTTTCCTGTTTGTTTTTTCTGTTTTGTTTCCGTTATGTTTATTCCTGTTTGTTTTTCTGTTTGTTTTTTCCTGTATATCTGTTTATATTCCTGTTTATTTGTATATACTCCTGTATATCTGTTTAAATTCCTGTATATCTGTTTATATTCCTGTTTATTTGTATATACTCCTGTATATCTGTTTAAATTCCTGTATATCTGTTTTATTCCTGTTTTTTGTTTTTTCCTGTTTTTTGTTTCTCCTGTTCTGTTTTTCCTGTATTTGTTTTTTCCGTTTTTTTTTTTTCCTGTTTATTTGTATATACTCCTGTATATTTTTTTCCTGTTTTTTGTTTCCTGTTCTTTTAATTTGTTTCTGATTAAATTCTGTTTTTGTTTTTTCCGTTTTTTGTTTTTTCCTGTTTTTTGTTTCTCGTTTTGTTTTTTCCTGTTTTTTGTTTCTCCGTTCTGTTTTCCTGTTTTGTTTTTTCCTGTTATGTTTTTTTGTTTTGTTTTTTTGTTTTTTTTTCTCCTGTTTCTGTTTAAATTCCTGTTATCTGTTTTTTCTGTTTTTTGTTTTGTTGTTTATTTGTTTCTGTTTTTTCCTGTTTTTTGTTTTTTCCTGTTTTTTGTATATCTCCTGTTATTGTTTAAATTCCTGTTTCTGTTTTTTCTGTTTTTTGTTTTTTTGTTTTTTGTTTCTGTTTGTTTTGTGTTTTTGTTGATGTTTGTTGTTTTGTTTGTGTTTTTTCCTGTTTTTTGTTTACTCCTGTTTCTGTTTATATTTGTTTTTTGTTTGGTTTGTTTTTTCTGTTTTTTGTATTTTTTGTGTTTTTGTTTTGTTTTTTCTGTTTGTTTTTTTGTTTGTTTTTTTGTTTGTTTTTTTGTTTTTTGTTTATCCTGTTTTCTGTTTTTCCTGTTTTTTGTTTCTCCTGTATATCTGTTTAAATTCCTGTATATCTGTTTATATTCCTGTTTATTTGTTTATATTCCTGTTTATTTGTATATACTCCTGTATATCTGTTTAAATTCCTGTATATCTGTTTATATTCCTGTTTATTTGTTTATATTCCTGTTTATTTGTATATACTCCTGTATATCTGTTTATATTCCTGTTTATTTGTATATACTCCCGTATATCTGTTTATATACCTGTTTATCTGTTTATATTCCTGTTTATTTGTATATACTCCTGTATATCTGTTTAAATTCCTGTATATTTGTTTATATTCCTGTTTGTTTGTATATTATTATATATCCTTTATTTAACCGGGTGAGAAAACTCATTGAGATTAAAATCTCTTTTCCAAGAGTGACCTGGCCAAGAGGGCAGCAGAGAAAGTTATTTCTACAATAAAGACAATGACAACAATACAAACAGACCAATACAGCAATCACACACCATAGACCATTAAACAAGTATCATGAGCAGTGATATGTACAACACAACAGCAGCTGTGCTGCACAAACCGGTCAATATTAAAATAAATCAAATGACAGAAGTCAGGAGCAGTTACAGCGACCAATAGTGCTGTTTTCTTGATTTTTTAAAATGGACTTAAATTCTCCCGCAGTGATAAGTTCTGACAGTTTCAGGTCCTTCTGCATAATGTTCCACGAGAACCGAGCAGCATATTTAAACGCTTTTTTCCGTTCTGAACTTTGGGACCAACATCTGTTGAACATCTTGAGAGCGAAGGCCATATTGACTGTGGTTTGTACACAAGTATGTACAGAGATATGAAGGCACCAGTCCAAGGAGACATTTATACATGAGAGTCCACCAGTGTGAAAACCTGCGGACAGACAATGATGTCCATCCAGCAGCAGCATAAAGGGAACAATGGTGCACCAGATTTCCACAGCCAGTAACAAAACGTAACGCACAGTGGTGATAGTATCCAGCCTCTTTATGCTCTGGTCAGGTGCATTCATGTAGAGCAGATCACCATAATCCAATACTGGTAGAAATGTTGTTGAAACAAGGTATTTCCTCACCTAGAGGGAGAAACAGGATTGTTTCTAAAAAGGAACCTCAATTTAATTTTCAATTTGGACACCAGATTTTCAATGTGTGATGTGAAAGTCGGGCTGCACGGTGGTGTAGTGGTTAGCGCTGTCGCCTCACAAGAAGAGGGTGGGAGGTTTGATTCCAGCTTGCGGTTCTTTTGGGGGGGGTTTGCTTTTTTTCCCGTGGAAGGGGGGGTTTTTCTCGGGGTCTTCTTTTTCCCTCCAACCAAAAAAAAATTTTTTTTTTAAATTGATTATTGATTATTTTTTTTGGGGGGGGGGGGGTGGGGGGGTGGAGGGGTGTGTATATATATTTTTTTTTTTTCTGTGCGGCGGGGGGGGGGGGGGGGGTGGGGGGGGGGGGGCCCCGTCCCCCGCCGACGGCAGGGGGGGGCCGCCAGCCCCCCCCGCCATAAGGGGAGGGGGAGGAGGGATGGATGGATGATGTGAAAGTCAAGTTTTGATCAATGAGGATCCCTAAGTATTTATAAGTTGGGACCAGTTCAATGTGAAACCCTTGAGCAGTTGAGACTCTGGGGAGATCAGATGGTAGTGTTTTTCCGTTTGAAAAAAGCATCAATTTGGATTTCTCTGCATTTAACACCAGTTTAAGTTGAGTTAAACGAGACTGAACCATATTAAATGCCGACTGCAGGAATTCAAGGGTCTGTGCTACTGAGGGAGATGAGCAATAGATAACTGTGTCATCTGCATAAAAATGAAAAGCAGCATTTGATAAGGTTTCACATGGATTGTTTATATATATTGAGAATAGCAGTGGACCAAGGATGGAGCCCTGGGGGACGCCTTTAGACAGCAGTGGTCCTAGTATGAGACCCTGGGGGACGCCTTTAGACAGCAGTGGTCCTAGTATGGAACCATGGGGGACGCCTTTAGACAGCAGTGGACCTAGTATGGGGCCCTGGGGGACGCCTTTAGACAGCAGTGGTCCTAGTATGAGACCCTGGGGGACGCCTTTAGACAGCAGTGGTCCTAGTATGGAACCATGGGGGACGCCTTTAGACAGCAGTGGTCCTAGTATGAGACCCTGGGGGACGCCTTTAGACAGCAGTGGTCCTAGTATGGACATGGGGGAGTTTAGACAGAGTGGTCCTAGTATGGAGCCGGGGGAGCTTTAGACAGCAGTGGTCCTAGTATGGGACCCTGGGGGACGCTTTAGACAGCAGTGGTCCTAGTATGGGACCCTGGGGGACGCCTTTAGACAGCAGAGGTCCTAGTATGGGACCCTGGGGGATGCCTTTAGACAGCAGCGGTCCTAGTATGGGACCCTGGGGGACGCCTTTAGACAGCAGTGGTCCTAGTATGGGACCCTGGGGGATGCCTTTAGACAGCAGTGGTCCTAGTATGGGACCCTGGGGGACGCCTTTAGACAGCAGTGGTCCTAGTATGGGACCCTGGGGGATGCCTTTAGACAGCAGTGGTCCTAGTATGGGACCCTGGGGGACGCCTTTAGACAGCAGTGGTCCTAGTATGGGGCCCTGGGGGATGCCTTTAGACAGCAGTGGTCCTAGTATGGGACCCTGGGGGACGCCTTTAGACAGCAGAGGTCCTAGTATGGGGCCCTGGGGGACGCCTTTAGACACAGGGAGAAAGGAAGATGACGATCCAGCAAACTGAACACACTGAGTTCTGGCAGACAGGTAATTTGAAAACCAGCCCACAGCGTGTCTGGATAGGCTGATGCTGGATAGTCTATCTGCCAGGATGAGATGATCAACTGTGTCAAAAGCTTTTGATAAATCAATAAAAAGAGCTGCACAATATTTTTTACAATCCAAAGCTTCAATGATGTCATTTACCACTTTAATAGCAGCTGTTGTTGTGCTGTGTTGTTTTCTAAAACCTGACTGATTTGATAAAATACCATTCGTGTCCAAAAAGTCTTTCAGCTGTTTACTCACTAACTTCTCAAGAACTTTGGCTAAAACACACAGTTTGGAGATCGGCCTGTAGTTATTGACTACTGATTGATCCCCTCCTTTCAACAAGGGGGAAACATGGGCCGATTTCCATATGCTGAGGATCTCATTTCTAGAAAGGGTCAGATTAAAGATGTGAGTGAGAGGCTCTGCTATAAAGTCTACGGCCAGTTTGAGAAAGTGAGGATCGAGCTTGTCAGGACCTGCAGATTTGTTTGTATCTAATGCCTGTAATGCTTTATGGACCTCAGACACATTAAAAAGAGTGAAAGTGAACGGCCTAGCCACAGAGTTTATTGGGGGTGGTGAAAAATGAGGCCTCTGCTCATGTGGATGGTATTGAGTCAAAAAACCTGATTCAAATAAGGAGCCAGAAGAAATAAAATGTTGATTAAAGCTGTTTAGAATGACAGATTTATCGGTAATAATACTGGACTCTGTCACAATGCTGGCTGGCAGTTCATATGAAGTTTCCTGTCCAAATGAGGATTTTATTACCTTCCAGAAATTTCTAGGATCATTTAAATTACATGTAGTTTTTGAAAGATAATAGTCAGATTTGGCCTTTTTAACAAGAGAAGTAAAATGATTGCGAAGCTGTCTGAAAATCAGCCAATCAGCCTGGGACTTGGATTGTCTGGCTTTAGAAGAAGAAGAAGAAGATCAACCTTTATTAGTCCCGCGAGGGGAAATTCAACACTCTGTTTGTTAACTTATACACGGTACGTGCAGACCCGAAACACACACATGCACATGCATCAATGGAGAGATGTCAGAGTGAGGGGGCTGCTCCTGACGAGCGCCCCGAGCAGTTGGGGGTTTGGTGCCTTGCTCAGGGGCACCTCGGCAGTGCCCAAGAGGTAAACTGGCACCTCTCCAGCTACCAGTTCACACTCAGTTCTTGGTCCATATCGGGACTTGAACCGATGACCCTCCGGTTCCCAAGCCAACTCCCTACAGACTGAGCTACTGCCGCCCCAAAGCAGGCAACATTTCTTTCTCTCAATAGACTGGCCAGCTGAGATGAAAACCAAGGATTATTTCGGCCTTTCACTCTAAATTTACGGAAAGGAGCATGTTTATTTATAATTTTCATAAAAGCATCATAAAAGAAATTCCACGTGAGCTCCACATCATCGATTAGAGAGATTCTACTCCAGTCAACGTTGCACAAGTCATGAGTAAAAGCTTGCTCACAGAAATGTTTAAAATCTGGTTTAAGAACAATTTGTGGTCTTGACTTCGGGAGCTTAGCTTGTCTGATTGTAGCAATAGCACAGTGATCGCTGATATCGTTGGCAAAAATACCAACATGTGAAAATTTATGAGGGCATCCATCCATCCATCAATTTATCGTAAGTTAGTAGGGGGGGGGGGGGGGGGGGGAGGGGCATTTGTTAAAAATGGACAGGTCGCCAATCCATCGCAGGGCACATAGAAACAGACAACATATAGACAGACAACCATTCACGCTCACATCCACACCTACGGGCAATTTAGAGTAATCAATTAACCTAAACAGCATGTCTTTGCATGGTGGGAGGGAGGCGGAGTACCCGGGGAAAAACCACGCAAAAAGGGGGAGAATATGAAAACTCCACAAAAAAGAGGAGAGAGGGGATGGAGAAGGTGCGATTCTGTGGGTGGGGGGTGTGAGAGATAACAAAAACAAGCAGGCGGAATATAAAAGGGGGGAGTAATAAAAAAAAAAAAAAAAAGGAGGGGGGCTTTGGGGGAAGGTTAGGATGTGTTGAGCTATTTACTAGCTGAGTGAGATTAAATGAGTCACATATAGATTTAAAACGGTTATTCGAACGGTTATTCATATCCCACAGATTACTTGGAGGGTAACAGTGGAATGAGCACAGCCAGTCATATGTACTAAAAAGGTGAATAAGATAAGGTAGAGTCACAAGGCTCTCATTGGACTGTTTAATCCACTTTGGAGAGCCCCTAAAGGAGATAAAATCCCAGTTTGTGACTTTTCGAGGGAAATCATGAGGCACATGTTGGTCTCCACACCCTTCAAGTGCCTGACGTGGATACAGCGCAGTCAGTAGAAGCAGAAGAGGCGCTGAAAGAAACATGCTGATCCACATGTACAGCAGCTGGGAGCCGGGATACAGGGTATATACTCCTGTATATCTGTTTATATTCCTGTTTATTTGTATATACTCCTGTATATCTGTTTATATTCCTGTTTATTTGTATATACTCCTGTATATCTGTTTATATTCCTGTTTATTTGTATATACTCCTGTATATCTGTTTATATTCCTGTTTATTTGTATATACTCCTGTATATCTGTTTAAATTCCTGTTTATTTGTATATACTCCTGTATATCTGTTTAAATTCCTGTTTATTTGTATATACTCCTGTATATCTGTTTAAATTCCTGTATATCTGTTTAAATTCCTGTTTATTTGTATATACTCCTGTATATCTGTTTACATTCCTGTTTATTTGTATATACTCCTGTATATCTGTTTATATTCCTGTTTTTGTTTATATTCCTGTTTATTTGTATATATTCCTGTATATCTGTTTATATTCCTGTTTATTTGTATATACTCCTGTATATCTGTTTAAATTCCTGTATATCTGTTTAAATTCCTGTTTATTTGTATATACTCCTGTATATCTGTTTATATTCCTGTTTATTGTTTATATTCCTGTTTATTTGTATATACTCCTGTATATCTGTTTAAATTCCTGTTTATTTGTATATACTCCTGTATATCTGTTTAAATTCCTGTTTATTTGTATATACTCCTGTATATCTGTTTAAATTCCTGTTTATTTGTATATACTCCTGTATATCTGTTTATATTCCTGTATATCTGTTTATATTCCTGTTTATTGTTTATATTCCTGTATATCTGTTTATATTCCTGTATATCTGTTTATATTCCTGTTTATTTGTATATACTCCTGTATATCTGTTTAAATTCCTGTTTATTTGTATATACTCCTGTATTCTTTTAAATCTCTTAATTCCTGTTTATTTGTATATCTCCTTGTCCTGTATATCTGTTTAAATTCCTGTTTATTTGTATATACTCCTGTATATCTGTTTAAATTCCTGTTTATCTGTTTAAATTCCTGTTTATTTGTATATACTCCTGTATATCTGTTTATATTCCTGTTTTTGTTTTTCGTTTGTTTTTGTTTGGTGCTCGTGGGGGTGTGTTGTGGGGTTGGTTTGGGACCGGGGGTCCGGTGTGCATGGCAAGACTGGTGTGCTGGTGTGGGAGGTGCAGTTTCCTTGGGCTGCGGGTGCGGAAGGCACAAACCCCAGTCGGGGCGCTGTAGGGGCCCCCCCGTTCCCATGTTGATGTTTGTGTGTGTGTGTTAGGTTGATGTCGGTTAGTTAAAAGGGAAAAATGATTTCCCTAGTGGGCTAATAAAGGATTCTTCTTCTTCCTCTCGTTGTGTTTAAGATAAGATAAGATAAGATAAGTAAGTTTCTTGTCAGTGGGCTAGAGAATAAAATAAAATAAATTGTTTATAATAGAAAATAGAAGAAAAAGTAAGAGAAAAAATGTGTCAAGTTATTGTTAAGTCTTTGCCGTTGTCGGTGGTTTGTTGTGTGTGTTGTGGTTTCTGGGGAGTGTGGTGTGGAGTCTAAGTGGGAGGAAGGACCTTTGTGCTCCTTCGTCACTTAGGGTGTGGCGTCCTGAAGGGCTCCAGGTCGATGGTGTCTCTATGGGGTGGGGTCATATGGTGCGTTGCCTCCCCCCGCGGGGGCCCGGCAGAGCGGCTTTTAAAAATCTTATCCAGCCTCTTCCTGTCTGCAGCTGGGAAGCTGCTGCCCCAGCAAACCAATCCAAAAAAAATGGGTGATGCCCCCGGTGTATAAAGTCAGGGTGTCCCCGCCTCCAAAGCCCGCTCCTGGCAGATACAGCCTGATCTGTTTATATTCCTGTTTATTTGTATATACTCCTGTATATCTGTTTAAATTCCTGTTTATTTGTATATACTCCTGTATATCTGTTTATATTCCTGTTTATTTGTATATACTCCTGTATATCTGTTTAAATTCTGTTTTTTGTTTCTCCTGTTCTTGTGTTTCTCCCTGTGGGAATAAAGGATTCTTTTCTTTCTGTTTAATTCCGTTTTGTCTTTTTTTCATATATTTTTATGTACACTTGGGTGTGTTTTTTATGTCTGCTGTATATACTCCTGTATATCTGTTTAAATTCCTGTTTATTTGTATATACTCCTGTATATCTGTTTATATTCCTGTTTATTTGTATATACTCCTGTATATCTGTTTATATTCCTGTTTATTAGTTTATATTCCTGTTTATTTGTATATACTCCTGTATATCTGTTTATATTCCTGTTTAGTAGTTTATATTCCTGTTTATTTGTATATACTCCTGTATATCTGTTTATATTCCTGTTTATTTGTATATACTCCTGTATATCTGTTTATATTCCTGTTTATTAGTTTATATTCCTGTTTATTTGTATATACTCCTGTATATCTGTTTATATTCCTGTTTATTTGTATATACTCCTGTATATCTGTTTATATTCCTGTTTATTAGTTTATATTCCTGTTTATTTGTATATACTCCTGTATATCTGTTTATATTCCTGTTTATTTGTATATACTCCTGTATATCTGTTTAAATTCCTGTTTATTTGTATATACTCCTGTATATCTGTTTATATTCATGTTTATTTGTATATACTCCTGTATATCTGTTTAAATTCCTGTTTATTTGTATATACTCCTGTATATCTGTTTAAATTCCTGTTTATTTGTATATACTCCTGTTTATCTGTTTAAATTCCTGTTTATTTGTATATACTCCTGTATATGTTTAAATTCCTGTATATCTGTTTAAATTCCTGTTTATTTGTATATACTCCTGTATATCTGTTTAAATTCTTGTTTATTTGTATATACTCCTGTATATCTGTTTATATTCCTGTTTATTTTTATATACTCCTGTATATCTGTTTAAATTCCTGTTTATTTGTATATACTCCTGTATATCTGTTTATATTCCTGTTTATTAGTTTATATTCCTGTTTATTTGTATATACTCCTGTATATCTGTTTATATTCCTGTTTATTTGTATATACTCCTGTATATCTGTTTAAATTCTTGTTTATTTGTATATACTCCTGTATATCTGTTTATATTCCTGTTTATTTTTATATACTCCTGTATATCTGTTTAAATTCCTGTTTATTTGTATATACTCCTGTATATCTGTTTAAATTCCTGTATATCTGTTTAAATTCCTGTATATCTGTTTAAATTCCTGTTTATTTGTATATACTCCTGTTTATCTGTTTAAATTCCTGTTTATTTGTATATACTCTTGTATATCTGTTTAAATTCCTGTTTATTTGTAATACTCCTGTATATGTTTAAATTCCTGTATATCTGTTTAAATTCCTGTTTATTTGTATATACTCCTGTACATCTGTTTAAATTCCTGTTTATTTGTATATACTCCTGTATATCTGTTTATATTCCTGTTTATTAGTTTATATTCCTGTTTATTTGTATATACTCCTGTATATCTGTTTATATTCCTGTTTATTTGTATATACTCCTGTATATCTGTTTAAATTCCTGTATATCTGTTTAAATTCCTGTTTATTTGTATATACTCCTGTTATCTGTTTATATTCCTGTTTATTAGTTTATATTCCTGTTTATTTGTATATACTCCTGTATATCTGTTTAAATTCCTGTTTATTTGTATATACTCCTGTACATCTGTTTAAATTCCTGTTTATTTGTATATACTCCTGTATATCTGTTTATATTCCTGTTTATTAGTTTATATTCCTGTTTATTTGTATATACTCCTGTATATCTGTTTATATTCCTGTTTATTTGTATATACTCCTGTATATCTGTTTAAATTCCTGTATATCTGTTTAAATTCCTGTTTATTTGTATATACTCCTGTATATCTGTTTATATTCCTGTTTATTAGTTTATATTCCTGTTTATCTGTTTATATTCCTGTATATCTGTTTAAATTCCTGTTTATTTGTATATACTCCTGTATATCTGTTTAAATTCCTGTTTATTTGTATATACTCCTGTATATCTGTTTATATTCCTGTTTATTTGTATATACTCCTGTATATCTGTTTAAATTCCTGTATATCTGTTTAAATTCCTGTTTATTTGTATATACTCCTTTATATCTGTTTAAATTCCTGTATATCTGTTTAAATTCCTGTTTATTTGTATATACTCCTTTATATCTGTTTAAATTCCTGTATATCTGTTTAAATTCCTGTTTATTTGTATATACTCCTGTATATCTGTTTATATTCCTGTTTATTAGTTTATATTCCTGTTTATTTGTATATACATTTGTATATACAGCAGTAGCTCAGTAGGGCAGCAGTAGCTCAGTCTGTAGGGAGTTGGCTTTGGAACCGGAGGGTCACCGGTTCAAGTCCCGCCATGAAACCAAGAACTGAGTGTGAACTGGTAGCTGGAGAGGTGCCAGTTTACCTCTTGGGCACTGCCGAGGTGCCCCTGAGCAAGGCACCAAACCCCCAACTGCTCGGGGCGCTTGTCAGGAGCAGCCCCCTCACTCTGATATCTCTCCATTGATGCATGTTTGTGCATGTGTGTGTTCAGGTCTGCATGTACCGTGTATAAGTTAACAACAGAGTGAAAAAATTGAATTTCCCCTAGTGGGACTAATAAAGGACTATCTTCTTCTTCTCCCTCTACTCCTGTATATCTGTTTAAATTCCTGTATATCTGTTTAAATTCCTGTTTATTTGTATATACTCCTGTATATCTGTTTATATTCCTGTTTATTTGTATATACTCCTGTATATCTGTTTAAATTCCTGTTTATTTGTATATACTCCTGTATATCTGTTTAAATTCCTGTTTATTTGTATATACTCCTGTATATCTTGTGAATTTCTCCACTGTGGGACCAATAAAGGAATATCTTATCTTATCTTATATCTGTTTAAATTCCTGTATATATGTCTATATTTTTCATATATTTTTATGTACACTTGGGTGTGTTTTTTGCAAATGTGCTGCTGTATATACTCCTGTATATCTGTTTAAATTCCTGTTTATTTGTATATACTCCTGTATATCTGTTTATATTCCTGTTTATTTGTATATACTCCTGTATATCTTGTGTATTTCTCCACTGTTTATTGGTTTATATTCCGGTTTATTTGTATCTTCTCCTTATATCTGTTTAAATTCCTGTATATTTGTCTATACTCCTTTATATATGTTTATGTTCCTGTTTGTTGGTTATATTCCTGTTTATTTGTATATACTCCTGTTTCTGTTTTTTCTGTTTTTTGTTTCTCCTGTTTCTGTTTTTTCTGTTTTTTGTTTCTCCTGTTTCTGTTTATATTCCTGTTTATTTGTATATACTCCTGTATATCTGTTTAAATTCCTGTTTATTTGTATATACTCCTGTATATCTGTTTATATTTCTGTTTATTTGTATATACTCCTGTATATCTTGTGAATTTCTCCACTGTGGGACCAATAAAGGAATATCTTATCTTATCTTATATCTGTTTAAATTCCTGTATATATGTCTATATTTTTCATATATTTTTATGTACACTTGGGTGTGTTTTTTGCAAATGTGCTGCTGTATATACTCCTGTATATCCCCTGTATTAAATTCCTGTTTATTTGTATATACTCCTGTATATCTGTTTATATTCCTGTTTATTTATATATACTACCTGTATATCTGTTTATATTCCTGTTTATTAGTTTATATTCCTGTTTATTTGTATATACTCCTATGCTATGTATATACACCTACATAGGCCCACCCTATGGTGGGCCTATGTAGGTGTCATGGTGTAGGTGTCATGGTGTCCCACAGCACTCCTGTGCCTTATGACTTTATTTAGTCTGGTGTCACAGAGCTCAGCAAGACATAACGAAGTTTGTTAGCTGAATCTGCAACTGGGCCGGTGGAAACAGAACAATGAAGAGGTTCTGTGGTAGTCACTGTGTGGGCGCTACGTTTCACTCATTTTACTCACTTTTGAATAAGAGACTGCTACAATGCACAGGATGGGACACTTACTCGACACGCCTGATATCTGTTGCACTTTATGTCCATCTCACTTTCCGATGTATCATGAAAAAAAGACTCCCATTTCCATACAGACATGCATGTGAACAATGGTTACCAGTATAAATATAGTGCTTTTGACAGTTCACAATCAGCAGATAGATTTCAGAAAAACATCTGTCCAAATAACTGAGGACTGTTTGAAAAGGTGTCAGTCTGCTCGTTTAGGTCTCACCACAGTTCAACTGACTGATGAATTAAACCCAACAGGAAAACACACCAGAGTCTGCCAGTAGCTTTTGAAAATACCTTGTTCAGGACCAAATTAGAGCTGGAACAATGAGTCTATTAATCAATTTTCAAACAGCAATTAATTTGCAGTAATTTTGATAGTTGAGTGATTCTTTTGATCAAAAAGAGTTCACAGCCATACAAGCGTCTTGGCAGTCCAGCAGTCTTTAGGCTGTTGTTCAGACAAAACGAGAACTGTTGGCGTGATCAACTAACTTTGCCTGATGTCAGGCAGAATGGTCGACTCGACTCCAGGTGGAGTGGGCGGAGTCAAAGGTCTGGACCCAGGCAACTAACTTCTGGCACTCACCACTGGTAAGGGGGGAAAATCATAAAGAAAACAAACGTACTGTGTCCACCAGCATCATCTGCCTAATCATCAGACTCTGGACCGCTCACTCACCTTGGTGACGGCTACTTTTGCGCCCTTGTTGATGAGCTGGACCACATTGTCGGCTTGCCCCTTGTGTGATGCTACGAGGAGGCGCTCGGAGAGTGCAAGGACCTCAGCCGCATCCTGCTGGTTCATGAAGCAGGGCGAGGGATGCTGCTGTCACGGTCGGACACGGTGCTCCAGATGGTGGGGAGGGCAGCTGTGGCGACGGTCACCAGCACCCTCTAACTCATGGCGAGCTCGCTGCAGACAGAGGTGTCACACAGGCTAGAAAGGCGGCCAGTGCTGCTGTCTCTACAAACTGCCAGCAGTCCTCCCCTTCATCCTCCCAGCTGCTAGAAAGAGAACAGGAAACACATGGCGTGAAAACAAGCCAGCATGTGCTCCACTCACAAGGCTGGCAAACAGGAAAACAGGGAGGAATGGGCGGAGTGGACCGACATCCCGACTGTCCAGGTTGTTAAACCCATGTACAGTCCTTGTGGGATCATGTGAGCTGTACAGAAATAATCCGTGATGTGAGCCAAAAAGAGGGGTGAGATTTGGTCAGAGAGTGCCTGCTGTGCTGTGAAGCAAGCCCTTCACACTCAGAGACATTCAACAACACAGTAACCACCACAAACAGCACAGACACACTTCTGTGGTTTTGGTGTAAACCAAGAAATGTAAAATGCCACTGTGCCTCCAGTGTCTCATCCCTATTAAAATGTTCCGTAGATGGCTGCGAAAATGATCTTTAACGTTCAGATAATGGCCCTGGGCCCAAGTCTGAGCGCTGGAAATGTGTAAAAACATGCAGTAGCTCATAGCATCATAGCAACCGTTCTGACAAGTCGCTGCAGGGCAAACACAGGTGTAACTGATTCAATGAATTACGGTCCTGTTCTGTCTAGTGTGTCACTGCGTCTGTATTCCAGTGAACCAGCATGCACAATACCAGGGCCACAATTAACGTTACTAATTATACCTGCATTTATCCTGCAGTAACATGTCAAAATGGCTGCTGTGAAAAGGTTGTAATGGCTGCCAAAGCAAAGAGAATCAGTTTTTTTTTCTTCTTTTAGTAAAAGAGGTGATAACAAGGGAGCAACGAGTGCAACAGTTACCGTATTTTTCGCAATATAAGGTGCACTTAAAATCGCCCAACTGTGTAACTCAGACACTGATGGCGAAGGATTTGATGGATTTGATGGATGTGTGATGACCTGAAAAGTGAATGTATTGTTTTGTATTTCATGTAACGTGTGACATGGGCTGTATGGGTGGTGTCTGTCTCTGCTGGTGGGCAGAAATCTCTATTTCCAGTCTGTCCTTAGTTCCTCCAAATGTCAAAACAAACTGTAGTATTATTGTCATCATTATGCTGGTGATCCTTCCATGCAGGCTGTCTCTCATTAAATCTCAATATCTTCATCTATAAAGCCACTGACAGATGACAGTTACAGGAGGCAGATGGGACAGCCTGTCAGCTTTGAAGACTAAGTGGGTTTCTTTCATGTCAAATTCTTTTATTGTTTTACTGTTATCTGCTATCAGTCAAAAAATGAGCAGGTAATAATCTGAGTGGAAACAGACGCTCTAAGCATGTCCTGACATGGAGACTCGGTGATTAAAGGGCCTCTATTACATGTTATTTGTGCTGTCAAAACTTTGTCAAACCAAATTATGTGGGCATATACTATAGGGCTTTGTCATTTTATAAACTTTGTATTCCAGTAGAAAATTTGATTTGGTTTTTACTGTTTATTGGCTGTAAAATAGGGCTGCACGGTGGTGCAGTGGTTAGCGCTGTCACGTCACAGCAAGAGGGTCGCAGGTTGAAATCCGGGCTTGGGACTCTTCTGTGTGGAGTTTGCATGTTCTCCCCGTGTAAGCGTCTCCGGGTACTCCGGCTTCCTTCCACCATCCAAAGACATGCTGTTTAGGTTAATTGATGACTCTAAATGTCCCGTAGGTGTGAATGTGAGTGTGAATGGTTGTCTGTCTCTATGTTGTCTGTCTCTATGTGTCCTGTGATGGACTGGAGACCTGTCCAGGGTGAACCCCGCCTTCACCCAATGCCAGCTGGGATCGGCTCCAGCCCCCCCGCAACCCCTAACGGGATAAGCGGTTGACGATGGATGGATGGATGGCTGTAAAACATGGATAATTCCTGCTCACGAAGCCCACCACAAGCAAAATGCACAACAGTGGACTAAAGTACCCAGAAAGGAAACAACCTCTAAATGCTGAGTTTGATGTTTAGCTTTCCAGAGGGTGGAAGAGTCTATAGACTCTTCCACCCTCTGACACGAACATCCCTAACCCTAACCCGAACCCTAATCCTAATCCTAACCCTAATCTTAACCCTAACCCTAATCCTAACCCTAACCCAGATCTTATCCCTTTGCTTCTCCCTTCACCACACCCACTACCTCCCCGACTCCGCACTTCATTAGAACAGCCCAGTACCCTAACCCTAACCCCACGCCCGACCCTAGCCCCACCCCCTATACCTAACCCTCCTCCATTACTAGGCCCCACCCTGACCTGGACTCCTACCCTATCCTTCTTCACCCACTCCTTCTTCCCTACACTCTCCTCGGATCATCCCTTCCACGTGACCACCTGGGCCCCACCAGAGTCCACCTCCACAACTGATTAAAAAGTTCCACCATCTAGTGCGTGTGTTCTCTTTTACTTCACCTCTTCTCTCTGCCCCTTTTCAGTCCCTTTTTTATATGTAATTTTCACTATTTATATTTATATTTAATACTTATTTTTACCTCCTTGTATATACTTATAGGTATCTGTACCTTGTGTGTGTGTGTGTGTGTGTACTTTATTATATATATATATCTATATTTATTTTTCTTATATTTTTTATCTCCTTGCATCTTATTTTACATTCCACTGCATGTGTGTGTTTTTAATGAATTCCTTATCATTTTCCTTTTCTTTAAATTATTTATCTATTATTGCCTCTTGTACATAGTTTTTATGTATTATATTTAAGAGACATATATTTTATAGATATTATTCCTCTTTTCTATACACACACACACATATATATGTGTGTGTGTGTGTATATATATATATATATATACACACAGTATATACACATACACAGTATATACACATACACACACAGTATATACACATACACACACAGTATATACACATACACAGTATATACATACACACACAGTATATACACATACATAGTATATACATACACACACAGTATATATACATACACACAGTATATACACATACACACAGTATATAGATACACACAAGTATATATACATACACACAGTATATACACATACACACAGTATATAGATACACACAGAGTATATATACATACACACAGTATATACACATACACACACAGTATATACACATACAGTATATATATATTATTGTCATCCACAGTCCTGCCCTACCAGGAAGTGAGATCCATAAACATACTTGATATTAGCACTGATGGACAGGTTCCACCAGAGACAGTGAAACACAGCCGTTGAAGACTGTAACTGACGTCTGTTTTTCAGCAGGGACTGTAACAGACAGACGCTGCTGCTGAACCGGGATGTGATCAGGAAACACTTCTGTGTGTTGTCCTAAAGGCCCGTTACAAACAACGCATTTTATTGATGATTATTTGAAGGATGCTATTTTTGATGCCTTTAACAAACATCATTAAATATGAGGGAACAAATCATCAGATTAAAATGGAAATGAACTGTTTTCTTCAACAGCTGTCAGCTCACTCCTGCTAACATTATAAACGCAGCATGAGAAAAGGATCAGCGTTTGGTAGTCATTCTTTTTCAAAGCCATACGTACCAACTGCTAATCTGAGACGAACACAGGATGTGAGAGAGGCAGCGACGGCAGCGTTTTCAGCGTTTTCAGCGTGAAGACAAACTCGGCCCATCTGATCCCTGGAGTCTAATCTGTGTGTTTCATTACTGGAAACACAGCAGAGAATGAGAGAACATGGCACAGATGACCACAGATCAACAACACTGATTCACAGCACAGCCTGCAGCCATACGGCTACATCCAGAGACAGAAAGCCATTATTTCCACGACATTAGCCCTTCATCCCAACTCAACCTGAACACATGGCTGTGCAATACAGTTCCTCAGTCAAATCACTTCCACTGCACAGGTTCCAGTCTAACAACTACAGCATCTCAGGCCTCACACCCACCCTCTGGTGGATTAGAACCAGAACCGAATGAAAGTTCAGAACTGACATAAAGATCACCTCCACTAACGCCTGAAGAAATGATAACATTTCAATGAAATTTAACAGGAAACCTACTGGAAAAAAGCCAGGTGGATGGAGAGATGGGTGGGAGGGAGGGTTTATGGATGGATGGATGGATGATGGATGGGCTTATGGATGGATGGAGAGATGGGTGGGAGGGAGGGTTTATGGATGGATGGATGGATGATGGATGGGCTTATGGATGGATGGAGAGATGGATGGGATGGAGGGTTTATGGATGGATGGAGGGATGGCTTTCTGGATGATGGATGGATGGAGGGATGGATGGAGGGATGGCTTTCTGGATGATGGATGGATGGAGGGATGGATGGAGGGATGGCTTTCTGGATGATGGATGGATGGAGGGATGGATGGAGGGGTGGCTTTCTGGATGATGGATGGATGGAGGGATGGATGGAGGGATGGCTTTCTGGATGATGGATGGATGGAGGGATGGATGGAGGGATGGCTTTCTGGATGATGGATGGATGGAGGGATGGATGGAGGGATGGCTTTCTGGATGATGGATGAGGGATGGATGGATGGATGGAGGGATGGATGGATGATCGAGGGATGGATGGATGGTGGAGGGATGGATGGAGGGATGGCTTTCTGGATGATGGAGGGATGGATGGCTTTCTGGATGATGGATGAGGGATGGATGGATGGATGGAGGGATGGATGGATGATGGAGGGATGGATGGATGGATGGAGGGATGGACGGAGGGATGGCTTTCTGGATGATGGAGGGATGGATGGAGGGATAGCTTTCTGGATGATGGATGAGGGATGGATGGATGGATGGAGGGATGGATGGATGATGGAGGGATGGATGGATGGATGGAGGGATGGATGGAGGGATGGCTTTCTGGATGATGGAGGGATGGAGGGATGGAGGGATGGCTTTCTGGATGATGGATGAGGGATGGAGGGATGGAGGGATGGATGGATGGATGGAGGGATGGATGGAGGGATGGCTTTCTGGATGATGGATGAGGGATGGAGGGATGGAGGGATGGCTTTCTGGATGATGGATGAGAGGGATGGAGGGATGGAGGGATGGAGGGATGGATGAGAAGGAGCATTCTACAGTCCTGTAGCTATCCTGGAACATTCCCAGGACTGTAGACTACTCAAAGCGAACGCCACAGAAGGCCTGACAAGCCTCACTACTGGAGGTCAATTCACTTTAGCTGAAAAGGCTGCTAATGCACTATGGCAACGTGTGAATGGCTCCCTCCTGCCTGCTGAAAACCGAATAAGATTAAGAGAGGGGGGAATCTCTGCGACTGCATTCCAGTCGATTCTCCAGAAGACCCCGTTCAGTCGCAGACTCGTAACACAAAGCAGGCCTGGCAGTGGCAGAGAGACTCCTCCATGCAGCTAGGCAACGGGGCTTTTGTGCAGACCTCTGGAACTCAGGACTCTGCTTTTCACATGGCTCAGGGAGGAGGCCCTGGAGAATACTTATTACCCTGCTGCCTGCTGAAAAACAACCACCTCCTCGTGCAGACACACTGGGAAATGGGGGCAATTGGTAGGGGAGATGGAAAGCATTTGTTTCTGATATATGTTAGAAATAAAATGACAAAGAAATGTATACTGTATTAGCAGTAGAGTTGTATAGTATATTGTATTTGTTTTATACTGTATACAGTACAGTGTTTGAGCCAGGCTCACCTGGGCCTGATTGGTACTGTTATAGTAATAATCTGTGCTACATTCAGGGCTGCACAATGTGGAAAAAAACTGACACTGCAATATTTCTTGGAGGCTGTATATATTCAGATATGAAAAATACGGCAATATTCACCCTACCCTTTTGTTGGCTACATTTTAAAGTTAAATACTTTCATTCTGTGCACAAAATTAGCAATGTACACAGCGGTTGTACAGATTATATCTACACTCAGACATGAAGCTAAATAATCCAGATCAGCAGCTGGTGCTTGATTTGATATGCAGCAGTTTTCTATGAGCAGAATGCACATTTTAAATATCAATATTGTAGGTGATAAGGTTTAATTAACTGTGGGAAGCCCAAATCATGAATGCAATAAATAATATTCAATTACTTGCACCGCCCTATGTTGAGTGTTATATTAACTTAGATTAACTTGTTTTATAGTATAAGTTTATTTAACTTTTTTATGACAAGTTATTGATTTTATTCCTGAAAAATGATGTGATCAAGAAATACATCTTTCTTTCACCAAGGGTAACCTGTACATGAAAAATACAGTATTTTATAAGTACTTTACTTGGAAGTCCTTCGTAGTAGACTGATAATCCAAAGTTTATCTGTATCGGCTCTAATTAGTGTTAACAGCTACATTACTGGGATACCTCAAATTACTTCATCTTTTTACCATTGTTAAAAAGAACTGTTACATTCAAGAGGTAGCCTACTTTTATTCTCTAAATACAGTGTCATCAGCGAAGATATCGGATAATTGTCATCTAAACTGATCTTACCACAGCGCTGACGGCCTGACAGGACTAGAAGCTGCTGAGCTGCGACATGGTTTATGGACAGACAGACTCTCTGTTTTTCTTTCTGAACAGTAAAATGATGCAATCCTCCAAAACTTAACGGAAATGTCAAAACAACGCAGTGGCAAGTCTGACCTCACGGGAATACATCCAGCCCCACAATTCCTAGGCGACAGACCTTAAATGTAGACAACAAATAAAAAGATCGTAACCTTTTAGACACCCTGGAAAATAAGGCAGTCACACTTAATGAAAAAACAAAGAGTCTGTTCTCATGGAAGGAGAGCTGGACCAAAGGCGATGACCAAGATGGCCCCAAAAGATAATCAGTAACTCATCCTACAAGTCTTTAAACTTACTGTAAGCTAGGTCTGTGGTAGCCATGGTGTCCCTGGTGCGAGGCTGCACCAGCCAATCATCATGTATTTTGCACAAAGCATGGAGGCAAGTTGTCGCAGCTGTGTACCTTGAATTTAAGTAAAACTTGGGTAAATATTTTACCAGCTGCCTGGTGGTTTGTATGCCTCCGCCAACCAGTCAGGTGTTAGTTTACATCCTTGTCTATCCAAAATCATCGTCATCATTTCAGCATTTTATCCTGTCAGACATTTGTGTGAAAATTCAGTCATTAGCATATCAATTCTTGAGTTATGACCAAAAACATGTTTGTGAGGTCACAGTGACCTTGACTTTTGACCACCAAAACCCAATCAGTTCATCCTTGCCAAATATGAAAAAATTCCCACCTGGCCTTCCTGAGATATTGTGTTTAAGAGAATGGTGCGTAGGGATGGACAGACGGACAATCCAAACCCATAACTGAAGTTATGTGTGGTAAGACAGGGTTTGGTAGCCTGTAATTCTGCCCACATACGGCTGAGATCATCCAGGTTCATCATCATTCTGCTAGGTCATGGTATGGAGCCTGCTCGACACATCATTAGTAATAGTAAGTAAGTAATTCAATCAAGATCCCCCTGCTCTCCCCATCCTCTCCCTCTCTAACAACCACACCACCTTTCTGTACTGGCACTCATCAGTGTTTTGTTGCATGCAGTTCAGCGAAGCAGGATAAGTGTCAGAGCAGTTTCTCTGACAGCTGACATGTTGAATCCTGCTGCTGAGGCTGCTGGAGGTGTGATGGCTTCACTCAGAGAAACAGCTGTGGTGGGAGGCGCCTGCTTGATAACCTCAGTGGCGTACGGTACCTGCTCTGACCTTCCTGACTCCGATTCACAATCACATGCAAGCAGCAAACATTTTTCGGAGATGGAGGTTGATTTAACATCAGTGGGCAGAGAACCAGAACTGAATGAGTGAACTCATGCACTAGAATGGCAATTAAAGAACAACTCTGTCATCATCACGCTATCTATGATCATTAAATGGGAGTTGGGATGGGATATATATATATATATATATATGTGTGTGTGTGTGTGTGTGTGTGTGTGTGTGTGTGTACGTATATATACACATCTGTGGGTGCTGCCTGCTCCAGTGATGCAGAGAAAGCCAAAACAGCAATGCCTCACCCTTGGTGAGGGAAAAGACAGGAGAACTGCCAGAAACCAATAAATAGCAAAGTGCTCCATTTCATTTCATTGTATTCATGTCAATTACATGGTAATCTGCATGAGAAATAATTATACGCTTACAAAGATCAATTTGACCCGGACAGACTTCAACACAAGCAGACTCGTTGGTGGGATGAAGTTTCAGAAGTTTTCCACAGCAAGTCTACCAGCTCAGTCACATGACCACAACACGACAGGCCTGAATCACACCCTTCAAAACATGATGAGTAATGCTGAGTCAGCGACCTGTATGGTGGGTTTTCTCCTTCATGCTCACAAGGCTGCACTGAGGTTAGTGTCACTTGGTAGCTGTCAACACTGTCACCATGTCTGATAAATGAGAAGAAGACTGTGCATCCTTTGAGACCTTGGCCTGCGGCTGATATCCAGGATGTAGCCATATCCATCATACCCAACATCAACCCATTCAAAGCCCCAACCAGAGAAGTTTCATTACAGGCTTTCAGATCTGAACAAGGAAGTGCTGGGACCCGGTCACTGACCCCAAAATACCTTAAAAAGTGCACCACGTGCTAACCAACATGTCAGGAAAGGAATGCTGAGTTACATGTTTATCTACTTTCAGTTAGTTACTCCAGAAAAACATCCGATCGTGATGAGAGGTTTTCAATCACAGTCTACAGATGACTAGCTCCAGGAGGGTTGGGGAGTTTGTCGACTCTACCGTAGAGCAGAAAAATAATGCTCAAATTAGGCTCTTAGACTTGTAACTTGTTCCAAGAAACAAGCCTGAGCTTCTCACATTACATGTTTTTCACTGATCATGACGAATGGAGCGCTCTGCAAACACAGCTCATGCTTATAGAAATGTAAATATTCATCACAGGCTCTCAGACACTCAGCAACAAAAGTGTAAAAGGAGTTTCACAGCCTATAGATCCAGCTCAATCCAAATCTAACATCCGCTGCACTGTGACTCCATCTGAGGATAGAAACATTCAAAGCTCAGTCTGTATTACCTTTGTGTAATGAAGCAGGGCATGCACTAAATGAACTTCGCCGGTCTGAGCTACACCACTGCCTGCAGTGCATTCTCTATTATGTGGGTCATCTCCTCCCACCGTCTGAATGAGCGCTAACAGCCCTGTACAGAAGGCCTGCATTACTATACAGACCCACAGTGCTTTGCATGAGCTTTAAACTCACAAACATACTATACTGTATCCTCACTGATCCAGCCACTACAGCACATTCATCTTATATATATATATATAT
Organism: Pterois miles; assembly: GCA_947000775.1. Lineage (NCBI taxonomy): Eukaryota > Metazoa > Chordata > Actinopteri > Perciformes > Scorpaenidae > Pterois > Pterois miles. Next base: position 349,364 of record CAMQGK010000331.1, read on the forward strand.
ATATATATATATATATATATATATATATATATATATATATATATATATATATATATATATAAGATAAGATATAGGATAGCACATCTATCTTACATCAACCTGATCTCAGGGGAAACCTGACAAATAATACGACATTTTCAGGACATTCTGCATGTCATGACAATGCATTTTAGGCTTTTCGTGCGTCACTTAACGCCATGTTGTCAGCATGAAACAATCATGGTTATGTTTAGGCAACAAAACCATTTAATTAGTTTTAGGAAAACATCATGGTTGGGCTAAAAATAAGTAGGTCATTTTCATATTATATATTTTACATTTAGCACCGTGGCTGCTACAGTAACTCTCCTGATGGTGAACTGGGGATGGTGAACGCAGCATTGTGACTGCTACAGTAACTCTCCTGACGGTGAACTGGAGACGGTGAACGCAGCATTGTGACTGCTACAGTGACTCTCCTGACGGTGAACTGGAGACGGTGAACGCAGCATTGTGACTGCTACAGTGACTCTCCTGACGGTGAACTGGAGACGGTGAACGCAGCATTGTGACTGCTACAGTGACTCTCCTGACGGTGAACTGGGGACGGTGAACGCAGCATTGTGGCTACTACAGTAACTCTCCTGATGGTGAACTGGGGACGGTGAACGCAGCATTGTGACTGCTACAGTGACTCTCCTGACGGTGAACTGGGGACGGTGAACGCAGCATTGTGACTGCTACAGTGACTCTCCTGACGGTGAACTGGGGACGGTGAACGCAGCATTGTGGCTGCTACAGTAAACTGGGGACGGTGAACGCAGCATCGTGGCTTCTACAGTAACTCTCCTGATGGTGAACTGGGGACGGTGAACGCAGCATTGTGACTGCTACAGTAACTCTCCTGACGGTGAACTGGGGATGGTGAACGCAGCATTGTGACTGCTACAGTAACTCTCCTGATGGTGAACTGGGGACGGTGAACGCAGCATTGTGACTGCTACAGTGACTCTCCTGACGGTGAACTGGGGACGGTGAACGCAGCATCGTGGCTGCTACAGTAACTCTCCTGATGGTGAACTGGGGACGGTGAACGCAGCATTGTGACTGCTACAGTGACTCTCCTGACGGTGAACTGGGGACGGTGAACGCAGCATTGTGACTGCTACAGTGACTCTCCTGACGGTGAACTGGAGACGGTGAACGCAGCACTGTGGCTGCTACAGTAACTCTCCTGATGGTGAGCTGGGGACGGTGAACGCAGCATTGTGACTGCTACAGTGACTCTCCTGACGGTGAACTGGGGACGGTGAATGCAGCATTGTGACTGCTACAGTGACTCTCCTGACGGTGAACTGGGGACGGTGAACGCAGCATCGTGGCTACTACAGTAACTCTCCTGATGGTGAACTGGGGACGGTGAACGCAGCATTGTGACTGCTACAGTGACTCTCCTGACGGTGAACTGGGGACGGTGAACGCAGCACCATGGCTACTACAGTAACTCTCCTGATGGTGAACTGGGGACGGTGAACGCAGCATTGTGACTGCTACAGTAACTCTCCTGATGGTGAACTGGGGACGGTGAACGCAGCATTGTGACTGCTACAGTAACTCTCCTGATGGTGAGCTGTTGACTGTTGTGCTCATATACTGCAGCTGGCGCATCGCTGCATTAGACGCACTAATCTTGTCAGTTAACGGTTAATAATTGGTTAACGAGGGTTGGCTATCGGTTATTATTACATTGTTATATTATATTGTTATTATTATATTGTTGTTATGTTATATTTATTTGTTGTTGTTGTTATGTTTCATTCATTTATTTATTTATTTTTTTCAAAATTAGCATCTCCAGACCCAAGCTATGTTCAAGACTCTTCTGGCCTGACCTACCTGCTGGTTAAAGTGAAGCTAGACACAAATTCCCAAGCTCACTTAAGGTGGACTGACTTTTAAGGTGGACCAGCTATTCTAGGCTTGAACTGATTAACCATTGATCAGTATATCAATATATTTTAAGTATTTTGCTCTGGTCTCTTCTCTAGGTTTGTGTTCAACATAATACTTCATTTGAAATGTAGTGAAAAATGAAAATGTATAATAAGCTTTCTCATGTACCTGTCCTTCTGGTTGTACTGCAGTGGTTAAAGACAAAATGACTGAATGTGACTGCAGGAGCACTGACAGCGCAGTAACAGAGGCACGATGGCAGCTTCCCCTCGACTGCTCTTAACAGTGCAGCCGTTTTCCCACCAGGAGGGCTTTTCCCCCGGTAACGTCAATGAGAGGGATCAGTGACGTAACTATACAATGTGTGAGTGAAACAAGTGGTCCACCCCTCCCTCCACCCTCAGATTTCACTCAAAATTCAGCCATCTGTCTTTGCTGCACTCGTCAGGGACAGAGAGCCAAAACCAGATTAAAACAATACTTTGACCCAGTCACTAATCCCAAGATGTGTTTCAGTACTAGCTCACTGCAGCAGTGAGCAGAGAGATTCTGAGCTGACTGAAGTATTTATGGTGGACAAAATGGGTCATACGTTCTCCAGAGAATACAGGACAAATATTTGTGGCTAAATTATCTGTTTAATATCTGCCAAGCATTTGTGCATTTAGTGCAGATAAACAGCAGGATGACACACTGCTGGCTAATCCTCAGGTCACTGCTGGAAATAAACCCTCTGTCATCCATGTGACAGCTGAGCCAGATGCGACAGCCATCTGAATACGTAGTACAGAGCTCAACCTAAACGTAAGACTAAAAATAACAACATGCCACGCCTTCTCATACAACTCTGCTGTCAGGAACAGGCCATTTTAATGACCTTGACAAATCAATCTCATTTTTACAAAAAGATGACAAACCTATATCACCAAACCACATTTTGAATGCAACTGCTAGCTAAGAAAGAAGTGTGACACTTACAGATTTTGTCAAAAGGTATTTTCCCAGTTCACTCTTCACATTATTCTACCAAATGCTGTTAAACGCTGGCTGATGATGTGGGTATGGGGACCATTTCTTCAAACCCCCAAACTGGTACCCCTGTATACCGCATGTTCACGCACGTACACATGTGCACACTTGTCATCAGGATGGCTAACTTGGTACACCTGTGGTGCATTTGAGCACAGGGTGGGATCAGAGAGCAGGTATTATTGGGGGGGGGGGTTAGAATTAAAACGTGGAGCTTGACAGCGCCCAGTAACTCTCCTGACTGGGAACTGGGGACAGTGAACGCAGCACCGTGCAACATCACTTTAGTTAGAGACTGTAGCGGTGAGCGTGCTGGCTCTCTATAGTGGAACATGATACTTGTCTATCTCAGTATATTAAAAGAAAACCAGGACAATTTGTTAGTGACTGTTGAAAACAGGAACATTTCAGTGTTTTACAGATATTTGTCGGGACTCGGGGCGTCCAGCTTGACAAGAAAGAAAGAAAAGAAAGAAAGAAAGATATTCCTTTATTAGTCCACAGTGGGGAAATTCAGTTTTACACTCTGTTGTTCACAGTACACAGTACATAGTACATATACATGTCAATGGAGAGATGTAGAGTGAGGGGGCTGCTCCTGACAAGCGCCCAGAGCAGTTGGGGGTTTGGTGCCTTGCTCAGGGGCACCTCGGCAGTGCCCAAGAGGTAAACTGGCACCTCTCCAGCAACCAGTTGGTCTTGGTCCATGGGGGATTTGAACCCGGGTCCTCCACATCCTAACCCAAGTCCTTACGGACTGAGCTACTGCCGCCCCAAAAAAGGGGACAGTCCCAGACAAACCGGGACGTCTGCTCACCGTAGAAGTGGGGTGTCTGCTGGACAGTGGTGTTTTGGTGTTCCTGGTGTACAATGAAAACTTGTTATCAAAGCTCCTGTGTAATTCAAAGAAAGAGATGGCCAAGTTTCACAAGGCACTCCCACGTTTACTGGATTCTTGTGGTGCAGGTCTCCCTAAAACTGCAGAAAACTGCTGGTAAGCCTCACAGTAGCTCCAGTCCTGTCTCTGCAGACAGCAAATTCTGTCTCAACTCAAACTGCTGTTGAAATGGGACCATTTTCTCATTATGATTCAGACTAAAAGATTCACCGGCTGAAGAGCAGTGTCACTGGCCTCTTGTTGAAAGTTTGCTGATCACACCCAGCATCATGACGGTTGTGGTTGGGTGGCGTGCTCTAAAACCCAACCGGCACAGTGGTGGTTTTAGTTAGTTGGGCATGGTGTTTTCCTTTCAGTTTGGCATGCAAAATGGCACATGCCACATTTGCCAACTTGAATTGATTGCCCTGTATGGCACAAAGTCAAAATCCCTTGTGTACCCACAGCATTGTTTCGAATATACAGATAAATGTATTTATCACACAGCTTGTAGCAACTGAATCCAAATGGAAAATGTCCTGCACTATCCCTGCCAAGATTAAAAAACTGTGAAAGAGATTAAATCAAAGTTTATCACAGCCTCTTCGCCACCTGCTGCTGACTGATCAGCTCTTTATAGATGACAATCAGCTGATAATCAGCTGATTATTATCACACACTAGTAGCTAGCTACAGCTCAATAAAAAGGCCTAAACAGGATTTGTTTTACGTGATTGAAAGGAGTTCACAATTTACATGTTACAATTCATTTCCTAATAAGCTGCTGTCTGACACTTTACTGTCAGTTCATCACAGCACAGCGGTAGACTGAAGGACATCCTCATTGGACCAGCTGCTGTCAATCTTGTGTTCTGCTGGTTGTTGGTTGGTAACGAGCCAAGGAAGGTTATCCTCCGGAGCATCATTTGACATGTTTTTGCCGATCAAAACCGTCCAGCACCGCAGGAGGTGGAAAGGGGAAACCATCCAAAGGTGTACAGTAAGGACAGATATACAGATTTATTTGTATGGCAGTAAAAATCTGGGTAGAATCAGACCAGATCTGGGGTAGAATCAGACCAGATCTGGAGGTTTTGGTAGGATCATGTTTAGGTGATTTTCCAAACTGTCCCTTCATACAACTCCTGAAGACTTTCTTCTGTCATTCAGAACCCACTGAGCTGTTTTCTGTTGGTTTGTTGTTTCTGTTAGTGTGAGGTTGACCCACATTTTTAGGTAAAATGCCTGGACAATAATGGACAAGCAGGCAAAGATTACTGAAGTTGTCTTTCTGTGTTTGTCTCCCACATACAGAAATAAGACAGTGATCTTCTGCACAAGCAGACCAGGGAGGAGGAGGAGCTGCCCACGGTGCCTCGTGTCCAGCTGGACAGAACCAAGCGTCAGCTGTGGGGCAGAGCATTCAACTCAACCCCCTCCACACCCACAGTGCAGGCTCTGTCCCACTGCAGCAGCCTTTGTCCCTTTTCACATGCAGCCATGCACCGATATTCCCCCACTTCTTTAATCCTCTGCACAGGGAGAACTCCATGACAGCAGATGCAGTGTCTGAGAAACAGCGACGGCTGTACTTCATTGTTTCAAGCTACCAACAAAGGGTTAGGTGGGATTTAGAGCCCCTGAACGGCAAAAGAAAAGCTAAAGAAAGCTCCTTTTCTTATGCCACAGAGCTATTTACTTCACTTGCACAATGCCAGTGCCTCACCAGGAAGCAGTGCACTGACAGTGTGCTAATCCCAGGATCTATCCTGTTATACTGGCTTTACAATTCCAATGTGTAAATCTGATTCCACACTGATATTACCTCCTTAAACCACAACCTTAATATCATCGATTATATAACAGCAAAATGCACTGCAGAAACTAAAGTGACATTGAGCATCACTGACAAAGCCTCATGGGAATTAGAGGGTCTTTACTTGCCCTTGACAACAAATGCTCACAATAGGCATCATTTCACCATCTGACAGACAGATCTAATACTCGCCTCTAATACAGTGTCTAGTCTCTGGAGCCTTTAAAAGGCCCATTAAGGCCCATTATATGCCCATTACACACCTGGTGACCTCTGACCTCGTCAGCACTGTGCCGTGCTCATCGGTTCCCCGAGGACACGAGCAGACGGACGGACGGGTCGGGCTGCTCACACACAGCAGGACTACACGTCGCCGTATTCAGGTTGAACGTTTCATCTCCAGTTAACACTGTCCACAGGTTTTAAAGGATTTTATGAAAATAAAGATTTGTAAAACTGCCTCAGTCCACAGAAGGCCATCTGTTCCTCAAACAGGCTGCTTGCATGAATCAATTTGGAGATTGTAAGTGTTAGGCTTTTACCAGCAGCAAAGTGATTCGACTAGGAATCAGGAAACATGGATGAATCATCAGTGTAACCTAATCTCACATGAACTCAATAGCTTTTTGTCACCAGGACCAAGACGCCATCATTTCATGGTGCCGTTCCTCTTGCTGTGATAAATGATGCAACAATTTTACCCTGTTTTGATCACTTCAGTACAAAACGAGGCATGAACCAACACAGTTTATTAAATTAGTAGCTCAGGAACCACCACTGTCTTTCAGTATGCATTTAGATGTTTTGTGTTAACATCTTACTTATGCATATTATGCTCATGAGAATAATAACAAGATATTTCAAAAACAAGCAATGGTTGAACTACAGTTTGTAGAACTGAATAAATGGTTATTACTTTTATTGGTCAATTACGTACTAAATTTTATAAGTCTTAGAGTAAAGTAATAAAACTAATCAAATTAAACTGGTACTCCATGCACTGGGTTACTGACTACAGGTGCGGTATACAGGTAATTAGTTCATGTCATAGCTTTTATATTGTGGTTCCTCTCCTTTAAAAGGGGGCACTATGCTGATTTTATTTACATATATATGAGGACAGGCTAACAGTAGTATGGCATCCTCTGAGGCTCTGGGAGAACGTTGACTAAATAACCCTGACGATGTTACTGGGTTACAGGTACCCTGTTAGTTCGTTCCATTTATGGTTATATTTATTGTTCCTCACAAACATATTGTGTCTATCATTGAGTCCCGATAAATGTGTCAGATGCAGTTTCCTTCCACAAAAAAAACATCTTCAGGTCCCAGTTTTGAGACCTAAATCATTTACATCATGTTAGCTTGCTAGCAGCCCTCTTCCCTTCCCTTTGTTGGCACATTGCTACAGATCAGGGACCCATTCTTTAAATCACTGCTCCAGCAGTCACTTTTAACGGACAACAGATGTACTACAGAAAGTCTGTGTTATACGCACTAGGGGTGTTTTAGTGGGTTGTCAGCAGGCTCCATGGATCCTGATTTCACCTGAAGCCTCATAAACAAATCCTATTCAAATTAAAGTGCACTCCATCAAGGCAACTACCAGCTCACAGCAGCCACTTCCTCTGCCTTCTGGGTATAAGTTGCTATATTGTGCTGAGGTATTACCATTATAGCACATTACTGGCCAGCCTTTCCTAATAAGCTCACATCTTGAACTATTAAATACCCTCAATTTGAACCTATATAGACTTAAATATTTAGGTTAAGCCTTAGGCTAAGTTCCATGCTGCAGAGAAGATTTCATTTAAGCCTACTTTATTTCACATTTACATGGTATTGTGTTAGGGGCTGTAGCATGATTTGTATCAGATACAGCAGACTATTATGTGCTCAGTGTCCTGATACATTTTTAATTGCTTGATTTATTCTTGTTTTTCAGACATGGTGGGCTACACTTGGTTGCACTAAACCCATCTGAGTCCAGACCAAAGCCCTTAAAGTAGTGATTTTAAGATGGTTTAGTAAGACTGTTATGCTGTAACAACAGTAACTCCCTATTGGGGAACTACTGCATGTTCCTATACTGACAACACTGAGGGGATATCTCAGACAAGTCATTCATTAGTGAGCAGCACAGACTCAGAAATACAATAACGACTGAGATAGACATTTTACTTTTAAAATAAATAGGCTACAAGGATAGAATTTATGACAAACCAACTGGGGATTACAGGGATTTCTCAGGAGTAACATAGCAATACAATAATATGAAGTCACTATAAATTAGCATTTAGTTAGCAGATAGGTTAACTGTTAATTACAAGATAAGGCTAGTCTGTAGCAGGTAGGGAGCCGGTACTGTCTTCAGAAACATTTATGATAACTAGACATACATTTACCAGAGCAGGCGAACATACAGCTAGAAGCTCCATAAAGTTCTATCCTAACTACCTACATCTATATCTAACCAACATTATCTGGATACTGCAGTGATTCGTTTCAAGGTCAGGGGGACCGACAAAAGACACTGACCTGTGGACCTGATGAAAGACACTAACCTGGGGAAGGATGAAAGACACTGACCTGGGGAACGATAAAAGACACTGACCTCGGGACCGATGAAAGACACTGGCCTGGGGACCGACGAAAGACACTGACCTGGGGACCGATGAAAGACACTAACCTGGGGACGGAGGAAAGACACTAACCTGGGGACCTGATAAAAGACACTGACCTGGGGACCGATGAAAGACACTGACCTGGGGATCGATAAAAGACACTGACCTGGGGATCGATAAAAGACACTAACCTGGGGACCGAGGAAAGACACTGACCTGGGGACCTGATAAAAGACACTGACCTGGGGATCGATAAAAGACACTAACCTGGGGACCGAGGAAAGACACTGACCTGGGGACCTGATAAAAGACACTGACCTGGGGACCGATAAAAGACACTAACCTGAGGACCTGATAAAAGACACCAACCTGGGGAACGATAAAAGACACTAACCTCGGGACCGACAAAAGACACTGACCTGGGGACCGACAAAAGACACTGACCTGGGGACCGATAAAAGACACTGACCTGGGGACCGATAAAAGACACTAACCTGGGGACCGACGAAAGACACTGACCTGTGGACCTGATAAAAGACACTGACCTGGGGAACGATAAAAGACACTAACCTCGGGACCAACAAAAGACACTAACCTGGGGACCGATAAAAGACACTGACCTGGGGACCGATAAAAGACACTAACCTGGGGACCGACGAAAGACACTGACCTGTGGACCTGATAAAAGACACTGACCTGGGGAACGATAAAAGACACTAACCTCGGGACCGACAAAAGACACTTACCTGGGGACCGATAAAAGACACTAACCTGGGGACCGATAAAAGACACTAACCTGAGGACCTGATAAAAGACACCAACCTGGGGAACGATAAAAGACACTAACCTGGGGACCGATAAAAGACACTAACCTGAGGACCTGATATAAGACACTAACCTGGGGACCGATGAAAGACACTAACCTGGGGACCTGATAAAAGACACTGACCTGGGGACCGATAAAAGACACTGACCTGGGGACCGATGAAAGACACTGACCTGGGGACCTGATAAAACACACTGACCTGGGGACCGATAAAAGACACTGGCCTGGGGACCGACGAAAGACACTGACCTGGGTACCGATAAAAGACACTGGCCTGGGGACCGATAAAAGACACTGGCCTGGGGACCGACGAAAGACACTGACCTGGGGACCGATAAAAGACACTAACCTGGGGACCGACGAAAGACACTGACCTGGGGACCGACAAAAGACACTGACCTGGGGAACGACAAAAGACACTGACCTGGTGAACGATGAAAGACACTGACCTGGGGACCGATGAAAGACACTGGCCTGGGGACCGACGAAAGACACTGACCTGGGGACCGATGAAAGACACTAACCTGGGGACAGAGGAAAGACACTAACCTGGGGACCTGATAAAAGACACTAACCTGGGGACCGATGAAAGACACTAACCTGGGGACCGATGAAAGACACTAACCTGGGGACCTGATAAAAGACACTAACCTGGGGACCGATGAAAGACCTGACCTGGGGACCGATAAAAGACACTAACCTGGGGACCTGATAAAAGACACTAACCTGGGGACCGATGAAAGACACTGACCTGGGGACCGATAAAAGACACTAACCTGGGGAACGATAAAAGACACTAACCTGGGGAACGATAACGGACACTGACCTGGGGACCGATAAAAGACACTAACCTGGGGACCTGATAAAACACACTGACCTGGGGAACGATAAAAGACACTAACCTGGGGACCTGATAAAAGACACTAACCTGGGGACCTGATAAAACACACTGACCTGGGGACCGATAAAACACACTGACCTGGGGACCGATAAAAGACACTGACCTGGGGAGCGATGAAAGACACTAACCTGGGGACCTGATAAAACACACTGACCTGGGGACCGATAAAACACACTGACTGGGGACCGATAAAAGACATTGACTGGGGACCGATAAAAGACACTAACCTGGGGACCTGATAAAACACACTGACCTGGGGACCGATGAAAGACACTAACCTGGGGACCTGATAAAACACACTGACCTGGGGACCGATAAAAGACACTAACCTGGGGACCTGATAAAACACACTGACCTGGGGACCGATGAAAGACACTAACCTGGGGACCTGATAAAACACACTGACCTGGGGACCGATAAAAGACACTGACCTGGGGACCGATAAAAGACACTGACCTGGGGACCGATAAAATACACTGACCTGGGGACCTGATAAAAGACACTAACCTGGGGACCGATAAAAGACACTAACCTGGGGACCTGATAAAACACACTGACCTGGGGACCGATAAAATACACTGACCTGGGGACCTGATAAAAGACACTAACCTGGGGACCTGATAAAAGACACTAACCTGGGGACCTGATAAAACACACTGACCTGGTGTCGGCTCGGCCGGAGACGGTGTTCGTTGGTCCGACAGCGGGGCGTCTGAGAGGAAAGTCCGCGGTGAAAACACGACTTCCCGCTGCAGCTGCTATCGCTGCTGCCGCCTCCCCCTCCGGTCATTAGCATGTCAACAGACTCCATGAAGAGCGTGAAAGGAGAGGGAGGAGCGGTAGGAGAGGGAGGAGAGAGAAAGAGGAGAGAGAGGGAGGGTAGAGAGAGGGAGTAGACAGAGGGAGGAGAGGGAGGAGAGAGAAGGAGGAGAGAGAGGGAGTAGACAGAGGGAGGAGAGGGAGGAGAGAGAAGGAGGAGAGAGAGAGGGAGGAGAGAGAGGGAGGAGAGAGAAGGAGGAGAGAGAGGGTGGAGAGAGAGGGAGGGAGAGAGAGGGGGAGACAGAGGGAGGAGAGGGAGGAGAGAGAGAGGGGGGGGGAGAGAGGAGGGAGGAGAGAGGGAGTAGACAGAGGGAGGAGAGGGAGGAGAGAGAAGGAGGAGAGGGAGGGGGAGGGGAGAGAGGGAGTAGACAGAGGGAGGAGAGGGAGGAGAGAGAAGGAGGAGAGAGAGGGAGTAGAGAGAGGGAGGAGAGGGAGGGAGAGAGAGGGAGGAGAGAGAGGGAGGAGAGAGGGGGAGGGAGAGGGGGGGGAGAGAGAGGGAGTAGAAGAGGGAGGAGAGAGAAGGAGAGAGAGAGGGAGGGAGAGAGGGAGGGAGAGAGGGTGGAGACAGAGGGAGGAGAGGGAGGAGAGAGAGAGGGAGGGAGAGAGAGGGAGGGGAGAGAGAGGGAGTAGACAGAGGGAGGAGAGGGAGGGAGAGAGAAGGAGGAGAGAGAGGGAGGGTAGAGAGAGGGGGTAGACAGAGGGGGAGGAGGGAGGGAGGAGAGAAGGAGGAGAGAGGGAGGGGAGGGAGAGAGAGGGAGGGGAGAGAGAGGGAGGGAGAGGGAGAGGGAGGGAGAGGGGAGGGAGGGGAGAGAGAGGGAGGAGAGAGAGGGAGGGGGAGAGAGAGGGAGGAGAGGGAGGGAGAGGGAGGAGAGAGAGAGGGAGGGAGAGAGAGAGGAGACAGAGGGAGGAGAGGGAGGAGAGAGAGGGAGGAGAGAGAGGGAGGAGAGAGAGAGAGGGAGTAGAGAGAGGGAGGAGAGAGAGGGAGGAGAGAGAGGGAGGAGAGAGAGGGAGGAGGAGAGAGAGGGAGGAGGAGAGAGAGGGAGCAGGAGAGAGGGAGGAGCGGTTGGAGAGGGAGGAGGAGAGAGAGGGAGGAGGACAGAGGGAGGGAGGAGAGGGAGGGAGGAGGAGAGAGAGAGGAGCGGTTGGAGAGGGAGGAGGAGAGAGAGGGAGGAGGAGAGAGGGAGGAGGAGAGGGAGGGAGGAGGAGAGTCCAGCTCCAGGTCTCCTTCCTCCTCATATCTGGACTGGGTCAGTGTGTCAAACATTATGTAACTGTGGAGAGTCACAGCTGAGCGGCAGATAAGATGAACCTTTATTATATTATATTATATTATTATTATACAGCAGCTGAATACTTATTTCTACCATTTTCTGCAGCTGTCTCACACCCATTTACCAATTCATTTGAATACTAATGTTTTTGAATATACTTACATTCGTCTCTTTTCCAGTGCAAACTCAAAACCTTGACTTTTAGTGTGTAGTGTGAAATACTCCTCTTTTTAAATAATCTTGTTCAGAGACCACTGGAGGGGCAGGCAGAGACCTGGGGGCAGTTAAAGGGGGGAGACTGTGGTACAACAAGGGTTCGACTCTTTCTTTAAGGCCAGTAGCAAAACTGTTGTACTGAAGCTATGACTTGATAGTATTTGGTTGTATTTGTGTATCATGACCACAAGTACCAAAAGTATTCATGATTTCTAAATGTAAGGTAATAAAACCGTTGTAGCTGTTCAATAAGGCTGTGAATATACTATGTAGTATGTGCTTCGATGTGTAAAAACTGCTTCAGGATGACCACACAAGCCTGACGGTTAGTTATTATATTCTACTCTCTGCTTCACGTCAACGGTTCCTGTTAATACGAGCCACTGTGGGAGCAGGACCTCTGACGGTAATTGTAAGATGTCCTTTCACCTCCAGGAAGGTGACAGCATAGAGCCGCTGATCTGTGCCTCTGTCCTGCCTCCTTCCACAGTACCGGCCCCCCGGGGCCACGAGACCAGACCGGCCCCCGTCCTGGGGAAGAAGGGCGTGTCTGCAACAGCCCAGATGGCTCACTCCTCTTCTCTTTGTGCTCGTCTTCATCTGCTGTCATCCTGAGACAATATCTCCAAAGAATTGAACTAGATATTGGAGAAGCTCGGATTGTATGCAGGGAAACTCAGTGTGTGATTCTCTGGACACCAGCACACTTTCTTCAGGTATATAAAAACATCACGGTCTCATCCACTGAGTCACAGGAATGGGAGCTAACTGACCTCAGGGCTTGTTCTGATCTATTCACAATGCAAAGATCTACAGCCTCACACAC
>CAMQGK010000331.1:365000-438365 GCA_947000775.1 Pterois miles
AATTGATGGAGCATTGCAGTGTGTGGGCATCTTACTTTATAGCCCCCCCGTCCCCTTCTTATGCCGACCCCTGTGGAGTCCTGGAAAGGAAATCAGCTGTGCAGCTCTCCGAGCCCTTCCTGTAATGGACTAGAAAGTCAGATGGCTGCAGTGCGAGGAACCACCTGGTGATTCTGAAGTCGGTGTCCTTCATGTCCTTCAGCCAGGCCAGTGTGTGATGGTCTGTCTCCAAGGTGAACTTCCTCCCTAATAAGTGATAACTTCAGGAAGTCCAGTGCCCATTTGATGGCAACACATTCCTTCTCCACCACAGAGTATCTGCCTTCATGCTTGAGGATATTCCTGCCTAGATATGCAATGAGCTGGAGGTCTTCTGGTTCTTCTTGCAGCAACACTGCTCCAAAAGAGCACAGACTACTGAGTTTCAAAGCAGACTTCACTTGTCTCTCCAGCAGAGCACAAAATACAGCTACAGTTGAATGAGACTGTCAGCAATGTTACACTTCACTTCCTGGTAACGTCATCTCATAACTACCAGTGCCCACAAGGCACAAATCCTATTGCAATACTGTCTTGAATCTGCAACTCCGTGGTTCCCAAGCCAAGTTCCTACAGACTGTGCTACCACTGCCACGACCACTAGGTTGTTAAAAACAGTCTGGTTACATGTCTGACAGGAGGGGTTGTAGGCTCTGCTCTAACTGCTAGGTCTGTGGTAGGTTGAGCGCCTGTGTTTAGCAGATTTCATAAAGCCTCTCTGGGAACAGGGTCTACATCCTAGGGATGTGCATTCTGAGCAAAAATACTATTCAAAACTCACCGGGACTTATTCAACTATTATTCTGAAATTGCTGCATGACCCACAGTTTGCTCCAGACAGTCACTTAATATATCCACAGCCTCAGGGGTCCTGTTGCTGGCACTGGGGAACAGAACAATCATATTATGATTGGACTGACCAAGAGGTGCCCACACCACAGCATGAAATGCCTGAGGGATCGCACAGTACCATTGGTCAAGTGTTTTCTCACCTCTGGTAGCAAGACGTGTCTGTTGCTGCTACCTGGGGGATTTCTTTTCTCAGACTAAGGTGGCTGAAATCCCCCATTAAAAAATGACCAAGTCTGGATGCGCATTCTCTGGTTCCGTAATCCGAGCAGCCAGTTCCTAGCGTAGCTGCAGCCTGCGGGGGAACGTACACCGCCATCAGGATAATATAGGCAAACTCCCTCGGTAAATAGAAGGGTCAGCATTGGATGGTGAGTCTCCAGCTCATGTGAGCTTGACTGATGAAGTGTTTTAGTGTAGATAAACCGCTTGTCGTTCACGAGGAAAGAAACCTCAAGCCTTTCTGTTTCTGTGGTCCGCCCGATACAGCGAAAAACCCACTTGGTGTAACGCTGAGTCGGGCACCACCTTGTGAAGCCAGGCCTCAGTGAAACACATCACCGAGCTGATGAGGACAGCCAGCTCATTCGTCTTGTTAGCCAGAGCTCTGACATTAGACAAGATTATGCTGGGCAGCTAACGCTACAAACTCGTTTGCTGTACAGACCCCTCTGAAGTTTTTATCCCTCTGATCCTGTCTGATCTTTTCCATTGCCAGCTCGCCGTATGGTGTTGACCTGAAAATAGCCTGAATATTTTATTTCTAGAAATACATCATCAGGGGCCACATGTTAGTTGTGGGCAGTTGGTGTTAACTGGTATTGTTAATGTTGAACTAAACTATCCAATAATCACTGAGAACATTGAGGAAGTTGCTAATGAAAACACAGTCATATGCTGGAAAACAACTGATGTATTAATTGTGAAATCTTGAGCTGAATATCAATAAACAGAGATTGTGGGCACTGTCCGGATTACGACTACACCAACCGCAACATGCAGAAACACAATTGGTGAGCAATACTGAACGATGCTGAGCTAGCTAGGCACGTTTTTAGCATGCTAACGCCAAACGGCGAATCAGTGTTGTCATAGCTGGGCTCCCAGGCCATGACAAATATGGTAAGGGTGCAGTGGATGATTGTAAATTAAAGATATTTATTGTGAATAAATTAAGGACGTAAGATATAGCTATGCAGTAAAAGCGGAGCAGAGGTCAGCGGTGTCAGTCAGTAACATCAGTAGAGGTGGACATATGACCATAATGGAGGGTGATGTGTTGTGAGAAAACCAAAGAAAAGCCAAACAAAGGAAGCCTGGGCAGGTTCTGGCAGGACTGAGTCCAGGTGAAGAAGAGAGACCAGACCAATGCTTGAGTGCAGCTATTATGCTGAGCATAACCCTAACCGGCATCAGGTGCTCTGAATCAGGCATCTTCTCCTGTGATACCTTTAAGGACACAGGGGGACAATAAACGGCAAATCCACAGTGGCATCGCAGTAGTGGGGCAGGGCTGTCACAGTGTTATAATGTCACCTCACAAGTCTTCTCTGGGGATTTGCTTCCTTGTGCAATTTTCTTGGGTTTGGTGTCACAGCTCTCCGACAGTACCTGCACTTCTTTTTAGATTTTGAAGGGCTATTGGAAATTGAACAATTACTTGGTGAAGAATGACATGAAAAATTGTTAGCTGAGTGTGTAATATTGAAATGCATCACATTCGAAGCTGTGATTTTTTGAAGTTCAAACTTATGGTGCTAACAATAAAATGTAGCTAAAAAATAAAAACATCTATGCTTGCAAAAGAAATGGATTTGATGGAAACCCTCAATGCTATGCTGATACAGGATAATCTTACTGTAGAGGAGGGAATAAAATGAAAATATACATAATGCAGAAACTGATCAGATGTTGACATAGCCAAAAGTGCCTCTATAAGGTCAAAGGCAAAATGGTTCCACCTCTGTCCTTAATATAATATAAGTGGTAATGAAACGACTAATTTAAAGCAGCAGCTTGTCACTGACTTACTTTATCTGAACAGAACCACTGGAATCCAAACTGCCAATTCCGACTCCTTTTCCTCTCACTGACTCTACACTTGTTATTTGCTACTTGTCAGTCACTTGCTACAAGTGTTATTAAGTGTAATGCCTAGTAAATAGAGAAATGACGAAGGTGCCCTGGTTAGGAATCCAGTTAATAATAAATAAATTCTGTATGTGATAAACAGGTTTGATGAAGATATTGAAATGTGATTTTATCAACAGTGGAGTGTTAACAGCTACAATTTCATGGCAACTGAGGAAATTCAATCTGCTGATGAGGTCCATGAAATGCGGTTGAAAGCCAGCAAGTCAACCTTGTGTTGCGATTGTTAGGTCAAAGACCTGAAATGCTAGCAACCTGGAAACACTAAGATGTAAATTACAGAGATCATCTGAGTTGTTCTACTGACAGTGGGAATTAGTGACTGACATTTTTTATCCCAATTATCAAATCTGAATGTGTGAATTTCAGCTATATGGCTATTTGGGGGCGGCAGTAGTAGCTCAGTACGTAAGGACTTGGGTTAGGAAGTGGAGGACGCCGGTTCAAGTCCCCCATGGACCAAGACCAACTGGTTGCTGGAGAAGTGCCAGTTTACCTCTTGGGCACTGCCGAGGTGCCCCTGAGCAAGGCACCGAA
The DNA here is from genome assembly GCA_947000775.1 of Pterois miles. Lineage (NCBI taxonomy): Eukaryota > Metazoa > Chordata > Actinopteri > Perciformes > Scorpaenidae > Pterois > Pterois miles. The sequence continues at coordinate 368,577 of CAMQGK010000331.1, forward strand.
CCTCCCCAACTGCTCTGGGCGCTTGTCCGGAGCAGCCCCCTCACTCTGACATCTCTCCATTGACATGTATATGTACTGTGTGAACAACAGAGTGTAAAACTGAATTTCCCCACTGTGGGACTAATAAAGGAAGATCTTCTTCTTCTTATTATATCACCATGTCTCGGAGGCATTCTCACACCAGTTGTGTCTCTTTGCTGTTTATCTGCAGGATGAGTGTTAAAAATGTGAAATATTTGCTCTCATGAATTTGAAGGTGGTCAGTTCTTACACGATGAGACACACAGCTCCCACCGCAGGCTGTGTCTCAGTACCATAACCAGCAGATGTCAGCAGATAGCCACGTAGCATATAACACTGCCGAAGCACCAGAGGGAGTCTGTGTGATATGTTCCAGTCTTGTGATATGTTCCAGTATCCAGTTCACATATTTTATGCCATGGTTGCATGGTTAGAAACATGCAGTGGCTATTCATAAAACAATCAGTGTTTTGAAAATATTTTTATGTAGCTGTCACAGTCTCCATCATGGGTGGAGTTTACTCAGTTCTTGGAGCTCCAAAACCACCTTTTAAAGATGGTCTCTGGTGTCAGATGTGAATGTCTCTGGTTGTCCTCGTACTTCTGGTGGATGACCTTTGACCCCTTCTCTGTTGAAATCATTGCACACTTTAAAACTGCTAAAACAACATGGCCGCAGGAATTATGTCTATTGTCCATCAAGAACAAAGGGGGAAGTATTGAGACTCTATTAGAGTGACAAGCTCTTCAGGCAGAGGAGGTCGGGGTGGATGGATGAGTCAGAAAACCATCAGACATAAACATGGGAGCCCACTGCTGGGTTCCTGTGTCCAGCTGACAGTTAACTTTGGTTTCTTTTAACCAGGGTCGTGGTTGTTGTCTGATTATAACCATGTGGTAATTATTGTAACTACAAACAATAAAGGTTATCTTTTGTACCAAAACCTAACCAAATCTAAACAATATTGTTGCTAGATCAGAAAATACTTATTGAAATGGCAATGTCATCATATCAGATCAGAAAACATTTCTATGTGTTGCTCGGAGGGCATGGACCAATGAAGAATGAATGAAGAAAGCAGTTACAATTATCACCGGCTCTGCAGCTCCTCAGGTGGTGGGCGGTGCTTGGTGTTTCCTCAGCACATCTCATTATGGCTGTGGAGCTTGTATTGATGAACCCACAGATGATTATTCATTATCAACAAGTCTGCACTTCCCCTCAGCTCTACTGAGCCTTTTAGCTTCCATCAGCCCCTTGTTTTGGTTTTGCTTTATTATTCGGTTCAGTTTACTTTCACTACTCATCCTGCACATCCCATTTCAGCTAAAAGCAGCATTCGATGCCCATCAAATATTAAATGCTGTTATCACTCTTATTAGTTTAGTAATAGATGGGTTAATCACTCTTAACATTCTAGTACTAGATGGGCAGATGGACAGTTAACTGAAACAGTTTCTCACATATTCCCAGTCCCAAAGCAGCAAGCTAACTAAGCCATGAAGCTGCTGACAGTCGTCATCTTTCACTGATGCAGTTCAACATTCCACCTGATTTACCCTCCAATAAGAGCTGCTGCCTCTGTAACCCAACCGTTTTTAATGTCTACTGAACAAAGACAAGCAAAAAAAAAAAGGGAAAAAAATGGTCCAAATCCCTAATTGTGGGTCATGCTCAGTTCAGATCTGATCCTTTTTCTTCCTGTTCAAATCCTACCAAACTACCCAAAGCCATCAGCTTTGCATACACAGGGATTTGTAAACTATTTATATCTGGTTTCTGTTTTTTGGCTTTTCAAAGAAAAGTGTGTAAATGTTTATTAATTTAGCCCAGACACAACATAATACAAGCCACAGCAGACAGGTTTTCATGGGCCACAGCCAGACATATTACAGGATGAGTCAATGTTCTACCTGAAAGCAGCAGATGCATTAATAAGCAACACAGGCGACAGTGTTGGATCAGTTGCTTTACTGTGTTATTAAGTAGTGGTAGCATGGGCAAATCTGACGTGATTTGTTTATTTGGGGATTAGATGTGCCCAGAGTACTCTCTCAAATCTGGATTAAAGACGGATGTGCGTCATACAGGAAGATTGTGTCTGATACATTATTCTTGGAAGTTATGACTGTTTTCAGTAAAGCTGCTTCTTAACCATTGCTGTCAGTAGAAACCAGAGTGGAGGAGCCTGACAGCATTGTGGCCTCAAATCCTTAAATTGTGTGGTGGTCCGATATGTTGAATCTTCAAAGCTGTAAATCAGAACTCATTTAAATGTGTGAAAGAAAATCTTTATTTATGAAATGTGTTCTGAAAGCATTACATTCTGAACATTGGAGTCTGGTGTCTGGAGCCTGGTCTCTGGATTCTGGTCTCTGGATTCTGGAGTCTGGTGTCTGGAGTCTGGTGTCTGGAGTCTGGTGTCTGAGTCTGGTGTCTGGAGCATGGAGTCTGGAGTCTGGTGTCTGGAGTCTGGTGTCTGGAGTCTGGTGTCTGGAGTCTGGAGTCTGGTGCCTGGTATCTGGAGTCTGGTCTCTGGAGTCTGGTGTCTGGAGTTTGGTCTCTGGTGTCTGGAGTCTGGTGTCTGGTCTCTGGAGTCTGGTGTCTGGAGTCTGGAGCATGGAGTCTGGTGTCTGGAGTCTGGTGTCTGGAGCATGGAGTCTGGTCTCCTGAGTCTGGAGTCTGGTGTCTGGTCTCTGGAGTCTGGAGTCTGGTGTCTGGAGTCTGGAGTTTGGAGTCTGGTGTCTGGAGTCTGGTGTCTGGAGTCTGGTGTCTGATATCTGGAGTCAAGTGTCTGGAGTCTGGTGTATGGAGTCTGGAGTCTGGTGTCTGGAGTCTGGTGTCTGGAGTCTGGAGTCTGTTGTGTCTGGAGTCTGGTGTCTGGAGTTTGGTGTATGGAGTCTGGTGTCCAGTGTCTAGTGTCTGGAGTCTGGTGTCTGGAGTCTGGTGTATGGAGTTGGAGTCTGGTGTCTGGAGTCTGGTGTATGGAGTCTGGAGTCCAGTGTCTAGTGTCTGGAGTCTGGTGTCTGGAGTTTGGTGTATGGAGTCTGGTGTCTGGAGTCTGGTCTCTGGTGTCTGGAGTCTGGTGTCTGGAGTCTGGTGTCTGGAGTCTGGTGTCTGGGTCTGGTCTCTGGAGTCTGGTGTCTGGTGTCTGGAGTCTGGAGTCGTCTAGTGTCTGGAGTCTGGTCTCTGGTGTCTGGTGTCTGGGTCTGGTCTCTGGAGTCTGGTGTCTGGAGTCTGGAGTCCCCTGAACATAAATGGCATGAGAACACAATGGTAAACTAAATGAAATCAATGAAACAACATGAACAGGCTACAGCTTGTTAGCTGAGGAGGCCTGCTGATTAAAGGAGCTACAACATGGTAATCAGCGAGCTGCAGACGTGCTGATGATATTTTAAAAGCCTGGGCAGAGCAGGACAAGCTGTTGCTTCCAGTCTTTATGCCAATCTAAGCAAAGTGAATGAAGTCATTTCCCAAAACGGTTCCTTTAAGAAGTAGGTAGAATCTGATTTTGAAACACTGACTATAATCCAGTATAGTGGAATGAAACTGCAGCACTTGTGATGAGAGAAATCACTCATCACATGCAGCATGGCTAGCCTAGGAACAGTTCCTAGCTCACTATTTACCCACATAACTAAACGTGAAAGAATCCCAGTCACTCACACTGTAGCACCAACCAAACCATGAAAAACAAAAACCCAGCCATTAAACCATGTTGGTGTATGAAAGAAATATTAGTTTAAGGCAGTTCAAGTTGGTTACATCACTGGTACAGCTTCCCATTTTTTAAGTCCTTTCTAAGAAATCTACATGTAGAAATATACAGGATTGCACTTCCGCAGCATGCATCAGGCAGTTTCTGCACAAGCCCTGTTTCGTGCATCGTTGTAAACTTAAGGTGTTATGGCACATGGATCTAGTGTCACACTGAAATTTGAATAAATAAATCAAATAAATAAATATCAAATAAAATGAACAAGCTGTAAATACATAAACAGATAAAGACTTTGCTCAGCAACAGTGGTGGTGGTGGTGGTGGGGGGGCACGCATTTACTGTCACTTTAATTGAAAGGTTGTCACTGTAGTAGGGGTGCAGTTAAGGGCAGAAAGCCTGTCTCATTAACCATCTGCTCTGGACACATTTAGTATGTGACTCAGTCACAGCCAAAGGTTACAGAGCCAACAGCAGCCAAATGATCTGCTCTTATTATTTTGTCAGTTTGATCATGAAGACAGAAAGCTCCAGAGGAGACGGCGGGGAAGTCTGGGCTGGTTGCACAAATACTTCTCTATGGCTCCAATCTAACAGGCCTGCTGCACATAGACATACAGTAGATGTTCTTCAGTTGGGCAAAGGCTGCAAACGCTCTGCCAATCAATATATTCATGATGACACTTACCCATGTTAGCTAACACATTAGCCAAAACCGACTTTATCCACCTTATTCCTAGTCCCCATGATGCCTCGTGTGACAAGTGGCTGTAACGTCCAGCGCATCGTGTCACTGACTCGTTTTCCATGGTAACTGTATGTTAATCCTCTCTCCTAGAGCGACTGTATTAAAAATCTAGTAAAACGTGTGAATCCCAGCCATTCCAGCTCAGATGGGATCATGTGATCTCAGCTCTGTCTTCTACTATGGGGGGATGGAGGAAAAAAAAAACGAGTGTTTTCCCGGGGCTTAAAGGGCCTCTTTTGGTGCCTAAGAAGGGTTATCTGAAAAGCTTAGTAAGGTTTAGTTTTTTCTTACTCAGGTAACCTACACTACACATTTTAATACCTTGGGGACGGCAGTAGCTCAGTGACTGTCTGTCGTTAAACCAGCGATGGATGCTGAGTCCTCCCACATGAAACATAGCTGATGTTCTCCTGTACCGCTGTCAGTCTCCACTGCTCTCTCTAGACAGATAGGGAGGAGGGGGTCCCCTAAGGGACGTTGGCTTGGGAACCGGTGGGTGATATACGTGGTATAAAATGTCCAGTTATGGTTGTCATCTTCAGTTCCTGCTCTTTCATTCCATTTGCTCCTTCAGGTTTGTGAGGTGGCCCACAGCAGCTGGAGAGGGGGACCACTAGAGCAGCCTTATGTACATTTCACTTCATTCTGCTCTCACAGTCTGTTGTCTTTATGAAATGATTCTGATCCTACCACAAGTTGTAAATATATCACCCTTTGTTGAATAAGTGCTTTGAAATGGGCATTTTTAACATCAGTGGTGCATACTAAGTGTTCTGCACTGCAGCAGTAACTCGACTGTTGAGGCTGTTTGTACGTAATCCTGCACCCAATATTGATGTTACAGCTCGTAATTTAATAAAAGGTCAATAATTAATAATTAATAATAATATTTTGACATTTAAAATTTCCATTAATCGCCATTGAAAAATGTTATGCGTTCTGTATGGAGCATCATTAAGCTTTATGATCTGTGTAGAAGAAGTGTAGACAGTCGGATGGATAATTCCCCAGACAATGAGCACACAGACCTGCTAACATGGCTGTCAGGCTCTCAGCAGCACAGCAGTGCTGCCTGGTGTGTACACAACACAGTTTCACAGCTCCGTAATGACATTTTAGAAAATGCAAATTCATTAAACATCTATCAAAAATAAAGAAGGATTTGCTAAGGTGAATTATTTTTCAAAAGAAGAATTGTAGTTCGCCACTATGGTTATCCTATGGGACCAACTAGCTTAATGCTACAGTAACGTCCCTGGGAGTAAGGCGGATAAGGGGATGAGATACCCATGCTTTGTGGTTTCAGCTTGTTGTGAAGATCCTCTGTTGTTCCAGACCTGTAGACCTTACCACCGCTTCTCCAATTCTTTTAGGGAATCAAATATATCTGGTGCTGTCTTCACAGGCAGCTGTTTACTGTCTCTGTCAGCGGGATTAAGAACGGGAACATTATCGTCCTTCATAGCTACGGAGAAACAATCATGGAAAACAGTGACAGAAATGGCAGCCAGTGTGGCTGAGATGGACACAGGCGTACTGGATTTTGTAAGTCACTTTACAGAAATAACCTTTAAATCATCATATTTCTTTACATTATGAAAATGGCATTTATCTAAAAGCGGTGCTCCCAGCAGGAAAGTAGTGTTGATGCTAAAGTTAACACAAAAATAATATATTGAAATAAGCTACAGACAAACAGCAACCTGGCTACAGAGATTTAAATCAGGATATCTGGTAGCAGTCACTTCTCTTTTGGGGTGGACATATTAATAATAGTGGGTAGAGCTGCAGAGATACCTTTGCCTTAGCCTCGTGTTTGGTGGCTAACTTTAAGGTTTATTTTTGTTCAACTGGAAGGTTAAGTTGTGCAACCAGCCCCACGAGGTTGTCAGAGTTTGACTGTGGTACATATGAACTTGTCGTATAACTATGTAAAGCAGGAGATGGTGTTTGAGTGGTCCAGTCCAGCAGTGACATGTGAGCCAGAGTTGGAGATATTCACACCCAGCGGCCTCTGATATTCTTTAGCCATCCTGCCAAACTCAGTGCTCCACTGAATATGCAGAATGGAAACAACCGGATCTGCCTTCTAAAGTCAACACAAACAGTTCAGTTTTCTCTCTCTCTGTTTCTGCTACTGTTTTGGCTAAAATGCACACACTCAGCAGTACACACACCAGTAGATCAGGTTAAACAGGATGTAGGCGCCAGGGAAGATCATGCGAGAGTAGGTGTCAATGGCATGGGTGTTCTGGATGATTCGGAAGCCGCGGATGCCCTTCTTCTTGGTCCCTGTGGGCTCGTTGTCCAGGGAGAGATGCACCACCATTCGCTCCTGTTTTTCTGATGCATCCTCTGCCGCCATGGAGGCCCTTGTGTACCCTGCCAGGCTGTTGGCGTCCGCCTCGCTGTATGTTCCATCTAGCATCATGGTCCTGGTGTGGGACATGCCACAGGTGCAGGGGAGTGCCTGGGCCAAAGAAAGGAAAGGAATCAAGGCTGACTAAGAAGTTGAAAGCACCATTTGGAGAAATATGCCCTTTCTGAAAAGGTCTCTGTACCTGCTGCCTGACTTTTTCTCTGAGCTTGCGGTCTTTTCCGTCCCTCACCGTTGTCAGGTAGTTGACTGCAGCGTATTCAAGCACAGATAGAAAGACAAAGACGAAACTGACCCAGAGGTAAATGTCCACGGCTTTGATGTAGGAGACCCTGGGCATGGAGGCGTTGACTCCAGTGATGATGGTGGACATGGTGAGCACTGTAGTTATACCTGAAGCACAGAGAACATACACCCTTGATAGATTTATGTCCATGTTATATCTGTATAGAGATAGCTCTGGAACAGAGATACTGTAAAAGAGGAGGAGGAGGTCCCCAGACAAAGGGCAGCAGTGATTGGCTCACATGTTCACAGCTCTTTTGTGTTTCTGTCTGGTTTGGTGGACTGAACATGCCGTTGCCATCCTTCAATCACTGACCCTAGTCAGTCCAAAGAGCCACAGACACATGAACTCATTCACTGACAATTACTGGCAACTCTCTTCAAGGGAGAGGAAATAAGGTCACTAAGTCTAGCCAGAGAGTCATTCAGTTGGCAACAATGAGGCTGTAAGCTCCTGATATGCAAATTGTTGTATTACTTTTTTGTTTTTGTACGGATTAAACAAGCGAGAGTCAATAGTTGTGTTTGCATTCAATTGTCAAATGAATTTTAAAAAGAAAAGAAATGTGAATTCCATCATTTGGTTTGGTGCAAATAAACCTGACAACGTTTGTCAGAAAAATGTAAAGAGGTCTCCAGGAATTAGTTTCATTTGAGCTAGTTTTAATTGTTCTTTCATGTCAGCTAATACTGGTCATATTTCATGCTGTCCAGAGACAAAGACAATATAAATCAGCCATCTGAGTGACATGTTCACTGTGTCAGGATTGATAGGGACAGAGCCAGGCCAGCTGTTTAGAAGAAGAAGAAGAAGAAGAAGATCTACCTTTATTAGTCCCACAATGGGGAAATTCAATTTACACTCTGTTAAACTCATACATGGTACATGCAGACCTGAAACACACATACATGCAGTAATGGAGAGATGTCAGAGTGAGGGGGCTGCTCCTGACAAGCGCCCCGAGCAGTTGGGGGTTTGGTGCCTTGCTCAGGGGCACCTCGGCAGTGCCCAAGAGGTAAACTGGCACCTCTCCAGCTACCAGTTCACACTCAGTTTTTGGTCCATGTCGGGACTTGAACCGGTGACCCTCCGGTTCCCAAGCCAACTCCCTACAGACTGAGCTACTGCTTACCCCTGCTTCCTGTCTTTATGCCAAGCTAGGCTGACCACGTCCTTACCCTAGCTCCATACTTAATGTGGACCTGGGCTGTGCTAACTGGATCGTGTTCTCAGGTCACTGTGATGTGCTCTGGACACATTAAACCTGAACGGGCAGGGTGGTCATTGTGTTACCTAATGAGACTCTGGCAGGGACGGCCCTGCGGTCGATCCAGAAGGACACCCAGGACAGCATGACCATCAGGGTGGCAGGGAAGTAGGTCTGCAGCAGGAAAAAGAAGATGTGACGCCGCAGAGTGAAGTTGATGTACAGACGGTTGTACCAGCCTGGAGACAGGGAAGAAGTAAAGCACCGTGAATGCTTGTTCTGTGTCAGAGGTAAAACAGAAACGATGTGTAAAAGCCAGATAAGATGAACCAATGTGCACCGGGATGGGCCGATAAAACCAAACCGCACAAAACAACATCTGAACAGAAAAGAGATAATTACATTGGGTAGCAACATTTGGGACAGCAGAGTGCAGCGAGCTAGCAAATGGCAAAATAACAGTGTGGGGGTAGTATAATAAATGTTCTGTTTTAAAATAGCCCAGTGGTGTAGGTTTCACCTCAGTGCTCTAGTTCCTGAGTTATAGAAACATTTCTCAGAGGGGCAGCTTTCCTCTGGATACAGTGCTAATCTCATTGGCTGAGTAAAACCTCATTGGCCAAAGCCAAACTGTTATTTTGGAGCTTTTACTGAAAGCTCCACTCAGTGACAGCTTTCAGCTTTAATATCTACTGATAAAATTAATATGGGTTACTATTTCCTGCCTTAAGTAGCACTATTTTCTACCTTCTTTTCAGCCTTTCAGTAAACTATGCTGTGAGACGGGACAATTGGGTGACATGTAATGTAATGGAGGGGCAATGCACATGTCATTAGTCATTGGTGACCAACCAACATCTCTACTGATCCGGGCCTTCACACTGTCTACAGCTTACTGTTGCTGTCACCATCAACACCATAACTGAAAAAAGTGGACCAAGTCTGTTCGCAGACTTTGTATTTATCAGTGATGTTACCTCGTCACTCAGGCAGGGAGGAGCCACGAATACTAGTGAATGGAAGAACATTCATTCTACAGTGTAGTTTCCGATTAAGGCTACATGGGCTGCCTTTATTTCTACTTAAGACTGAGGAGGTAGTGAAGACCTCTAACAGACTGGCCAAAGTGGCGGTCAGGTCCAAGTCAAGGTCAAGAGTCAAGACATAGTACTGTATTTCAGAAACCTTTCAAATGTGACAGGAGCAGTAAATATCGCATTCTTTGCATTGTGAGAAAATCATTACATTGTTACATACAGAAATTAAATATTCTTCAATGCAGTGCAAAGACACACTATGACAAATAAGCATTACCTGCAACTGAGTGCAGAGGAGAGCTGGTGACATTAGTTTTTATTCATTTCAATTTAATGTCAATTTAAGGTTTTGCCTGTCGCTCACCTCACTGAAGTTCCACTCAGTCAATGCACTTAATTCAGACTTTGCAATATCAGGGCCTGATTAACCCGTCAACAGTGAGAGCCCTTTGGGGTCCCGAGGAGCAGTCCCCACTAGTGGCCTGTGGATAAACCAGCTTTATAGTAAAGATCCATGTGAAACTCCACTCAGTGCTGAATGTTATTTTGCTCGTCTACCTGTGCTGCTGTAGAAAGCCAGTCTGGAGGTAGTGTGGAACTTCTGGATGAGGAACTGAGACAGAGAAATCCTGTCGTCCGTGCTCAGAGACTCATCACCGCTTTTCCAATACAGCATCAGGTCTTCATCTGTGTAAGCATCTGATGGTCAGAAAGCATCAATGTCAGCATAGAAATGTGGTAATTTCAGTATCAGCAGTAGTAGTTGATGTTGATATGTGAACATTTCCTGTAACAAGTAGCATCATTGTATTAATTCCAGCGTGAAAACATAATAATGTAATAATAAAACTGTAAAGAATTCAGTGTTTTTAGTCAGTGAGGTGCTGACTGAGAAAACTTGCTGTAAAAATGCTTTGGGCCTTTGATAAATCACAGCACTTTATTTCCAGGGACGTCTTAGCAGTAGAGTGGAGTACTTACAGCTCTCCAGCTCTAGCGTGCATGTCTGCGAGTCCAAAGGGAAACGACTGAAATCCATGTTGCATGCAGCAGTGACTGTAACCCTGAGGAAAAAAGCATGCTGTAACAAGGCATGCCATGTCTCATTTGGTTGGTGTGAAAAATCCCTGCCAGCAGATCTTGTGTGTGGTGTGTGGGGCGCTTTCTGTCCTCACCTCAGGCTGTACAGGACGTGACCGTCGGGGAAGACCCGCAGCATGATGTTGTCAGTGGTGGTGTCATGGATGAAAGACCTCTTGGAGTGGACGAAGAACACGTCAGGCACCCAGATTTTCTTCACCAGGCGCCCGTCAAAGGTCATGCTCTTGTTGGTGGAGCTCGGAAAGGCCAGCCTCTCGTCCTTCCAGTAGTGCCTCAGATACAGAGTCATGGTGAAGTCCTGGGAGAGCGGGGGAGGGGTGACAGAAACAGCTTCTGGATTAAGTCTCACCACGAGGACTCTATATGCCTGCTATCTGTGCTTTATTGAACTCCTCTGGGATTATGCTACAACCCGTTGCTGCTGGATTATGTGGATTGCTTATGACTAAACAGTACAGTGCACAGCTTCCACTGGTCCTAGATTAGCCTTGTCTTCTCACCTTCTTGCCCTGTTGCTATGCAGGCAGGAGCGGTCATGTGTCTGAGCTACTCCCCCTGCATGGTATCGAATAAGACCAGATCAGTTTGGAAGATTGGCTGCAGCAACTCATTGTACTCTTGGCACCCACCATAAAAGTACCGCTGACGCTGCATATGATGAGTTCAGGGGCATGTCTGAATCTCTCCAAGGGAAATAACTGTAATTTGTTGGAAGTTTACAAATGAGAGAGTTTTCAAGTGCAATAAATCAGAAGTGTCCTTGAATACATGTAACTGCCGACACATTAGCTGTTTAAAACTGAAACAACCTGATTTAGGTGGTCCTGAAAACTGAATCTCTTAAACTGTGATATTCTGGACATGTATTGGGTTATGAACACACAACATCCATCCATCAGAAAACACAGTGCACGAGGCGACCCCCCACCCATGACAAGCATGCTGACATAAATGAATAACTACATATATAGTGCTAATCTTCAAAAGAAGGAATATAATTAGCAAAGGACAGAAGAGGATCCCAAGTGTTGTGCAGTGCAACGGTCATTACTAGATTCATTTTCACACCCAGCACCCATGTTGTGTAAGTTGCACATGTACTAGTGCCCATCTGTGCACCCATGGGTGTGTTGGTCTTAAAATGAGGTTTGGTCAGACGCTTTGTTGGCACATTGCTATTTTGAGGCAGTAGAAAGCAATTGTGCTACTGACCAACCAAAACCTGGTCTGAAGTCTAGAGCAGTATTTTGCTGCTATTTAAAAGGCCCATTATTCAGATCCCAGGCAGGTTTCCAACATGCATCAGCTGTACTGACTGCCCTTCAAATATCTCAAACGCTCATCCATTCAGTTTTACAGTCGGCAGGTACAGCCGGTTGTCGACAAGGCTGCAGGCAGAACTTCCTGGGTCCAAGAAATCAGCATGTTTTGGACGGGCACCATACTAGCATTAACTAATAAGAAGCAAACTTTAGATAAATATCACTGTGTAATCGTCAGTTCACTGACTGGGTGGCTAATGTTAATAAACTTCAGACAGATATTGTTGTGTAAATGACATGGTTTACTGACCCTTCTCTACTTGTGCCAGCGTTATATTACATTTAAATTTACAGACTTGCTTTAAACTGCAAGGCAAACTGAAGGCTGGTGATATTCTACATTTCAAGTGTTGTGTGTGTGCATCAGAGTGTGATATATGATGATGTTGACATGTTCCTTCATTACCATGAAAACACGCACATTATGATATTATTATTACCACATACACCACTGGTGTAGCTGCAAACAGTCTCAACAAACAGCACAAACGTCTAGGTCCGATGTATATGCAGCTATAGGGCTGAAAAATTTGGAAAATATATCTAACTGAGATTAATTTGACTGATATTGCAATTGTGATATGATTTGCAATATTAAAGGGAAAGTAATTTCTGACATCATTATTCTCATTTTCATTGAAAAACACTTAAATTATTATGTCTAAGCACCCACCCTTCCCTCTCATTGCATACAGTCTCACATATATATAGAATATATATAGATAACTGGACCAATTTAACACAAATATCTGTAATGATATAAGCAATGGTGGACTCAAAGGTTAGGGATGAAGGAATAAAGTGCCCTTCAAGGTGCCCTTCCAATAGAGACAGAAAATGCTAAAGAACATAATTTCTTTCATGGTTGTATTTATCATGCACTGAGCGTAAGACAAGCACTAACTTTAGTTTAGTTAGTTAAGGTGTGGGCTGCACGGTGGTGCAGTGGTTAGCGCTGTCGCCTCACAGGAAGAGGGTTTGAATCCGGCTTGGGACTCTTCTGTGGAGTTGAATGTTCTCCCCGTGTTAGCGTGGGTTTTCTCCTGGTGCTCCGGCTTCCTCCCACAGTCTCTAAATGTCTCGTAGGTGTGAATGTGAGCCTGAATGGCTGTCTGTCTCTATGTGTCCTGTGATGGACTGGCCTTTGCCAAATGCCAGCAGGGATCGGATCCAGCCCCCCATGACACCTAACAATATAAGCAGTTGCAGATGGATGGATGGTTAAGGTGTGTTTTTGGATGTCACTTCTCAAACATCCAAACAGTGTCAGGAATTGCCAGAAATGTCGCCACAGACACCAAGTTTGTAATACTGCACGTGCAAGGGCTTTGACCACCGGCTCCTTCAGCAACAGATAGCGACTTAGCAGACATTTATTTGAATGAAAGTCTTCGCGATTGTCTCAACTCCTTCATTAACGAGAAGTTTCAATACTGTTTTAGAAGCATAAAATTTATTAATTCGGCAAACTATGAAAATGTTCTCATTTTTATATACAGCGGGTAAAATAAGCATTGAACACATCAAACTCTTTCTTAGCTGATATATCTCTAATGGGGCTATTGTAATGAAATTTTTACCAAATGTCAGAAAGAACCCATGCAGTCCACACGTAAAGAAATCAAACCATGGATGTCCATAAATGAAGTTATGTGTAATAATGTGAAGGGAAAGAGAGGGAAAAAGTATTAAACACATGAAGACAGGGAGGTGCAAAAAGGCATGGAAAGTCAAGACGCCAGCTGAAATCGTTTCTTTGCAACCACTTGACTCTATGGGTACTAGTCTCATCCATTTACAGGCACCTGAGATCTGCATAAACATAGCCAGCCAATCAGGACGTGCCGACCGAATATGTGCATACCCACAGTGTATAAGATGGCGTCAGTGCTGCCTGGTATCCCACAGTCTCTTCAGCAAGCGGCGCAGGAGCGTCAGCCCAGGAACACACGGCACGCCTGACGAGTGCGTGGCGGCTGTGTTACCTGTTGTTTTGCATGTCGCCATCCATGTTAACAGGTTAGAGTGTTCACACTGCCCACGTGAGACGTGCGTCTGAAGCGAGTCTCGGCTGCGTGCCTGTGCTTATAGAACTACGGTTACAATATCGTAACCTTAGTTGTAACACAGGCTCTGCCCTCAACTGAACTCTGTGGGTTCAGTGAGTGGAGCCCGATGAATGGACGCCCTCCCACGACACCTCTCAACCTAACCACAGTGATCTAGACTGGCTAAGAATTAGACACCACAGCCCGCCTACTTATTTATAATCTAGGCTGCTGCAGTGGAGAAGTAGGAGGCCCTAGCTAACCCAGATAGTACACGACTGACCTGGGTAAAGCCATGGCCTAAACAAACAGTAGACACCCTGCACACCACATTGTCTGGGTCACCACATATGCAGCACCCCAGTGCCTGCATGATAATCAACGCTGTCTATGTTGCCCCCCACAGTAGGGCCATCCGTCTAATTTCAACATAGTAACCTGTAGACTGCATGCATCAAGCACAATCCCAAGATACCCCACCTGTTACCACCGCAGGGGGAAGCTCATTTCCAGTTGATCACAAACCCCAACTTGGTTAAATGTAATATCAGCTGGGCTGTGTGGAACACCACCCATTCTCTGGCAACTGCCAATCACTGAGGAGAGATGGATACAGGTGGTGCTGGACACCACCTCATACACTGTGGGGATGCACATATTCGGTAGGCACATCCTTATGGCCGGATAACTGGATGCAAATCTGTGGGCGAAACACATGTGTGATTGGAGGACAGCAGTACCTATAGAGTACAGTAGAGGGTGTGAGTTACAACTACAATGGCCAGGTGTTTAAGGAAATCATTGAAGCTTGAAACTTATGAGGTGATTCTGAGTATTTTAAATATGAATGACATACTGTACAGGGTAGGGAAGTCAGAAAATGTTCAGAGACAGACTAACACATTGCTGGTTTGGGTATATTCATGAGGTATGTTGTCAGTGACAAAAGTATAGAATAATACCATCCATATCCTTTAAAGTGTCGTCTTTGCTTAACCCGTTAACCTGTAAATGAACAGCTAAAGATTGTTTGCTGTGTAAGTGCATCCTGCAGCTTTGAGATATGACATAATGTCATTAAGAGCAGCCGTCATCTGGAATCATTCATTTTTCTCACTCCAATCTAAAACAGTTCTGTACACACTGATCCAAATTAAATGTAATCCTTGGTCGTCCTTGTGAATGGGAGCTTACACAACATCAGGACGACAGTTTTGGATCCAATTTACGGTTCTAGAACAGAAGGTTCATTTAATTACATTACACAGCGAAATAAACAATTCCTACCATTGAGCTTTCATAATCTGATTTTGATTGTCCAACTAAAAATTACAGCTAAGTGACCATAACTAAAAGGTCAGCTCAAAGCACAGAATCCCGCAGTGGCAGAACAGGGATATCTGATAAAGGGCCTGTGAAAACGGGCCTCCAGCAGCGTGGTGTCGGCTCCCAGGAAACAGGCGGCGAGCTCCAGGTCCTGCAGCTGCAGACGAGCTGCTGGGTCTGGCGGCAGCGAAACAGGAGGCCCTGCTGGAGTCTGAGCTGAAGGGGTTTCAGGTGAACCTGCAAAATTATTTTGCCTGATGCTGATGATTGGACCTGATGACTGATGATGAGGTATTAAGAATGTCTACCTGTGGGGGGGTGGGGAGGAGGAGGAGGATATTTTTGCAGCAGCAGTGCTGTGCAGCGCAGAGCCAACACTGATATGAGCTAATTAAGGGACAATGCTGGCGTTTTTAAATCACTCTCTCCTGTTTTAGTAGGTGTGCTGGGACTGAGAGGACTGGAAGCAGCTTGGACAGAGATTGGGAGAGTCTGAACCAGAGAGACGACTGAGAGACGAAGCATTAGAGTATTATATTGTATTATAAAGAAATAGCCAATATTCTCACTGATGGACATGTTTACTTATGTAGGTCATATAAAGGCATGAGTAATACCCTGAGACTGTTGCATAACCATTTCACCTCAGAGACACGTGGGGCCAGGAGCCATCCCGACTGACAGTACTGTGTTTCAGAGGTTTTAAAGAGTAAAGATAGACAGATATCATATGAAACCAGACAACGTGATGAATCCATTGGTACCAATCATGTCATGCTAACATGTCGGGAAGGTGGCTAAATAACGCTCCAAAAAAGAGGTCCCTTGACCTCTGACCTCAAGATATGTGAATAAAAATGCGTTCTATGGGTATCCGCGAGTCCGCCTTTACAGACGTGCCCACTTTATGATAATCACAGTCAGTTTTTCTCATGCATTATGAATGTGTCATTTTCGTCTATTCTGAAATGGTGTGTTTGAATATTTCTGCATTCTGTAGTCATAGGAGCCATTTCATTGTAGTAAGACCATTTTTTAAAATTTGACCTCACTGTATAAAATGAGCAGCAGCTGGAGCTCAGAACCAGAGTCAAAACCAACTGGAGAATACACTGTTATCACTGACAGAGAGTTTAGGCTAATTTCACTTGGTGCTGCTCGTCCCACAAATCCATGATCCCTACAAGCTGGACATCACTGTGAAGGTAAAGATAAGATAAGGTAAGATAAGTTAAGATGAACCTTTATTAATCCCCGGAGGGAAATTCGGGATTCGGGTAAATAAACTGACTTACCAACCATGTCAACTACAATGACACTTAGCATTGGAACAACAGAGAAATAATCCACCACACACTAATTTCTAAACTTTTTTTTTGAGTTTACTTTGATCATAATGTTCTAACCCCTTTACAGTTTTACAGTTCATTTAATTTCTGACGTACGACTAGAACAACTGGACACACAGTACTGAGCAGCATCTCAAATTATCCTTCAGACTCATCTTTCAGATGATGTACACCACTTCTGTCTCACATCTACTGTTGACCTGCAGTGTCCTCCTGAAGACCCCCTGGACCCCCTAAAGAAGACAACAGTGGGTCTATTGTGGATCTCAGAGAGTTAAAAGTTCCTTTAAACTATATTTTGGCTCTCATCTGGTGTGTTCAATCAAAGAAGTTGGAGTGAAAGGTGACAGTCTTAGTCCCGGTTGTGCTCGTGTCTGTTAATGGAGAATGTTCCTGCCTCGTCAGCTGCCATGTCGGAGCGTCTCCCGGGTGTTGAGTCAGGATGGGCTCATTTGTTAAAGTCAGCGGCTACAAACTGAACCTGTCACAGACTGGTAAATGTACCACCAGGAACATAATCCACTGGAATAGTAGCATGAAAAATGATGTTATATTTGTACGTCTACCATAATCTCATTACTTTAAGTTTGTGTTGGTCTTTCAAACCTGATTGAATATTAAGTCAGAGAGACAGAATAATCCAAATAATCTTCTATTTTTATGCCCAAACTGAATCTATTTGAATGAGTTAACATCTGCAGCAGATTTCTGTTCTTGTTGCAGTCAGATTACACCTACTACATTATTTGTCAGCCATTTTTCCAACAAATTTAGTGTGTACCATTTGGTATTTAACATATTTCAACCACTTACCATGTCTACCTCTGATATGCTGTCCAAGCTTTCCACCTGAACATCCACTCCAACGGGTACAGCTGGACCTGCAGATAAATATCAGACAGATGCAGATACAGGAAATGTCAGGCCTATTGACATAGTTATTGAAGTTACATCATGGTGCAGACTTGGAACCAACACTAAGAAGTTCCTAAAGCACAGGACTGTTATATGATGTATGTCACAAACGCACAAAAAGCACAAACAAAAAAGTTTAAAAGTTTAATTTCAATGATTTCACATATTAGAACCAGGTTAGTGTAAAGAGATATACACCCTCCAGGCTGTGTTTATGGCAAATAAACTGTAATGAAGGCATGAGTAAGGTTAGCTTTGGGTTTAAAAAAGGCAACAAAACTGTTGGATTATGACAGTCTTATGAAAGTCTTAAGTGCTATAGGTCCATATACCACCCCGACCTCCACACTCTAACACACCACTGACTTTCAGCGTAGTTCCCTCTGGGGATTAATAAAGGTTCATCTTATCTTATCTTAGTTACAGAAAGGGAACCCTACTTCCAGCATTGGCACTGAATCTGCACTTAAGTGATGCACTCCAGAATTATCCACTGTGACTGCAACTCTCAGGAGCACCCAGCTGGGGTCTACTCGTTTGGGTGACTGTATCTAACAGTGTAGGCTAAGTCCTGTCTACTGGAGGTCTCTGAGTTTGACACTAGACATGCTGTCTCCTACTGACAGGTCATGGCAGTTGAACTTAAAGGTTCTCTATACGACATCCAGAACATTAAAGGACAGGTATGGACATTATGTTGGCTCTCGGTCTATGTCAGATCAGATTTTAAAGTGCTTCTGGTGACCTATAAACTGTAAATGGCCTCACTCCTTCCTAGTGGTGTGATCTATTTAAACCTCTATCTATCTGTGCTGGACCTTCAGTGGTTCTGGAACCTCCCTCTGCCTCTCCTGGCTGGTGGTGCCTCACTCCACATGGTGGACCTGGACCTCTGTCCAAAAGGACATTTACCCTCTCTATCAATTTAATTCAGTCCAAGAGGGCTTACTGGCATGTCTCTAGTCTCTAGGTCTCTAGTTACCAGGATGTAGTAGTAGTAGTAGAGGCTGTGATTATCCTAGAGGTGGTAGTAGTAGTAGTAGAAAGAAAGAAATATATTCCTTTATTAGTCCCACAGTGGGGAAATTCAGTTTTACACTCTGTTGTTCACACAGTACATATACATGTCAATGGAGAGATGCCAGAGTGAGGGGGCTGCTCCTGACAAGCGCCCAAAGCAGTTGGGGGTTTGGTGCCTTGCTCAGGGGCACCTCGGCAGTGCCCAAGAGGTAAACTGGCACCTCTCCAGCAACCAGTTGGTCGTAGTAGTAGTAGTCAGTGTAGCTAAGAAAGCCATCCATCCTCTGAATGCTCTAGGTCTCTAGTTACCAGGATGTAGTAGTAGTAGTAGTAGTAGCAGCAGTAGTTGTAGTAGTAGTAGTAGTAGAGACTGTGATTAGCCTAGAGGTAGTAGTAGTAGCAGCAGTAGAAGTAGTAGTAGTAGTAGTAGTAGAGGCTATGATTATCCTAGAGGTAGTAGTAGTAGAAGAAGTAGTTGTGGTAGTAGAAGAAGAAGAGATTGTGATTATACTAGAGGAAGTAGTAGTAGAAGAAGAAGAAGAAGAAGTAGTAGAAGTGGAGGTTATAATTATAATAGAGGAAAAAAAAGAAGAAGAAAAAGTAGTAGTAGTAGTAGTAGTAGAGGCTGTGATTATCTTAGAGGGTAGTAGTAGTAGTAGTAGTAGTAGTAGTAGTAGTAGTAGAGGTCACCACAGGTCATTTTATACAGTGATCAATGAAATGGCTCCTTTGGGGACTAACATCATCACACATGGATCCAGGTGGACTCATTGATCCACATTGATCTCAGCTTTACAGTGAGACCCAGTTTATGGGATTCAAAGACTGTTTAAGGACCCAGTATGCAGAAATATTCAGATACACCATTTAGAATAGGCAAATAAATAAAATAAATAAGATATACTGTAATAATAATAATAATAATAATAATAATAATAATAATAATAATAATAATAATAATAATAATAATAATAATTTATACTGCATTCAAAAAATGTGTTTTGCCCCAAACTGACTGGGACTATCATAAAGTGATCATGTCTGTAAAGGGGAGACTGGTGGGGACCCAGAGAACCCATTTACATCCACACATCTGGAGGTCAGAGGTTAAGGGACCCCTTTGAAAATGGACATGCCAGTTTTTCCCTGGCCAAACTTTTGCCTGAAATATATTATTATTATTTAATGTCCTTCCCATCCAGCTACCAGTGTTTGTACCACTGGAGTCCTCATGTTTTCTACTTCCATATGATGCCAGTATCTTCAGTGTGGCTTTAAGACTGAACCTGCTACAGCCTCTTAAACGCAGTAATGGCGGCCGGGATCGCCAGCGATCTGGTGGGTCTCAGAGGGCACATTATTAATCTGAGCAGCAGTAGGGGCGCCAGCCTTACGTAACTGGTGGCCCAGCAAAGCTGCTACCTGGAAGAGGGGATATCGACTCATGCCCAGTTCCAGCTGTCAGCAGTGTCCTCCCTGCTCTTACTCACACCATATGCCATCAACCACATGCCAGATTGAGAAAAGCCTGAGCTCCTGTTGACATGTTGCCGCAGTGGACGTAATACCGGACACCTGCTGAGAAAAAAGCCTGGATCAGCGGTGCTTGTGGCACGGGATGGGTCTGGGCCTTTGCTCCATCTCAGCTCTCTCTGCAGCTGGGTCACAGGAGGCCACAGCCAGAACCCAGTCTGAGCTGGGCTGAGCTGAGCTGCAAAGACACAGGAGTAGTGAAAAAGGTTTGTCCAGAGAGGGATGTAGCTGTGCATGTTCCTAAATTACAGAGCAGGACAGCCTGTTTCTGTGCTCCAGTGTTCAAAATGTTGGCTACAGATTGAGGCTGAAAAACTGAGGTGTGTGTGGGTGTTTGGATGCGCTCTGTCCCGCGCATGGTTTTGCCAGAAGATTTCCGTTTGCTATTTTGAGCCGACAGCATCAGCAAATTATTCCACGTCACTGATTATCAGATGAGACCCCTGAATGCGTCATAGCGATGCTCCACATCATAACGGCTGTTGGCCCTTGCAGCCCTCAGTAGCACTTCCGTGTGGCCTGTTTTCAAGTGAGGCATGAAGGAGGAGTGTGAGCCAACCTTCCAGCCCACAAACACGAACGCCACAACGGTATCGACATCGCAGAGGAGCAAGCACTATAAGTCAGAGTTAAAACGCAAAACAGCCTGTTTATGGGCAGAACAGCCATATTGATAGTTTCACGGTTCAGCTTTCCTGAGAGCCCACTGGCTTCATTAAACACCACGTCTCACTCTTTAATGTAGAATTATTGTCACAGCACTGACGTGGAAAAAAAAGCAAATAATCCAGACGCATCCACAACAGGACATAAAAGCAAACATTGTGGTAGCCACAGTGGGGATTTCTCCAGCTACTGATTTATCAGAGTAATTATCTCAGTCACGAGGTGCACAGACTTTCATTCCCCCCGGTGGGTGAAATTTCATAATGTGTCTAATTAAGAAAGTTCCCCTTGTAGGCGACACAATGATCACTAATCTTTCATTGTTGGGGAGGGACCTTCATTTTGATGTGTACCAGCAGTGTTTTTATCCTGTTTTACTGCTCTGTGCTAATCCAATGGAGAGTTTGTGAGGTAGAAATAAAGAAATAAAGATCCTGCCCCCCGCTGTGTGACTGACCCTTTGCGCTGCAGCTTTTTGACCTTCTATCTGTTCCTTGACAGATTAGAGATAGGGGGCCGGCAGGGGCATGATAGGGGGCTGGTAGGGGGCTGGGGTAGGGGGCTGGTAGGGGGCCGATAGGGGGGCGGTGGGGGGCCGGCAGGGGCATGATAGGGGGCTGGTAGGGGGCGGGTAGGGGGCCGATAGGGGGCCGGTAGGGGGCCGGTAGGGGGCCGAGGGGGGGGGGGGGGGGGGGGGGGGGGGGAGGAGAGGGGGGTGGTAGGGGGCCGATAAGGGGCCGATAGGGGGCCGATAGGGGGCCGATAGGGGGCCGAGGGGGGCGGTGGGGGGGCGATAGGGGGCCGGTAGGGGCCAATAATGGGCCGATAGGGGGCCGACCAGTGGAAGCAGTGCAGGTGTTCTCATTAGGATAACAGCTTATCAGCATGGACAGATCCACCTGAGCCCTCATGATAAGACAAAGACCACCCTCTGCTGCTCTCTGAGGCGTACTGTCGAAGCAGAGGAATCACAACCAAACAATTAATATCTCTCTGTTCAACATCTTTGCTCTCTGGGACATGGGGACTCAACAGCACTTTACGGTGGACATTTGGACGATAAAATGCTCCACACTCAGGATTTCTGATTGTGACTGTGGATTGTCCCATCCCTTCGCTGACAAGCCGACTGGCACGTTCTCGATAACGTTCCCGAAGCGTCCGTGTAAGAGGCTTTCATTAGTAACACTGCAGTCGCTGCTTTTGAAGCCAGGAGGAACCACAGCAGCTGCTGCACACACACTTCCCTCCCTCAGCCACATCAGCGCATGGCAGCAGCGGGGCGCTCACAAACTCAGCTTTTCATGATGTTTGAATAAGACGATCACATTCTTCTTCTGCTGCTGCTGCAGAGGCTGCCTGCACCGGCAAACACAAGCTGACAGACGCAAGACTAAAAGTGGTCCTCAGTGGGATCCACGCTCCCATCTGTGGCAGCAACTGTAGGCCCACAGGAGCATGAAATTCACTGTGGGACGTTTCATTTAGCTCGCCACCTCCTCCTGTGCTTAACCAGGACCTGTTTATGCTAAATACCAGAGAATGGGACTCTTTAGTTCATCAAATAAGCCTCTTATTTTTAATTGCCTCCCCAAATCCCTGCAGCAGTGCCATTGTCCTGACATTCAAGGTGTAAAGCAGGACCACACACAGCGCCCTGTTGACTTCTGCTTGTCTGGTCAGTGTCAGTGCTGGAGGATACAAACAGGGTTTTTCTACAGGATGACCTCTGCTCAGCTCTGTGTCACAATCTATTTACAGCGTTAAAGAGCCTGCTGGGGGTTTCTCTCTTTCTGTCTGGGGGCTGGGAGCTCCACATCTCATCTGTTTCTGTCTCTTTAGGTTTGACAGTCAGGCAGAAGAGAAGAAGTCGGAAAAATAAACCTGCTTCTGCTTTCCCAGTTCACACACCATCAACATTCACACTCAGGTTCAACAAAAGGTGAACCTTCTCTCATCTGTTGGTGTGTCGCTCATTTCTTCAAAAACACAAGAACAAATAATTCTCACATTGTCAGCGACATGATCACCGCCTGTAAGCGGCGTCAGCGAGCGCTCACTGAGCTTACCTGCGAAGGCGGGCCTCATGGTGAAGTCATGATCGTCTATGCGCAGTAGGTGGCTGGTCTTGACCTTTCGGGATTTGGTCCCATCCACCACCTTCTTTGACAGAGGGCTGGTAACAGAGAGGAGAGGTGCCATTACAGTTTGGACTCAGTAGTTTTCTATCAAATAGTACTGGGAACTATTTTCAGCGACGGATTATTCCACAGGTGGTGATCTACTGAGTTTTAGCATCATGCTGCTATGTGGCATTGAGTTAAAATGAACTACAGTGTGTGTGTTCATGGTAATGAAGGAAATCCAGTATGTCACAGAGGAAGAAGCAGAATGGTGAAATGAAGAAAGATACCGTACACAGTATCATCAGACTTTTCTTTATACTTATGAGAGTGGGGGGGGGGGCTGAGGTTGGATGGTGCAATCAGAGCTTCTCTGGTTCGTCTGCTTGTTTGCTTTTTATAATAAAAAAAAAAAAAGAAAATCCCATCTTTGCTGGGCAAAGACATAAAATCCATGTTTTGTATTGTAAATTGTGCATGTTAGGCTACATGAGGACGAACATGACGCTGCTGCTGAGGGATGATTGATCCCATTTGGAAATGACAAAAGTGTGACAGTCAGACAGAGAAAAGCTCTGAAATCCCGCCAGTGGTGTGTCTCTGGGGATGGAGGCACTCCTTCCTAATAAACCTTCAGGGCTGACACCTCAGTTTTCAGGACTTACCTGCCTGGCTTGTGAGTCTCCGCCGGAGCAGACCACCGCTTTTTCCTACTTCTGTGTTTCCTGCACTCCCCGAGCAGAACCAGACACAGCAGGACAAACAGGAACCTGGCGTAACCCGGCATGGTGGCTCTAATAGTCCCGCGGCGAGTCGATGAGGGACGCCTTCGGTTCGCGGGCAGCAGGTCGCTCTGTGCCCGGTACCATCTTCCTGTCAGCGGCAGCAGGGAGACTGAGAGCCGAGGGACTGGCGCGAACAGAGCCCGCTGCTCCGCGGAGAGAGACGGGATGGTGAAGTCTGAGAAGCGCTCTGATTGGTCTGCAGCCTCCAGAGCGCGCAGCATCAGCACCACACGCAGCGCTGCTGAAGAAGTAAACACGTGGGAGGTCTAGAGGCAGGTCTAGAGACTACCTCTGGTAGTCCTCAGAGGAGAAGGAGCGGGAACACGATGCCACGCGGCCGCAGCTTTGCTCCTTTTTAGACTTTCACAAACAGGAATCATAAACAGATCAAATGTTCAGCATCACTATTAAAAATCATCACTTGACTTGAAATGATAGAAAAAGTGTTGTCGCAGAGGAGACACGTGATGCCTCCATCCGTCCCGCCCCAGGTGCTCCGCACCCCGACCGCCCGGGTCCTGGATCGATGTGAACTGGAAACAGGTGACACCAACACCCCCTCAGACTGTTTACCGAGGATTCAGATTGTAAATCATCTTTTCTCTGTGGAATGGAGGATAAAGTTTGGCAGCAGCTGCTGACTGATTTCTATATACGCTGTCCTTGTTTTTATTTATTTATTTATTTTTAAAGATTCTGATCTCTGATTGTTTTCATCTTGACCATTGACCTCCACCATAGAGAGCAGCTCTGTCTCCTCACAGGAGATCTCTACTTTAGTCTTTACTTGAAGTGGTTTTGATCTCAAGAGATTAAAAAGTATCATCCAGTCAAAACCATGTTTCCTAGACAGCTGTGAATGCTGAGGTTTCACTGACTGACACGTTTCAGTTTCCCTCTGTCTGAAGGGGAAACAGCTCCAGAAGCTTTGGGGCACATTTTACTGCCTTTACTACTGACCCAGGTTTTCAGATGCAGACAGACAGGACTTAAACATTGAAGGAACCGCATTAATGGAAGGTAGGAACATGCTGCATTCAAAGAAAATGGGTTTCTTCAGCTTGTCTGTTTTAACTTGAGCACTAGTTCATTTACAGTCTCATCAATCAAAACAAAACCAAGTCAAGTCTCAAGTCTTGTCAAAGTGAAGTCTCAGTTTTTTCAAATTCTTGAGGGCAATTTTCGTGTCAAATCTGAAACAAGTCCAAATGAAGTCTCATGTAAATTGAACAAGTCCAAGTCAAGTCTTAAGTTAGTTAAAAAATAGTCAGAGTCCATTCTGTCATCCTATCAAAGCTGAAGCTAAAGATTTCAAGACCTTGAGGTCAAGTCTAAATTAACAGAAACAACTCCAAATCCACTGAAACAGTTCAGACTCCAGTTCCAGTTAAACCACATGCTGAATGCTGACCATGAAACCAGCACTGGGTTTCCGTGTTAGCGGGTTTTTACATTGCTTTGATAGTTCAATAGCCCAACAGTTGCCAGTACAGTATACTGCAATGCAAGGCACGCAGGCTGCTGTTCTGTTTATTCAGATGATTACCAGGTCAAAACTCGAGACTTGGGTCGGTCTTCACTGCAAGACTTAATCGACTTAAGAGTTTCTACACACTTGACTTGATTTAACAGAAACCAAGTCTGAATTTGGTGTGTTTAAAGGGCAGAAGGTGAGAGAGGTTTACTTACCTGAGGAACCAGATTTTTAAGCGCGCTCGCAGCAGACAGTTGTTGGTCCGTCCACCACTTTGGTCCTGACTGAAATAACGCAGCAACCACTGGATGGTTTTCATGAAGTTGTGTAGACATTTATGGTGCCCCGTGGATGAATCCTAATGGCTCTGGTGATCCCCAGGCATTTCTTGTGATGCCACTGTGAGGCCCACAGATCTGTTTTATAGTCGGATATCTCAACAACTACTTGATGATTGACTACTGAATGACTTTAAGCACCACCACAGGTCAACATTTACACTTGTCCAATACTTTGGTTCAAATATCTGCAAACTTAATGACATTCCCAAGAGCCTGCGCTATACATTGTGTTTGTGCTAATTATCAAATGTTTGAATCCTAACACACTGAACTAAGATGATGAACATGGTATGTCTGCTGAACACCAGCATGTTAGTGTTTAGCTGAAAGCGCCGATGTGCCAGAGTACAGCCTCACAGAGCTTCCAGCACAGCGGCACAGTGAGGCGAGCATCGGCCCAAAGACCTGAATCACTCTCAGGCTCTACTACACAAGAAATAGTCTTATCCAGCTGAACGTCTCAGAAATACACGCCTACTTTAGATAATCAGAAACTTGCCTCTGAAATATTCACAGCTACGTATGTCAGACAAGGGTAGTATATGTTTTCTACACACATTAGGACCTGGAAATGACCTTGGTCTTACCCGGACTGGAACGGTAACACCAATGCTCTAACCCCTACAGGATGTGTAGGACAGACATTATAAAATTAGACTCATGGCAGACATTTATTTTGTGTTTCTGTTCCAGTATATTTCCATACAACTGCAACCTACTTTCTCCCAGATTACGGTCACAATTTTAAACAGCTGTAAACGTGTGATTAACACTGCAAATGCAAACAAAACAAAATATGGAACAACACTACTTCAGTAGGTTTAGGCACCAAAACGTCTGGGTTAGGTCTAGTCAATCAACATCATGGCTTGGCTTAAAATGCAAAATGAAAATGCAGCAAATGACTGTTTCACACTGGACATGAACAGCAGTCCCTTGGACTTTCTCACTTATTATACCCATTAATATTCAATAATGTTTTTATTCAATATATTTTTATTCAGGGCTACACAGTGGTGCAGTGGTTGGTGGCACTCTCGCCTCACAGCAAGAGGGTCGCAGGTTCGATTCCAGCTTGGGACTCTTCTGTGTGGAGCTTGCATGTTCTCCCCGTGTAAGCATGGGTTTTCTCCGGGTACTCCGGATTCCTCCCACCGTCCAAAGACATGCTGTTTAGGTTAATTGATGACTCTAAATGTCCCGTAGGTGTGGATGTGAGCGTGAATGGTTGTCTGTATCTATGTTGTCTGTCTCTATGTGCCCTGCGATGGACTGGCGACCTGTCCAGGGTGAACCCCGCCTTCACCCAATACCAGCTGGGATCGGCTCCAGCCCCCCTGCGACCCCTAATGGGAAAAGCGGTTGACGATGGATGGATGGATATTTTTATTCACAATCACCTGATATATTACATTACTTGCTCTGTGCGTCACTCGTTGTACTATGTCACTCGTTGTACTATGTCACTCGTTGTACTATGTCACTCGTTGTACTATGTCACTCGTTGTACTATGTCACTCGTCGCCATCCACAGACTTACAGAGGTATTTGAGAATGCAGTTTAGTTGTATGGGAACATAATGTTAAGGAGACAGAGCTGCAGTATACCGAACCTGACCCGCCAGAGTTTTGTTACACAGAACCATCTGAGACACCGTCATTGGAAACTGCTTGGAAAAGGGCAGGCTCTGAAAAAATACCTAACAGGTGGCTGGATGTGAGTCTGTCAATCAAACTCTTGCCGAAAACAGTCGGGAGAAGAGCGATTGAGAAAAGCCTTCCGTGGCGTTCTTTGCTCTTCTACAGTGAAGAAGTACTCTCCAGCTCTGATGGAGTCGATGCTAACCTCTTTAGGAGCTGACATTTTTGCTCTCCGTGTTGTCACACACCTAAGCCACGCCCCTAACTGCCAGTAGCCCTTCACAGGACTCTGATTGGTCCTTGGTCTGACTTACAAGGCAACACGTTACTTGAAGCCTGTGTTATCATGTGATATGTGATCCAGCAACGTGCGAGGTAACGATACCAGCCTGAAGCAGCAAAAACTGAGAGATTCTGAAAATATGGTTATTCATGTAGAATCTCAGCTGCCTTCAAGCAATACTTCGACACATGCAGGTAGGAGAGGTTTAAATAAAAGAAAACCACCCATGATCAATAGCATTCAGAGAATGCAAGAAGACAAATAAGAGATTAATGCAGAGGGACACGGTGTGACTACCATGAAACAGCAGGCAGGGAGGGAGGGCAGGTAGAAATGAATGGGATTACAGTGACCAAATGACATACATATACTCTGCTGTAGGTGGGAAAGCAGAATCAAACAATGAGTCATACTTGTGTTGAGAGTTAACAGATTCCCGTTTACTGGTGCTAATAATCCCTAAAACGACCTCAGCAGTAAATGTTGCAGACGTTGAGAACAGTTGAAAATACTCAGACCTCATGCTGTGCTTCAGGAAACATGCTGTATTCAGCATTAAACCAGTGCAAACATCGATCCCATACTATGAGTCTTTTCCTGACCTTGACAGTCTGTTTTTGAGGGCGCACAAAGCAGCTCGTTGGTATTTTGGGGGAAACTGGGTCTCAGAACCACGTCTGCACCTGGACCAACGTCACTACATTAGCAATTTGGTGATTTTGTCAACAAAGCAACACTCACCAGTAGGAGCATTTCAACTGGCGTTAAACTGAAAGTTTAATGTGATTGTAGCCGGTGTTACACCGTCTCTGTGACCACCTTTAAAGAGTACTCCACTGATCCAGCACTGGAACACTGAGACTCCACGGTTACAAACTGGTATCAGAGTTGATGCAGCAGAACCACAGATGACGTCTTTACACTGTAGTTCCACACATTCTTTTTCCTGTTCAAAGCCTGGCCCCTGCATTACCCATAATGCAACTTGGCCAAGGACAGTTTGGCTGGAGTCTCAGTGGTGTTCTGCTAGTAGCAGCTAATGCAGCCTGTAGCTACGGAGGTCTGGTTAGATCGCTTCTTTCCATCTTCATTGCTTTATACTAGGCTTTATACTACTTGCAGTACGTCATATATGCAGAAGATCTCCCCAGCACCTAAAAACACACTGTGATGTGTAAGTGGAGTTCTCCTGTGACCACAGGAGGTGCTGCTGAAAGGATACTGTCACACTACAGGTAGCTGTTATTAGAGAGATATAGTAGATTAGATATATGATGACATTATATTTAGGCTATTCTGGCTCTAAAAGCAATGAAAGAATTGTTAAGTACCTGACAATATTTCCAGGTACAGCAGGCTCACATCCTCATGGCCAGTGTGACTCCCAGCAGATCAGGTGATCAGTTTTTATAAAAAGGTGAGAAAGAAGCCAAATACCTGACAATATTCGGAGGGAACATTTTTAACTTCAACAGCACCTCCGCATTCACACATCACAACGGTCAGGGAAGATGGTGTACCACATGAACGTTGGTAAAGCAGTCTGCACTGAACTAGAAATGAAATGATCTGTTGTCCACAGCTGCTTTAAAGCTTCTCCTTCAATTCATTAAATCCCTGCAGGACACATACTGTCTGCTGGTCTTTCTACAGCCTCTGATTTTTAACCTCTACACACGTCACACTGCTCAGTTCTAACCCAACTTTCTGCCTGTTTATGTGGGATACATCACATGACCGGCACTCATCATTTCTCTGCCTCATCAATTCTATAAACAGTGTCATTTTGTTTTATTCTGAAACACTGAAATGATGAATTATCATATTAATTACGATACGAATCATTTACGATGCAAGACACAGGAGAATTCAGACTTCCACATCCATATCACCCACTCCCATATGAACCCACAGAGCTGGGGCACTTGAAGATGCCCACACACTGGTTGTTGCAGTTGCACCATCTAAATAGAGTCCTGTATGGTGTGACTGACCTGACCAAACAGGAAGTTAAAGCACATAAAGAAGAAGTCATTAAAGCAGAGGCACTCTGTGCAGATGCTTCCATGATTAAGTCATTACTTTAAGAGAGAAGTCCCCTATAACCTTGTTTACATATCATATTACAGTTTGAATTTAATAAAGGGAACGAGCGGCAGCCCTACGACAGTGTACATGTGCTGTGTGTGGCTGCTGCACTGATCAAAAACACAACAAAGCTTCCCGTTTTTAAAAATGCATGACACCCTGGAGGGTAAAACTCACATTGATTAAAAGACACCCTGGAGGTGCTGTGGTGAGTGGAGCGCCTCCTCTGCAGGAATGAAAGTTCCCCCTCAGCAGACCCTCCCGACCCTCCCGACCCGAACCCTCCGCTGACGAGCAGAGAGTCAGTGTCAGCCACCAGCTCGGCTCTGCCTCCAGTTCAGCTGGCTATAGTTCTGATAGCGTGGCAGGGAGGGTGGGGGCAGTCACAGCTCATAGTCAAACTTGTACTCGTGAGCCAGGTAGATCCTGCGGAAGATGAGTGCGGCCAGAGCCAGAGTGAGCACCACGATGAGGACTACGGAGCCGGCGTGGCTTTCGTCCTGAGGTTGGCGAGGAGCCGGGGCGAAGACTGGCCTGCTGGCTGGTTCTCTGCCGGTGTCTCTCTGGCCCTGCTGGCCGTGCTGCTGGCCCTGCTGGCCGTGCTGCTGGCCCTGCTGCTGGCCCTGCTGCTGGCCCTGCTGCTGGGCGCGACGCTGCCGGGGGCTGAGAGGGCGACCGCCTCTGGGGGCCACAGGGGGCAGGGGCTCCTCTGTTCCTGCTGCTGGAGCCTCTTCTGCCTGTGGAGGACGACGACAAGAAGAAACAAGACTCGAGCTGAAGCCATTACTCCACTAATTGATTATGCCCACTGGATTCAGCTGCTCTGCATTTGGGTCGTGCTACAGCTCAGTCACAAAACATTTGTGGAGCATCTGTTTTTCAGCACAAACATACATTATACAGTATATAATACAGTTTAGTCATGTTCTACATACTTACATACATGTTTGCATCTCGTTTCAATGTGTGAATAGACACTAGACACGGGATAGAATTATTGATCTGTGCTATGGGTCTGTTAAGGAGGCATACAAATCTCTCCCATTACCCCCCCTTGGCTCAGGGGATCACAACTGTGTGCATCTCCTGCCTACATACAGAACCGTGTTGAAAAGGGAGAAGGTCCAAACGAGAGACATTAAAGACTGGTCCGAAGAGGCTGTGTTCTGCTTGCAGGAGTGCTATGAATGCACTGATTGGACCATGTTTAAAGAAGCCTGTGGTGATGATCTTGATGAACTCGCTGGTGTCACTTGTTCATACGCCGCCTTCTGCAGGGACATGATCATTCCCTATAGGCGTGTAAAATTGTTTCCCAACAATAAGCCATGGGTCACTAGGTCGGTTCAGGCTTCTATACAGGCCAAGAGACATGCTTTTAAACATGGAGTAGCCTCTGAACTGCACACAGCCACTAAGGAGGTGAAAACTGGGATTTTAAAAGGAAAGCAGAACTATAAATCGAAGCTGGAGAACAAAATGGCTATGAACAATCTCGGATCTGCTTGGTCAAGCATGAAAACCATTGCAAGCCTCCAACGTTCGACATCCAGGAGTGTCATTTTTATACACGTTTTGATGCTTTTGATTTTAGTCAAGAAATACAGGAAATGAGTCATAAAGTGAGAGACAACCAGCACTTTTTTATTTCCCAGAGGGATGTTGAAAAATCCTTTTGTTCCTTTAAACCAAAGAAAAGCTATGGCCCACTGTGGCCACTTGCTGAAGTCTTGTGCTAAAGAGCTGAGCTCTATTTTTCAGTATATTTTTAACTAGTCTCTAAAGATGCAGCATGTGCCAAGAGTCTGGAAAGACGCTGTTGTTATTCCAGCCCCAAAAATCAGTTCTCCCAAGACCCTCAATGATTTCAGACCAATTGCACTGACATCTGTTGTAATGAAATCTTTTGAGAAACTTGTGAGATCTGAAATACTAAAGGCAGCTGAGCGTGACCTTGATCCCATGTAGTCCGCCTATAGGCCCAACAGAGGGGCACAGGATGCTACTGTCACCTTATTACATCTGCTCTTTAAACACCTGGAAGGGAAGGAACACATGCTAGACTTTTATTTGTGGATTTTTCATCTGTTTTTAATACAGTCCAACCCCATGTTTTAGCCTCAAGGATTTTAGAACATTTTAACGTAAGCAACAACCTTGTTGGTTGGATTTTGAGCTTTTTAACTAGCAGGACACAGAAAGTGAGAGTTAATGGAAGTGTTTTGGATCAGGTGACGTCCTCCGCTGGCTCCCCACAAGGATGTGTGCTGTCTCCTCTCCGGTTCATCCTCTATACCAACATGTGCCGAAGCAGCAGAGAGGACAGAACCATCCTAAAGTATGCAGAGAGGACAGAACCATCCTAAAGTATGCAGAGAGGACAGAACCATCCTAAAGTATGCAGAGAGGACAGAACCATCCTAAAGTATGCAGAGAGGATAGAACCATCCTAAAGTATGCAGAGAGGACAGAACCATCCTAAAGTATGCAGAGAGGACAGAACCATCTTAAAGTATGCAGAGAGGATAGAACCATCCTAAAGTATGCAGAGAGGACAGAACCATCTTAAAGTTTGCAGAGAGGACAGAACCATCTTAAAGTATGCAGAGAGGATAGAACCATCCTAACGTATGCAGAGAGGACAGAACCATCTTAAAGTATGCAGAGAGGATAGAACCATCTTAAAGTATGCAGAGAGGACAGAACCATCTTAAAGTATGCAGAGAGGATAGAACCATCCTAAAGTATGCAGAGAGGACAGAACCATCTTAAAGTATGCAGAGAGGACAGAACCATCTTAAAGTATGCAGAGAGGACAGAACCATCTTAAAGTATGCAGAGAGGACCGAACCATCTTAAAGTATGCAGAGAGGACAGAACCATCTTAAAGTTTGCAGAGAGGACAGAACCATCTTAAAGTATGCAGAGAGGACAGAACCATCTTAAAGTTTGCAGAGAGGACAGAACCATCTTAAAGTATGCAGAGAGGACAGAACCATCTTAAAGTATGCAGAGAGGACAGAACCATCTTAAAGTATGCAGAGAGGATAGAACCATCCTAAAGTATGCAGAGAGGACAGAACCATCTTAAAGTATGCAGAGAGGACAGAACCATCTTAAAGTATGCAGAGAGGACAGAACCATCTTAAAGTTTGCAAAGAGGACAGAACCATCTTAAAGTATGCAGACGACACAGTTATTGTCAGCCTGCTGAAAAACAAAGACACCGGCCACGGCCCAGTTGTTCAGGACTTTCTGGATTGCTGCAATAAGTCGTTCCTTGAGATGAATATCTCTAAAACAAAAGCCATGATCATTGATTTCCTGAAGAACAGAGCTTCCAACCAAGAGGCAACAGTTTTAAAAGGTCACACAGTGGAGTCTGTGGACACTTACAAATATTTGGGAACTGTCATAGACAATAAACTACATTTTGAGGCAAACTGCGAAGCGCCAGCTCTTGTTTTGTCTGAGAAAACTGTCCAGTTTTAACATCGACAGGACCCCGCTAACCTTGTTTTATCCTGCTTTTATAGAACCAGTTTTATCTTTTTGTCTTATCTCATGGTTTGGAAATGTGTCCCTAAAAAACAAAAACAGCTTAAATCAAATTGTTAAATGGTCAATCAAGCTGATGGGAGAGTCTCAGCTCCATCCAGAAGCCCTGTATGCCAACCAGCTACAGAGGACAGCTGAGTCTATTATAAGAGACGACTCCCAGCCTCCTAATGGTGAATCTAAGCTGCTCCCATCAGGTCCGATGATCCTGGTACCTGCCTGGAAGTCTAAGCGCTACAAAAGCAGCTTTATACCAGCAGCCATCAGTAATGGAAACAAGTAAGAAACTGCAACTTAACTTATGTATTTATTTCTTGTGCTGTTTCTTTTATCTTGTTTCAATGAATGGCACCTTTTGGGTTGGTGTGACATATTTTTTTATGGCTTTTATGACTTTTATGGCTTTTTATCCACTGATGTTTTAACTTATCTTGTTTTTTACCATGTGGCTGTTCTTCTTGCCCTTTTTTAGCCTCAGCACTGTTGTCACTTTGTCTTGTATTGTGTTGTTTTTGTGTTCACAATTACACCTCACTCACTGTAAACCAAATTTACCTACAGGTACAAATAAATATTCTGATTCTGATTCTGACTATGAGACTGTAATTTGTAATTCACTCGGTTTAATTCATAGTTTTCAGTCACATGATTGGAGCAGACCTGGAGGGCAAAACACTGTTCGGACATGGCGGCTAACACTGGGAACTCAATTGAGCTACCAAACAAGCCTGTCACATATTTTTTTTAACAACCCACAAGTGTTAAATAAGATAAGATAAGATAAGATATTCCTTTATTGGTCCCACAGTGGAGCAATTCACAAATCACCCTAAAAGAGGAAAAGCAAAGATACAGTATACAAACGGCATGGTCTTTTTATACACTTTAACAGGTGTCTTATCTCTTACTCCCTGAACCTTAGAAGACCAGAGACCCAACACAGGACACAGGAAAGACGGAGACCTATTCAATCTCTCTGTTATTCACACAAGAAACACGTTTTTACAGAAGCTTTGGCCTTTTACACAGCAGTAAATAAAACATATAAGGCTTGTCTCCTCTTCAGTTTGTGCATCCAACTGAATAACTAGCTAACATTTTGGCCGACAGTGTAGTAAAAGCTGAGCTGTGATTGGCTAACAGCTTTGTTTAGCTGCACGGGTGGTTTGGGGAGCTTGCAGAGAGCTGCAGTGATGCAACATGCACCTCCTGAAAAATGTGACTAGGACCCGCAGACGCTGCAGAAGTTTGACTGGATATCAGAGTGCTGACGTGGGATTTCCTCACATCATTACAGCATCCTCATTAATTGAAGGAGCTGCTCGTCATCATCCAGCTCCTCCAGTTTTATCCAGCCATGGAGATGTGCTGGGCCACACTACTGAGTCAAGCCTATCAAATGAATCAAAGACTGTCGGACAAAGGATTTGAAAAATAAAAGGTCCAAATAAAAAAACAAATAACGTATAACGCGCAATCCGCCACACTACTACGTATAGCTGCCGCACGCGAGAGCGGCCGAACCAGCCTACCAACCAGTTATACTGTATATCAGGCAGTGGTTCTGTCGAGCTGTGGGTGGAGCTACTCAGATGGGGGCGGTATCTTCTAATGATGTGACACAGGAAGGGGAGCCAAAATGGCTGATTGAATCACATGTTTGCTGATCTAGACTGCCCACAAAAATGACTGGGTTGTCTTATTTCACAGTTTGTTGGTTGGTAGATGATGGTAGATACAGATGTGTGCGAACAACCACTGAGAAAGTGAGCTTTTCATATGTCATCTAGAAGAGTTACACTCCAATCAGATCACTCATTATCAGTTTATAGTCATTGCATTGTCTGACAACATAAATGAGAATCATGAAGTCATGACTTTGGCTGTAATAAAACACTGTGGAGATGCTTTCCTTCCTGGATGAGCACATTAAAACCTACTCCCATTTCAGCATGAACATTTAGTTAAAGATAAAATTATGAGGAATGAGGAGGACAGGAGCTTTTACACAGAGAACATATATTTCACCCACCCTGACACACTGTGGGTCAGACAAGTTTAACTTGTGTCCCTCCAACTTCAACAGTAGTTGGTGAGTCCTACATTTGACAGTTCATCCAAACTGAGGACCACCAACCTAAGTCCTCTCTGCTTCTTCATAATGGTTCTGTGATTAGTAGCTAGCGCCAAAATCAATCCCCTTAGGTCACAAAGCTTGTCCATATCATCTGAAGAGGTGAAAAGAAGCCAAGCTACCATAGCATATCCACTATGATGTTAAGAGAGCGCCGATCGCTTGCTGCTTGATTTTACACAACTACAGTAACTCATAACTAATACAGCTGTCATGGTGCTGCTGCAGAGTCAGCATGCAGAATTATTTCCTATTTAAAATGATTTTGGAGCTCGATGGGATGTCAGTAGGTGATGAAGCCTGCACCAATAAAAGGAACAATGAGAAATATGCATAGTTGACTGCATACAGACAGCACTATACAATATGGTCCTTTTGACTGTACACTGTGGAGCTTCAGAACAGCCACCGCTCAGTCCTCCTTTGAGCTTCACTTCGCTATTCTGCAACCTGGACCCTATTTTCCATGTTTCTGTGTCTAACTGACTAATAGGGACAACAGTTTCTGAGACTGGTCCAGCATGGAGTCCATGAAGGCTCTGACTGTTATTATAAGTATCTGACATTATGGACAGAGTCTCACTGAAAGAGAGGTCTCCTCCTGGAGTCTGCTAAGGTGACGTGTTGCTGGAAGACAATGATGGAATAGTGGAAAACATCCATGGTGAAATGGGAGAGGCAGCTGCCGAGCTGGAATACAGACAGCGTAGTTTAGTGTTGTCTTAAAGATTTTCAATGTCATGGCCGAATATTTAAATGATTTCATCAGTGTTAATGAGGTCTCTGGAGATGGCTGCCTGTATTATTTGAGTATACGGATATTTAGATTTCATTTTTTTATGTGGTGAAATTATCAAAAACAACAAATGAACAACGATATGATAAATCTTGGCCCACCCTCGTGGCTCCTTCTTTGGGACCACTGATCTAGAACATCTGCTGCTCTTCATGAGTGAAAATAAAAAATGCAAGTTAAAATGAGGCTGAAAGTCAGTGTTTCACTGTGTGTTGTCATGGTGACCTGATACATCCTGGAGTACACGGCTACATCACTGCAGCAGGGCGAGACATTAAATCAGTGGAGTTCAGCAAGAATAAGACCTTTTGTTGTTGCTGACCTCTAGGCTGCTGGTAATTAGGTGATATGATGATATGTACCAATAGATGACAAGAAATATTCCCTTTCATATCTCTGGTTGTATTGTCATTGTTGGCAATACTACAAACTTATGAGTAGGGTTGTTTTGCAATGTGATGAATTATCTTGATTTGACAGGTATTTCATTTTCTGTATAAGCCAAATATTTTACGCACAGAAATTTGTTTTTCCACAAAATTCACAATATAAAATGACATATATCATGATAGAGGATTTTCTCCATATTGCCCACTGGTAACTCTATAAGCTCTACGTTTTTAAACAGAAAAAGACACAAGCCTCCCCTCATCTACTCACATGAACCTGAGAGCATCATCGGATTCTTCATGTTTCATTGACACATTTACTTGATGAGCACCACATGTTTAAGCTTCATGTGTCCTGTAGCTTACTGAATAAACCTCCTAAACCTGAAGCCTTGATAGCCTGGCAGCATCAGAACAACACCCTTGTCCTTCCCTGACAGGTGAGACTAATAGCATCAACCATGACTCAGTTTGCCTTTACCTTATAACAGGTCTGGCTAACTTTCACCCAGTTTACACCTGACATTAGCATGTGTCTTGGGCTACTGAATCACAAGTGGACAGCGCAAAATACAAGGGGTCGGGAAAAAAAAAAACGATTCACCTATGTATCATAATTTCTTTTTCCAGTTTTGAAATTGATTTTTTTTAAAACGCCAGAATCAATATATTTGCTTCATTTGAGTCTATGTGGAGGTAATCCATCTATGGAAATCAGATTGACTGGATTTTATTCACCAGAGGTATAAAAAGTAACATGTCCCTTATAACCTTCGTGTTTCCAGTCTGGCATCCTCATTGTTTAACAAGTTAACTTTTCTATTATTTCTATTTCTATTAACTATTCACTTTATTTGTGTACAGCACTTTGAACAGGAGCCTTCCCTCATATTTCCATGAACTGTACTCCGATAATCAACTATTCCACAATTATTTGACTCAAAATAACTACAAACTCAGACCTCCTTGAACATCTTGGTTCCAGTTTCCACCACTGAGGTTCGGTGATATGAAATGATCTGCCACCGCATATTTTAAAGCTGGCACTACAACAATTTAAGAAAGCCATAAAAGGTTTCTTTTTATCTCCCCAACATTTTCCATGTGGATTATCGCTGTAAACTTCTTACTAAAAATTTGTATTTATTGATGATAATATAATGTGAATCATGATTCTATTTCACAGTTCTGTCTATTTACCTATATGGATGTCTGCTAGTGTCTCTCTCTTAACCTTTTCCTTTTTAAAAACTTATTCTCTTTTTAAAATTGATTAAGGTATACATTGGGGAGTGCCCTGATCAGCCAAGTGGTCACTACGGTGACTCACTCGTCTTTGTAGAATATGCAAGTTGATTTTCATAGAATACTGACCTGAATGGAAACCAGCAGCTGGATGGAGGACAGTAAAGTCATCTATCATCTGTGTGCTTTGTGAAATGATTGCCAGTAAAGTCAAATTTGTGGCTAAAACATATAAGCACAGGAACGGTGGGTAGTGTAGGTGGCGGCTGACAGCAGGCAGGTCATGCACTGTCCCGTGTATCCCCAGAGTGGCAGTATGACTCCTACCTGCTCAGCCCAGGGCTCTCCAGCATCCTCCTGGCCTGCAGACGTGGAGGTGTCTCCCTCAGTGAGAGTGGAAGGCTCACTTTCTGCACCTCTGGATAAACTGGATTCTGCCTGCATGAATACA
Source organism: Pterois miles (assembly GCA_947000775.1). Taxonomy (NCBI): domain Eukaryota; kingdom Metazoa; phylum Chordata; class Actinopteri; order Perciformes; family Scorpaenidae; genus Pterois; species Pterois miles. The sequence goes on from CAMQGK010000331.1 coordinate 406,561, forward strand.
AATATAACTACAAATATACCAATAATTCTTTTTAAATGAAAAGGTCCATGACATTTCCTTTCTCATGGTGGCTCACTTCACAGGTGTTTGTGCTGAATAATTACTGGACTGTGGGCTGATTGATTGACTGGTTAAATGTCGTCTGTTTTTTTGGCAATGATAAATTAAATCCATTACTAAAGTAATGGCCAAATGTCAAATAATAGCCAAGGATGTGGCCAGCACAAACAAATAAAAGCCTGTGATAGTCTGGAGACCTGTCCAGGGAGAGCCCCGCCTTCACCTAATGTCAGCTGGGATCGACTTTAGCCCCCCCATGCCCTTGAATAATGGTGGTTACAGATAATGGCTAATAACATGGTAAATTCATATGAGCACACAGACTATTAGAGCGTAATTCCCACCACCACTTGTCTGCTCTGAGTTAGACTGCAGCCTACGTTCACTTTAAGGCTGCACCTTTTTATGATGATGAACTCAGAGCTGTGACTCTGCTTGACTTCTGGTTTTACAGAGAATGTAAGCATTAAAGCAGCTAAGTTTTTTCTCTGCAACGCATGTTAATGGCGTTGTAGTTGGTTAGAGCGTGGTGCTATACGCAGGTCGCGGGTTCGATCCCCGTACGGGCCATGAATTTGGGGGCGGCAGTGCTCAGTCTGTAGGGAGTTGGCTTGGGAACCGGAGGGTCACCGGTTCAAGTCCCGAATGGACCAAGAACTGAGTGTGAACTGGTGCTGGAGAGGTGCCAGTTAACCTCTTGGGCACTGCCGAGGTGCCCCTGAGCAAGGCACCAAACCCCCACTGCTCGGGGCGCTTGTCAGGAGCAGCCCCCTCACTCTGACATCTCTCCATTGATGCATGTGCATGTGTGTGTTTCGGGTCTGCACGTCCGTGTTAAGTTAACAAACAGGTGTAAAGTTGAATTTCCCCTCGCGGGACTAATAAAGGTTGATCTTCTTCTTCTTCTTCTAAAGGACCAATATCTTTATGGGGTGAAATACTGGCTTCTCTGACAACAATGCTACAGCCAGTATGTTCTCCTTTGCAGCTTCCATTCCAGTCTGGAACGTCTGTTTTTGTTTTGGCCGGTGTGATCCCGTCCACTGACCATTTAGACACTCCATTGCCACATATGAAACATATTGGCATACAAACACAGCCTTCTCCAGCCATGGAAGCAAGATGACAAACTGGATCAAAAGAGGTAGCTTTACCGATTTTACCAACCTGAAAAGCCTCGGCACGTCTCTCTGTGGTCCCTGTGCATCTGGATTATCAAGGCAACAAGTATTTGAGACACGCAGACGGTGAAGTGATTCCAATTACTGCTGGCCAGAGGCAAGCATGGTTGTATCTAGAATGTAACCCTCAAATTGTGAAAATGTGCACTGCTATCAGTCAAATGCTATCAGAGGAGGGAATGGACCACGGCTGTTTTGAATTTGGCCTGCTGTTATCCATTTTAAATGCTAGCTGTCAGTGCTTCATATTGCTCCTTTAACGTTACTGTTTGTTTTCACAAACAGCACTTGGATGGTTCCAGACATGTCGACTAATGCAGTCTCACTGAAATCACCAAATTCTTTGGAAAAAATGTCTCATCGTTCATACAAGTTGAAGCACAATTTAAAGCGCTTTAAGATAAGATAAGATAAGATATTCCTTTATTGGTCAGTGGAGAAATTCACACTTTGAGTGGTCGGAAGACCAGAAAAGCGCTATATAAATACAATTCCATTTAGCATTTACCACAGTTTGTTTTACGCAAATTTATCAGCTGATTTCCACTTTCTCCTGGTGGCTGGTGGCACCTTTTCATTTTGAAAGAACAATGGCCACCTCAGTAAATCAGGGACAAACTTTAACGGCCATGCTTTGCTGCGGTCCAGCCAGAGAGAGAGCAGCAGATTAAAAAATTAAAAGAGCAGCCCATCAGAAAATAGGGAGAATCATAAATTAAATATAAGATAAGATGAACCTTTATTAATCCCCGGTGGGAAATTATCTTTCAGTTACATCCTGTCCAAGAAACATAAAAAGACAGTGACACATAACAGATAAAATATGATCCAACTATCTTGTAAAACAGGAGAAATCATAAGCCTGTTTCAAATAAGAACCTGCTGTCCCTCGGCTGTTAAGGTAAATAAAGGCCTCAGACATTATGTCTTACTTTTGAATTTATTTTTCCTCATAAATTTGAGGAAATTTCAATGTGTTCATTGTTCTGCCCTAACATCAAACGGGACTCGGTTAACAGCCAGTGTTTGTACCTTGAAGTTGATTTGCTGGGCCAGCTCTTTAGCCTTGTGGTCCTCAGCGCTGGGGTTGCTGTTGGGGGTCAGCGCCAAGAGGGCAGAGTGCATGGAGCAGCCACACGCCTCACAGCAGAAGTCCTGGGACCTGCCAGAGAGCAGATGGTACATGGAGAGTTCATCCTGCTGCCAGAGCATGTCACAGGACTAACCCGAGGCCTGTCAGAGCAGGTTGCACACCGGCCAGGCACACTTGTGTCTGCAGCTCCATTACACACCTACACAAAGCAGCTGTGTGACCATAGTTCTGAAGTAGTTGACAAGCGAAGTTAAGAAGCAATGAAACTGAAGAGATCTAGAGGTCTCTGTCTGTGTACCGGCTGCCAGGTTGGCAACATCCTTCCATCGGACCTTCATCCCAGCTGCAAATCCTGCCGCACGAGCTGGACAACTTCGGCTGTGAATTCCTGGACATCCTGGATGAGGACCACGGTGGTGGGCACGAGTCCCCCTTTCTTTGTCAATATACCGACCTACAACGATTCCTGTCTCCAGTGCTTGATGTTGGAATGTGTTTAGCTGCTTGTCAGATTGCACAGGACTGCACATGCATACAGAAGTCCAATAAAAATGTCCATAGTTTAAAAGCAAGCATTTCAAAGATTCAAAAACCTTCATTTTTTTTAAAGTTGACTGTGACAAAATCAGGCCATTTGATGAATACCAGGTCCATCCACCCTATAAGTGAACAGCCTGTTTCACAAATGGAAATATTACTGTGGGTACAGTGGCAGTGGTTCAGTTAAAAAATAAATGACCTGTTTATTCTGAACAGGCCCAATATTAATGTTCTGGCTCACTGGTCAAAGTACATCAGAGTTATCTGCCAAGGTAACAGAAAAATGAATCTGCCAAAAACTTTTACCAACCAGCTTTTACAATAATTACATTTTTCACTGATATACAGTATGTCATGCTAGCTGTATGCATTTATACAAATAAGTTTGAAGTACAATCAACATTGATATAATGCCTTGGCCACAACACCTTATCTTAAATACCTAATGTAACAGCTACAATCCTGGTGTATTTCAACTTTTGTCTTATTCTACTAAATCTATTCTATCTATTCTGTCTATGGGTCACGCTACCTTTTCTCTCACAAAGCAGAGAAGCAGGGAAAAGCAGGGAAAGCAGAGCATTGTACATAAACACTACTTACATTCATAGGTAGTTTTCACAAATAATTTCAATGCTTGTTTTGGAGTCCAGCTGAATATAAACACAGAACTGAGTCCTCTGAATTCACTATTGTAGCTAACCGCATATGAATTACTGTATTTCCAAGGGCAACTTGTCGGCTAACCAAACAAGCTGTCTATTCATGCAGACACGACGGCTGGTTTACATGTTGTGTGAGGCTGCAGGTTCCAGTTCGTTCAGTTAGCATGATTCAGTTAGTATGACTCATAGTCAGAAGGAACAAACAGCAGCAATGGACGGTTTGGGTACCAAGGGTTTTTTTTCTAAAATAAATTGGGTTAATGTGGGCATTTCTTAACAACCTGTCTGATCATCTGGCTGCTCATGCTTCTTGCACAGTCTGGCTTCTTTTTAGCAACGTTGCTGTGTCTCAATGGACTAATAATCACACTATGCTGACATTTAGTTTATGCACCCTCACACCGTATTCATGTTAGCCCATTTCATGTTGCTGCCCTAACCAAGCTGTAGTGAATAATATCTGTGTCCCACAAACATAGGGTGGTAGCGATTAATACAAGCAGCTTATTGATGTGACGATCAAAGAAACAATGCAAGTTGTTTTCTGTGACTTTAATTACAACAATCTGTACCAAATAGTCAATGTAGCTGTGGTAGGTAGCTGTGTAGGAAGACAACATCCCTATTCTTAAAGCCTGAATAGGCAACACGTTTTTGGCATCATTGGGAAAAAATCCCTTAATAACCTTTCAGCATATCAAACCTCCACTGTTCTGAGAGAAAACTAGACATCTGCACCTCCTCATCTGCTCTGTTTTAGGGATTTAAAAAATCTAGTCTGTGATGAGAGACTTTGACCAATCACAGGTCATTTCAGAGAGTGAGCATTCCTATTGGCTCTGGTCTCTCTGGTGGGCGGTGCTTGGTATTTTCTCAACAAATCTGAACATGGCTGCCACGTCACCAGCTTTCTAATTTTACAGCCAGCAGATAAATAGTCATTACAGTAATAGAATATTGATTCATATTTGATCGCTGCCTAGTTTGACCGTTTGATCAGAGTTCGTCAGTGACTGACTCGTGGCTCTCATAGACGGCAGCTGGACGGCAGACTCCAGATCAGCTCTGACTAGTTGTTTCTCAGATTACCTGTCTCAGGATACAGTGAGCGTTTTACAGAAATAACTTTTTTTAATCATATTTGCTCCATTTTGACCCACTCCTGCATTAAATCAATTTACAATCCAAAGCACTGATTGGCCTTTGGACTGATTGATCCGATTAGAATCAACCTGTATTCTAAACCCAATTCTATCCTAAACCCTCTAACCCTAAAATCAAGCCATCGACCGGCCCCATGAAGAGCTGTATACCAGGTAGCCAATCAACAGTCACAGTTCAGATTTGTTGGCTATTGGTCAGAGCGTGCCATGGTCAACACCTACAAAGAAAAGAAAGCAGACAAAGAACTACTCAGGTATTTAAAAGTTACATTTCACAAAGTTAGCAGCCTGTGCTGTGGGAGGCCCACTGATTTATCTGCCAAAGAAAAATGTACCAGCATCTGGTGTTCTGCCAATGGTAATTTGGGACCTTGATTATGAGTTGTACAGATTAGATAAAATTGCCCATAGTTTTCAGGGCTGAATCCTGTACACAAACTGTCAGAAAACCCCAGTTTAAAAGCTGTGTGCATCTATGTGTAAATACGTGTGTGTTGGCGTGGTATTTGTATTGGTATCCTCACTGACAGGTTTGTTTTTACCTTCACCATCTATGGCACATTCAAATGCCAGGTCCCTGTTAAGGGTTAAGACAATTGCGTGTACCTTTTCGCCCTCATGTCAGTCCTGACAGCAAGGCTCAATGCGATACTGCTAAGAAAAGGTTCAACAAAGCTGCTTAGTGCAGTGATGTGGAGAAAACATCAAGATGCAACACATTAAAGAGGTTTCTGTGGATTTGTCCCAGAAAAGCTAATCGTCCCTCGCATCAGCTAATGGGCTGATGTTACAGCTGTGCAGAGGAGGAATGAATCATGCTCTGAGGAACACCACATCATCACTGCAGCACTCCTCAGGCTAAAGGTGGTATGGACAGATTTGGATATATTGTGGAATTAAATGATCCAAATCAGTGTTTTCCTTTGGAGCCAAACTGAAATTGGATTCTATCCAAGTGAAGCACTGTCTGAAAGTGCATGCTGTTGTACGATCCATTGACTTAAAATTACAGCTATATGCAAAAAAACAGAGTTCTGAGTTCAGAGAGAGACTGAGGAGACAGTAGGACACAGCCAGTTATGATGGCTGGCTCTTCACCTTTAAATATGGTCAGACAACACATCATTCACCACAGTTCATTTGAAGCATACTCAGGTCTTCAGGCCATGTTCAGACCAACATCGTCACCCTCAACATTGAGACCACTCTCTTGGCATAATGGAGGACCCACTGATTGATGGAGGACTGGAGGAAGGACTGATACTGACTGATAGAGGACAGGAGGAGGGACTGATACTGACTGATGGAGGACAGGAGGAGGGACTGATACTGACTGATAGAGGACAGGAGGAAGGACTGATACTGACTGATAGAGGACAGAAGGAAGGACTGATACTGACTGATAGAGGACAGGAGGAAGGACTGACACTGACTGATAGAGGACAGGAGGAAGGACTGATACTGATTGATGGAGGACAGGAGGAAGGACTGATACTGATTGATGGAGGACAGGAGGAAGGACTGATACTGACTGATGTTTGTGTTTGTGTCTTTATAAGCTTCACTCAGGAATATGATTTATTTCATTGACATTTTAGATTGAGTTAGGGTAACCCTAATCCTAACCCTAACCCAGAGGATATTATTGATCTTATATAGTGAACATTACAGTTACTGCTCTAGAATCATGTCATTATATTTAAAATATGAATAAATTATAGCCCTGTTTTATTCCTTTATGAAATAATATATTAAAAGCAATGAATTAGTAATGAAAAAGAAACAATAAGAGAATCAATAAAAGTGGTATTATTAATAAAACATCAACAATACCCATCCTGAGTTAAAACTGGACGTCCTTGATTGAATTTCATCATCTTTCATCTTCAAAAAAAAAAAAAAATTGAATTTCCCCTCTTGGGACTAATAAAGGAATATCTTCTTCTTCTTCACCTGTACCTGTAGTAACATGCCTGCACCAGAGCAGCCCCTTGCATTTTAATGCAGTGCCCTTGTCAGTCTATAACATCTGCTAATATATGCTGAAGAATTAGTAAGATTCAGCGTCATGTAGAAAACTAAAAACAGTATATTGGGCTGTGAGGATTTTCCTAAATGCTTGATCACACATGTTCAACTAGAGCCAAACTGAACAAATTACTTTGAAAAAATGTCCTTCAAATGTAAAAACTGCCAGTGAAATCAAAAAGGAAGGGGGGGGCTAGGGGGACTAGGGGGGGTGTTTTCTAGCACTTTGCCTAGTTTCACCCACAGCTGTCATATGTAATGTAATTGCAGTACACTAAATACCATGATGTTGTACTCAATATGGTCAAAACATTACGTGTGGAACGCTGAGCACTTCAACGGTCGCCATCTTTGCTATGTAGCGGTATGGGAAGGGCCACCAACCTATTTAAATGTGAAAAAGACAGACAGTGAAGCTGCAGTGGTTGCAACTGAAACGGTGAACACCCAACTACACAAATTTAAGTTAACCGTGTGTTGGTTTTTTTTGTTCAATAAATACCACTATACTGTAGTCGGGTTAAAGCCACTATTGCCCTAATTTATTGAATTACTGCCGATACGGCAGGATGTCAGTGGCTGACTATCACTAGTGAATCTACCGAGCTTCTGGTGAGTGCACAACAGCCCTGTGCAATTTGAGAGATTGTTGAGGATCTTGATGTATTGCTCTGTTTTCATGGTGCCGTTTACCGTGATTAGGGTCCCTGGTCCATTGGCTGAAAAACAACCCCAAAGCATTAGCATTAGGTTCTCACCACCATATTTTTACAGTGGGGATGGTGATCTTAGGGTTGAAGGCTTCTCCTTTTTTGCGCCAAATGGACACATCATTGTGGCCAAAGAATTCAATTTTTGTTTCATCTGACCATAAAACAGAAGACCAGAAGTCTTCTTCTTTGTCCAGATGAGCATTTGCAAAGACCAAACGGGTTTTTTTGTGCCTTATCTGGAGAAGTGGCGTCCTCCTTGGTCTGCGTATGTGGAAGCCAGCAGTGTGCGGTGTCTATTGGACTGTCTGCCTTGAGATGCTGCCACCAGCAGAGCCCACTTTTGCCTTCCAACCACGTCCTCAGAGATTTTCAACAAAGCGGAACGTCTTGTATTTGTTAATAATACTTTGCACTGTAGCCACTGGAACTTGAAATCATTTAGATAGGACCTTGTGGCCCTTTCCTGACTTCCCGCAGGTCCTCAGTGAGCTCCATTGTCTTAGCCATGACTGCAGAGAGCTGCTGTTTTTCACCTGCTGAGTTAATTAACAGCCGTTCCCATGAATCAGGGTCATTAGGACGCTTTTCAACAGCTTGGACTATTTGGAACGATATAGAACTGTGACAGTTTGCAAAGGCAATGAATAATTTTGGACATGCCACTTTTTGTTGAAATGTAAAGCTGAGAAATAATTTTTCCACAATGATGCCTCTTGTACGTCTTATTATCTTCTGGGAGATGCCTGTGTCATTTCCAATGAAGAAAAAACTTGCTGGTTGAATAAAAGTAACTTTAAGTCAAAATTTGCCAGGGGGAAGAATAATTTTGAGCTTGACTGTAATTGTTTGAGGGGGGAGAAGTATGGGCATCATGGAGGTGACAGCACATTATTTTGACCAGCAGTGAAAACTTCGATCAAACGCATTGGAAGACATTGTAATGAAGACAGTGTGGAGGCATTCTGCTGAAGCATGTGAACAGCAGAACCCTGAACATAAAGTCAGCATGCTGACACACTGACAGCTGCTGTGGCCTGCTGGACTTCAGTTTGTCAAGTAAGGATTTGAGTATATTCTTTACAGTACAGGTGAGGGTTTTTGGACAATATGTGTCATTTGTGTTGATTATTGACTTCCAAAATATATATACAGCTCTGCATTGTATTGAAAAAAATGCAAGTGAAAACACCTGTGAGACAGCTGACGTAAAACAAATGAGGATTGGACTGAATATAGCCGATACCAATCAGTTAAAAATGCCTTTATCAGCCCTGATTGTGATAGGGCTGATGTTTATTGGATGTATTTATGTATTTATGTGGCAACTTTACTCCAGAAAAGAAGTTCAAAACCTCCTCACAACATGACACTATATCTTTACACAGTAAGTTACTTGTAATGACAGCATGTCTCCTGGATGAAGTGTGCACCCAGGTGTCAGAAATGACTGACCCAGACCTCTAGACACAGGGTCCTCTGTGTTTGCCCTGCCACATCACAAGCCGGTCAACAACTCTGGCAGCTCACTTGTCAGTCAAACTCAGCAAACTCTGAAAATAATTGACAAAAATCACCATGGGCACAGAAACAGGATATTAAAGAAAGTGCTGCCTCAGCCTTAGACAGAGTTAAAAAAAAAAAGGATTTCCATCAGGGAAATAAGCAGCCATACGTATATTTATAGTAAAGTGTGTCTTGCTGTCCATCTCATCTCCATGTGCTAATGAAACAGCCTGCTGATCAAGACCCCCATCTCATCTGCTAATAGAAGAGCAGCTTCAGCTGGATCCCTTCCTTCTCTGCCTTTGGACGATTTCCTCCAAGGGAAATGCAGTGTGAAATAAAGAGCAACATGCCCACTCATGCTCTCTCCAGAGACTGGGTATTTTGGTGATAATGAATTTGTCATCTTACAATACCAGGACTGACTTCCCTTTTGTGAGTTATTAGTGTTAGGCATGTCCACCAAGGCTCAGGTGCTGATTACATCACATACTCAGATGGAGATGCTGTGTTAATGCCATCCAACCAGCACTGTGGATGTACTGTCGACACTGATCATATCCTCAGTCTGTGTGGTTACTAATCCAGCATGGAAGATCACATCATCGTTACAAAGCACACTGTTCTACACCACTTACTCCATTATCATTCTCTATCCACAGCAGTGCACACACAACACATGCTCTGCAGAGAGTAAACACTGGAAAGATTTTCCTTCCACCAAATCTTACTTTTTGGCAAGGGCCCTTCTCTCTTCTGGAGTATAATCAAGAGATCCTATTGCTCCCTCTCCTTTTGTAGGCATGAATCCGATTATAGCGATTAGGGCGGTTCGGACTGGAAGAGAAACAGACAGAGGAGAAAAAACAAAGAGGAAATGAGAAAAATTAAAATCTGGGCCCATTCGTCAACATTCCTGGGTAAAACAGAGAAGGTTAAATTACACAGCAGGCTGCACATGTTGTCATGTTTAATACCCGTCTTACATAAGTGGAATGACGCTTTGTATTCCGAGCGTAAGCCTGGATTTAGCCTGGTCTATGTCAGGACATCCACCATGTGTCTGTACTCACACAGGACACATTTACAAACCCTTGACCCTGACAATATGGTCAGGGTCAAGGGTTTGTTGGTGTCTACGTTACGACTGGCTGTGTTTCATCTGTGCTATACTGAATGAAGCATCTGGAAGCCCATTATATCAGACTGTCTTTGAAAGCCTCCTTTAAATGATGACAATGGATTTTTTTGTTTTATAATAACCAACTCACAGCAGCACATCCAGTATTCTGGGTTTGCCATTTTACCCACAGGACCAAGTTAACTATGGTATGTATTGTACAATTATTTATTATCAGAACAAGTCACGTTGTTGAGGGTTGACTACATACAGTATGCACACTATATAGACACTTGTTCGCCATCTCAGAGCATGTGGTCCAGAGACCCCACCAGCTGAGCCAGCTAACTTCCGGTTTAGCCCTACGCTAACTTGAACAGGGATAATTAAATAATTCTTTGGTGTAGCTCTTAGACTTTCCAAATGCTAGCAGACTGACTTGATCAAATTGTGATAAATGAGTCTTATTTGTGATTATGAGTTGTGACCATGGGTTTTATCATAAACTAAAACTGAATCAATAAGCAGTGAAAATTGTTTTCAGTAAACTGAAACTAACTATATTTTTAAGAAAAACTAAATCTAAACTGAAAATATACAGTATTGCCCAATTAAAAATGTGATAAACATGAAAGTAAATTAATTTCAGTTTTAGTTTTGTTGTACATTTTAAAGTTAAATGCATCAATCTGGTGCACTCTGAGAACAAAAAGAAGAGGCTACATCTATGAAGAACTCTGTGCTCTAGTTCACATATGGGATATAAGAATGGTGATGACACAAAAAAATTACCCTCCCACTAAGCATGATAAACAAGTCAAGTTTCAAGACAGGTGGGTTGCCAACATCGGCGCACTGAGGACAGTCAGCCCCGGTTGACAGTTGCACCAGGAGCCCCGTCTCTCCCCGCTGGGAGGCAGGGGGCACTGGGCAACCAGCACGCCACGGCCCCAAGAAACAAAATCCAGGCAGGGGAATTCATGGATGGAGCCGTGCACCACCTTCAGCCAGGGCCTTACCAAGCCAACCAAGAGCCGGTGCACTGGATGGCCAGTCTAGACCCGCTGAGTTGAATCCCCCACAGACTGCTGGACCCCACCCATCGGGTCATTGTGAAACTGTGGCGTAGGCAAGCCGTTTCAACATTTAATAGCTAGACAGGATATTCATTAGAGATATCTGCCATGTCATTTTGCCTAGTCAAAACTCTTCAACAGGCTTCACTAAAGTAATGCAAAGATTAAACAGTAAACATTACGGCCATTACTACACAGTACTCCAGCCATGTATTTTGTATGTAATTGCATACTTCTGGCATACAAGATTTACACTATGTAGATCAGGTGTTTTTGATTTCTCACCATCTAAACCTATTTCTCTATTGACTGTATTATAATGTCTGGAGATAAAGTAACTCAAGGTAAAGAAACACCTGCCCCATGACGCACCGTGATCAGAACCCAGAATGAGGAGTTGACACGCCACAGTATCGGGATACCCCTGGTAGCAAATCCAGGTTTCTCTAAACTGGGATAAACGGGGATTCATTCATAGTTGCCATCATTATTAACACCTTTTAGTTGTTACACCTCATCATTTCTCCATTATGGTGTGTAAAGGACAAACATAGTGCAATGACTCATAGATAGATAGGAATAGATTCATCATCCATATGAGATCATGTAGGACTCTCAAAGAGTTACAGTGCCAAACTGGACATAATGAGGCAGCATTTGATATGCGATATGGAGCAATTTAATTCATTACAATTAATGACAATACATTATTGGCTAACTTTCACATTTTTTTCACAATAGAATACTGATAACTTGCCAGCAGCAGAGGAAGTCCTGGGTAAAAAGAGGTTGAGAGCAACCTCTGTCTGATTTTATTCTGTTACCGATTTTAACCCTTTTCTGTTATGAGAGGGAACTAGTGAGGAAAACGCTTTGAGGAAGCTGCACAGTCTCCCACTGAGTTTGACCTGATTAAGTGCCACAAATTAGCATAAAAGCAGAAGCATCAAAGCGTCAAAAGCAAAAGCACAGATTACTAGCAGAGAAACAAGAGTTCTAATTAGAAATAAATGATCAATTTTGAATCTGGACCTACAGAAATATACCCTTCTGCCAATGAAGATTTTCACCATCAGGTGCTCAATAAATATTTGTTATTGTGCAGTGACCAATATGAAGGATATAAGATTCAAGAGAAATCTTCAGAATGATATAGCATCCCAATTTAGAGCAAAAATCATTGACAAATCCAAATGATTTGTATTGGCTTGTTGTGACTGCTTTTTATTTTACACATTTGAACTTAAATCAATCAATAGAATTTGAAGATTGTCGCTGGTCCATGTTGTGCACAAATATACATAATGTAATTTCCACAACACTAATTCAGTCTGTGCAGTGGCAAAGTCTCCTCATCACTCTGCTACTCTGAGTTTAACTGGAAAATACTGAGCATAATCATCTCCAGTCACTTCCATTTTGACAACGTTTTGATTGCTGTTAAGCTACCTTCACTGTAACGCAACACTTCCTGCACAGATGTTTCAAAATAAAACCTTCACCTTCTAATTTCTCATTCAAATGAAAGAACCTTTTCAGGAAGTGTTCAGTTCTATTGATGCTAGCTTAATTGATCTAAAAAAAATCAAGTGGTAAAGAATGAATTAGTGAATGAAAATCTGTGTTAAAAAGGGAGAGTGGTGAATGTAACATGGCTCTGTTGTATTGATGAAAGCAGTGCTGTGAAAATGCAGCATTTTGCATGTACCACATGAGCTACTAGAGTGTAACTGTACCTGCCTACAGTGGCAGACTCAGTCTGAGGGCATTTCATCACGTTTCTCTGCTAGAAGGACACTTCATCATGTTCAGACTCTCCAGACAACAATAAAACACTGACTTGTAGTGGGAGAAAGAACTCCAGGCACAAGCTACATGAGGCAAACTTGTGACTTGTCTTTGAGGAAACTTACTGCTCCAAGAGGGCTGCCAGGTCTCTGGATGGTGGCCAGAGATGCTCAGACAAATCTTCTTTCCAACTTCGAATCTTCCATTCGGCTAGGAGGGAAGGCAATAAAAATGATGTAGAGGTGAGTATGTGGGTGGAAATAAATTTAGAAGACATCCATGCGTCCATTATTGGTAACCCTTTATCCCAATTAGGGTCATGGGGAGTCTGGAGGCGATCCCAGATGACATTAGGTGAAGCTGGGGTACACCCTGGACAGGTCTCTAGCCTGTCACAGGGCTGACAGACAACCATTCACACTCACATTCACATCCATGGGACATTTAGAGTCAGCAGCTAACCTGCGTGTTTTTGACTGTTGGAGGAAGCCGGAAAACCTGAAGAAAACCCACACTAACACGAGGACAACATGTAAACTCCAAACAGAAGGACCCAAAGCCGGGTTTGTGAGGTGACAGTACTAACCACTGCACCATGCCTGAATTAAACATATGTTCTCGAAGTATGAGACAATATCATTACAAGCAGACAGACATGGACAAATGTATGAATTCTGCAAGAGTTTTCAAACAATATATGCAAACTGAAAAAGAAATATTATAAAGAGGAGCAAAAGTCGCTGGACACAGTGAAAACATGTCTGTCAAAAGAATTCAGAGTAGTCTAGCTTTTATCAGCCTGTCATGCAATGAGACATTCTCACAAAACCAGTACAATTCCCTATGACAGCCCAGGCTTGATCTGGTACTACATGCAATGAAATGACATGCTGTCCATTTTCCACTCTTTGATCATCTGATTTAACACTGGCCTTCAGCAGGAGAATAATCGGATGTGCCTGCGGGGTGACCTTCGTCTGTGTCTTACTGTGAGGAGGATAATGCTGGGGGGTTTCATGGGGTACTCTGGGGGAAGCACGATCCTGCCATGGTAAACCCCGCCGTCAAAATCAGAATCTGGGGGCCCACGGACGGAGAAGTGCCATTCAAAGAGGTTGTCCTGCAAAAATACAGAAATGTCACATACAACAATCGTCATGTTCATCAGGAGACACCAAACCTGTGACATCTCATGTCTGTCTGAAGTGACAACACACAGTGGCATGTCCTGTGGAGTGTTACCCCCACAGCTGTTTGTTGTGCTAATTTACTGTTATTCTAACAGGGTATACTTATTGGCTGCTGCTGGGGAAGGCACGTCTTTTAATATCCTTTAGGCTCTATACAGGCACCTCACCTCACCGATATCACTGATGCACAGTAGATGTCATTCTCTCCTCAGTCTCTCAGCCCCCGGCCCCAGTGTGCCGGTACTGTATGGGTGTGACGTGTTCCTGGGTTTAGATTTGACTTTGAGAAGAAGCAATACATTTTGATGCAAATATGGTCAACTAAGTTTAAAGAGGCCAAAAGGCCACGACTTCCATTACATTACATCCACTCAGCAGTCTTCTCCAAAGTGAACATTGTTTTCCTTCACACATCAGCAGCAATTTGGGCTTCAGCATCTTGCTCAAGGACACTCTGACATGTAAAACTGTGGTAGGAACTTTGAATTGAACAACCTGGTTAATGGCCAAGCAGCACCCGAGCTTCATGACTGTTGCCAGATTATTTAAATCACTTTATTTGGAGGTAAAACTGAATATGACACCCAAAATGTTGGTACTAATACCTCAGCTCCTGTGTCTTATCACACACATCTAATTATATAATGCCATTACTACTGTTAAAAATTATAGACAAAACTACATCAGAAAAATAACATCCAAGATGTGTGGGATCAGAATTTCCTGAAACTAAAAATGCCTTCTTCATGTATTGACTTTACATCTTTACCAAAGATGTTCTACTAGACTATACAGGATGGGAAATGGTGTTGTTGCAGTGACCCTCAAGTAAAGCAAATACTGGCACTATGTGGGCACTACAACACAGTGGTGTCCTGTGGTGAACTTACTTCCAGTGGCTGGGCATGGTAGTGCTCTGTTGGATCCCTCAGCTCAGCAGCCTCTTTCATCAGCCTCTTTACCGCTGGTTATTCAATAGAAATAAAGACACAAGAAAACTGAGGTTAATACCTTCAGGGTAAAACAGGGTTCACATCTTCTTTCTGATCATTGCAGTTTACATGTTCAGTGTCCACCACAGTGCCTTGTGTGTGAAACTATACAATTACACCCAAATGTCAATAACTGCAGCAGGTTGTTTTACAGGCCAATAGTCCTGATTTCCAGAAGCAGAGGCTGCAAATGTGCTGCTCCCCCATTAATACATAGATGGACAGATGTGAGGAGCATGAACATGGACAGGGCTCCATTAAATGACGTCTCTGCTAAAAATCACACACTAAAAATCACTGTCACGCCCATTCATAGAGCAAGAGGAAAAAGCCTCTATCAACTGTGCAATCCAAAAATCTTGCTTTAAAACTTTGGCGCTTCTGTTTCTTTAACTATTCAACAAGTCTCACCCACCAAGCCCTTCAGGTGTGGACTACCATCCTGCATGAGTCTCTGATTAAGAACCAGGTTTCAACACCTGAGAAGCAGAACTTTGGGTACATGTTTAGTTTAGTCATTTTTCTTGTTTCATATGGATATGTCATCATATTTTTGCACAGGTCCTCCCCAGTTTTCTTTTACTGGTAATGTAAACTCAACACTTTCTGCATGTTTACTGGTTGTTAAATTCTGCATAATGTGAGTGTGCATTCACACTACAGGCCTTAGTGACCAAATCTGACTCAGTGGTCAGATCCAAGTTTTTTGTTTGGCTATCCACATTATTTATTCAAGGGGGAGTAAGCCCATTTTCAGAATTCATACATTTGATTCAAATGCTCTAACAGCCCAAAAAATCTTAGTAAACATGAACAACTCTCCCGAATCCAAAATCTAGAGTGCTAAAACTCCAACCTGGGACGTCATAGGGTATAAAATGTGAAGCTGCTCCATAAACAATGAACTGGGATGTTGTAGATGACACTGGGAGCAGCAGTCGTCCATGCTTATATTCACAGAGTGACTCCTGCCAATGCAGAATGTTAAATGTTTAGAGTGTTTAGAGTCTAGAGTGATGTAAAAGTCACATGAACTCCGATATCACCATTCAAAAGTGGCCCAAAACTGAATTGAAAAGATGGAAAAAAAAAACTGATATGGGCCACTTTTGCTTGCAGTGTGAATGTGACCAGAGTCTTCTTCAGGTTTTTAATGTGAAGCATCTCCAGGAAGTGCTGAGCTTTATTGACTGTACCTCAACTCTGAACAAAACGTCTGCAAAGTAGAAATGACTAGAATAATTAATATCTGTGTTGTTGTGCTCTATGACTGAATTTACCCTGTGAGCCATCACAATACACCGAGCTGAAAGGATAAATTGATTAATTGATTAGCTCCTCAAACGAAAAATAATCGGCAGCAATTTTGGTAAAGCTACTATGAGGAACTTAATTTTTTATGTTAATTTTGGGAGCCACTGTGGACTAAAGTGCTAGTTTTTCCAAGCACCAGATTCCCTGTAGAAACCCTCATTTCATCGCAGCAGGGTTTGACAGTGTGCTCCTCGCAGTCCTGGTTCTGCAAAGGAGTTGGCCTCTCTGGTCCAGGAGGTTTGGAGGGGACTGTATGTTGAAATAGCCAATATTCTCATTGCTGGTCTTGTTTACTTACATAGGTCATCTAGAGGCATCCGTAATACATGGACTGATTCATAACCAGTTAAAACCTCCTTGTACTAATTTTAACCATTTTTTTCTGCAAAAATGTTTAAAATTCCAGTTTCTGAAATATGAACATTTTTAAGTTTTCCCGGTCTTTTGTGATAGGGGAATGGACCAAATGATTAATGGATTAATTACAAAAGTGACTGTCAGTTAATCAATAATGAAAATAATCTCTGGTTGCTGTCCTGATAGTGCAGATAAGCCCACCCTCCCTGGGTGAATATAATCCACTGATGGTGTAAATTAGGGATGTTAATAATTAACTGTTTAACTGATAACCAGCATTAAGCATTTTAAGCAATAAACACTATGGTTTAAATGTTTAAAAGAAATAATAATTAAGAGAGAGCCGGTGCAGATACAGGAAGTTGGCTGTGGACATCCAGCGGAGGAGTTGTAGCTTGTAGCATCGTAGCATTTATTCACCGACACACTCACTGTCTGCTACAGCTACGATCACAGCTATAACATCATCAACAAACCCACACTCGCCACCGCCACACACACACGGCCCGTCGGAAACTAGCTGAAGTTACACTACAATGGGCAGGAAGCCACCAGCAACGCTAGCAGCTAGCAGCTGCTAACGTAGCACAAACACACACAGTGGTTGTCAGACAATCACTGTCATTAATCTGACAGACACACAGCTGACAACCTGATAAACTAAACTAAATGTGTGGTGGAGACTTTTACTGAGAAGGTGGCTGCATGTCCACGACACTAAACACAGCACTGGAGACAGTGAATGCAGCACCGTGGCTGCTACAGTAGCTCCCCCGACGGCAACTGGAGACAGTGAACGCAGCACCGTGGCTGCTACAGTAGCTCCCCCGACGGCAACTGGAGACAGTGAACGCAGCACCGTGGCTGCTACAGTAGCTCCCCCGACGGTAAACTGGAGACAGTGACAGTGAACGCAGCTCATCAGGAAGGATGGTTTCAGCTGTCCAGTCCAGTTGATGATTGTGGTGATGATGATGACTGTAGGGCGGGGGGCATTAATCACTGACCTCGCAGACACAAAGACACCACCTTGATGTGATGCTGACTACCAGGCTGAAGCTACACCAGTCAGAGAACAAGAGGAAAGTCCTCTCAGTGAGGCCATATTAGAGTCCATCCAGGGCAAAGCCTTGGGTTAAATATTCCATCATGCTCAACACAAGGTCATGATTCACAACAAGAGGCCTGATGTCACAGTCTCATCCTCATGTTAACAAATTGGACAGCAAGGTCAATTTGCTTGCTTTTCCTCTCTGTGGGCTTATTAGAGCTGGAGCTATCAGCTGCAAGAGGAAACAAGATGGGCTGAAAATCATAAAGAAATTGCAAAAAGGAAAGTGGAACTAAGAAGTATTCATGGAGGCAAAATTGGTTTGGTATCCAATCCAATGTGGGCTGTTAGGGTGCTGAGCTGGAAATGGAGAGTGTGAAATGAGCACAGAAGAGGACGAAGGGCAGCAGAGGGGATGGGTGGGAGAGCAAATAACAGCGACGAAGGCGAAGCGAGGCTAGCTGAGAGGATGAGCAGGCTGCAGGGTGAAGCAGTGTAGCAAAGACATGGCCTCACACCATGCAGCTTTCAGACCACGTGTTCTGTCTGACTCTGCCCGAGGACAGACACTCTTCACTGGAGATGTGAACCAACCACATTAATCTCACATTGGACACACAGCGATAACGACAGAAGAGTATGTATGTATGTTTACGAGGCTTCACCACCTTCTCCTGTTTGTGCATGAGGTCAGGGAGTGCTTGCAGTCTTACTCAAACAGATGAGAAACTGTTCCTATATAAGAAGAAATTCAACCTGTATCCCAGGGCGATGAAACTCAAAAAGGTTTTCATGTTATATAACAGCAAAGGAGCCATGGTTTCTGCCACTGGTCTTGAATGCAAAACTCTACCCACGTGTCAGCCGACAGAGACAGAGTCTGCTTCACAGAAAGACAATGCCAAAACAGGAGAGAGCTGAGCTGAGTTACATCTCCATCACGATGAAGTAACCTGCGTGGAAGATGTGCCTGATCATCGTGGCATGTGCCCTGAATGTTGTAGGTGTGATTCCCTCTTCTAGCGCTCTCTCTGCTCTCACTACACATGCATGCATACATACGTCCACCTTTATCAAAGACAATCTGTTGAGTTTTCTCAAAATGTGAAGCTTCAACAGAAACCCAAAATACAACAAAACTTTGACAAAGGGGCCGCCCACATAAGGGCCAACAAACGAAATAACAGACAGGAAGCTTAACTGTGCAGTGATCTATGACCAACTGAACATGCTGCCGCAGCACTCCGCAGCATGACTTCCATCCATCCTGCAGCTACATAACATCGATTCAACACAACCAATACTGAGCCAGCTGTAGGCGAGGTAGTGTTGTTGAAAAGACTAACCCACGATCAGAGGGTCACAAGTGTGATCTCAGTGTGATCAGCATGTGTCCATCAGCTGCTGTATCAGGTTACTATATAATAGTTTAGACTAAATACCTAAATATCAGAGACAATAAGTGGCTGATGATTACTGGTGCTCTCAGGATAGATCTAGGATTCAGTAACATTTTATTTAATACCAACTGAGGGCCCAATATGTTTATCAAAACCTGATCCTTTTAAATCCCTTATTGAATCCAATGAAGCGCAGGTCACACTACAAGAGCTTCAAAGTGGTCAGATCGCTGAACTGTTCTCACTACACAACCTGCTGTCTTGAAGTTGTGGTTTTCACACTACATGACTGACCGTCAACAGGGGTCACACACTACAGGATCCTGCACCAGGAGGAATCCCCGATGAGGTCTCAAAACTACGTTTTGTCCCAAACACATGCGAGAAGTGACGGGCATGGTTGTGCTAGCTGATGTTGCTGCTAGCACACATGTTCACAAAATAGGAACCGGTGACCCTCTGATTCCTAAACCAAGTCCCTACGGACTGAGCTACTGCCGCCCCCATCTCCCCACTTCCCCCACTCTCCTGCCCTCACCTCCCCCACCCCTCATCTCCCTCCCCCTTCCCCCTCAGCACATCAACACCAGCACCATCACACACTAACAAGGCCAGGGGGCCTGACAACATCAATCCCAGGGTGCTCAAGGCGTGTTCAGGGCAGCTGGCAGAATCGTTCCAGCACCTCTTCAACCTCTCTCTCAGGCTGAAGAAGGTACCACAACTCTGGAAGACCTCCTGCATCGTCCCAGTGCCCAAGAAAGGACTCCCTAGCACCCTCAATGACTACAGGCCAGTCGCTCTGACGTCACACGTCATGAAGATCCTGGAGAGACTGGTCCTGCAGCACCTCAGGCCCCTGGTGAGTGACTCCCTGGACTCCCTACAGTTTGCATACCAGGCAAACATTCATCATCTACATGCTCCACAGAGTCTACACGCACCTGGAGAAGCAGAGCACAGTGAGAATAATGTTCTTCGCCTTCTCCAGTGCATTCAATACAGTCCAACCACACCGGCTAGCTGAGAAGCTCTCAGCTATGCAGGTAGACCACGACCTGGTGGACTGGATTACGGACTACCTCACCAGCAGACCACAGTATGTCAGACTGCAGGGCAGCCTGTCTGACGAGCTGGTGAGCAACACCGGTGCTCCCCAGGGAACTGTGCTGTCACCGTTCCTGTTCACCATCTACACCTCCGACTTCTGCTTCAACTCCCAACATGCCTCCTGCAGGAGTTCTCCGAGGACTCCTCCATCGTCGGCTGCATCACAGACGACAACGAGGAGGAGTACAGGACCCTTGTGGAGAACATTGTAAGGTGGTGCGACACCAACCACCTCCAGCTCAATATTGGTAAGACCAAAGAGCTGGTGGTAGATTTCCGGAGGAGGAGGAAGAGCTCCCCTACTCCCATCACCAAACTTAACAAACTGGTGAGGAGGGCTGGGTCTGTGGTTGGATGTGAGCTGGACAGTCTGGAGGTGGTGGCAGAGGGGAGGACCAGGAGGAGAACCCCTCCCACCCCCTCTATGACCATCTGGTCCAGATGAGGAGTCCATTCAGCCAGAGACCGATCCCCCCTCGGCCCACTACAAACCGTCTGGGTCAGTCCTTTCTGTTGGTGGCCATCAGGCTCCATAACCAAGGTCTGACCCCCATGTGACTCTGATCATTTGCGCCATATTATTCCTGGATCAAATGTATATAATTACATATAGTTATATAATTACATATATATATGCTATGCATAGACAATACTCACCACCTGCTGCACTTTACTTATTACTGTTACTTATTTATTTTATAGTCAATTTTCTTCATTGCACCTCCTCTTTTACTTTTTACTATACTGTGTTTATCTGTACTGTTGTTGCTGCTGCTATGACACCCCAATTTCCCTCCAGGGATTAATAAAGGTTCATCTTATCTTACAGTTATCTATTCTATGTGCTATAGACAAATTAACAATCTCCACTTAATTTAACATTAGCTTGAAAGCAAAAACTTATATTTTTTTATATAACTGTAAATAAATTCAGGTGTCAAGAGTTTAAGTTGAGAAGCTCAAGTCTTTGGAGTACAGACATCAGCTTGCAAAGAGCACATTAACCAGACAGCAGCCAAACGTTTTAGCCACTACACAACATCGGATATAATCAACGATGTTTTTCACTTTACCCAAGAAAGCAATGCTCAGCAGCAGCTAAAGACATTACTGTTGCTGTGCTAATAAAAAGTGAAGAGAGGTGATAGATTTGTTCACATCTGCATATTGAGAAATCAAGGTAGTGTGATAATCAAGAAGTTTTTTGAGTTTTTCTGATGTAATAATACATAAAAATAAAACTGAACATCAATGTAATCATTTTGTATGTGATTTTACAAATAATTAAATTGGAAAAACAGTCATATATTGCAATATTAATTTCAGTCATATTGTCCAGCCCTAACTTACTCATGAATATTTGTAGAAATGATCATTAGCATCATGAAACAGGGCAGGGAGGACAGGACTCAAATGCACAACTCCAGACAGGAATCAAAAAGTAACAGTCTAATGCAATCTCAGGTCCGGTACACAGGTAGTCAGTCAGCGTGGCAAACAGATCAAAAAAACGTGAGGCAAAGGGCGAAGTCAAAAACACAAGCAGCGTTCAAAAATCACGAGGAGTCTAACACTATGAAATAATGCCCCCGCCACGCTTGCAGTGTAGCAGGTACCTGCGTAGCAGGCGGGGACATTAGACAGGTCGGGCGTAGATTGTTCCGAAGAGGAAGTGTCCCGAGCAGGAGTGACAGAGACATCTCCAGACTTCCTCCCAGCAGGAACTGGACAGTACAGACAGGTGGGATGCTCCAAAAAAGAAACAGAGGCGCAGCACGTTATGGGACACTCCCCTCCGCCCCTTAACACTTTCCCCGCGGACCAGTCTATGTGTGGGTTGTGTTTAATCAGCCAACGTAAGCCCAGTACTAGCGGCTGAAATGGGGAGGAGAAAATGTGGAAGTGCAGGGTTTCTGTGTGATTACCATAGAGAGTGAGCTGGACTGCCTGGGAGCGATGAGTCACCTTGCATAGGAGACGACCATCCAAAGCACTGGCCTCCAGAGGATCAGGAGGTGGAATTTTCTGGAGCCCCAGTCTTGCTGCCACCTCCTCATCAAAAAAAATTTTCATCCGTGCGGAATCAATCAACACCGGGAGCTCACACTTCTGTGTTGGGGTTTTCAGCTGAGCCATGATGACGGGTCGGGAGGGAAACTTTAAAGCAGGGGTTCGGCTCACTAGTCTTCCCTCCTTTACTGGTGAGCCCTGCCTTTTACTGGACATGAGGCAAGGAAATGTCCAAGTTCAGCACAGTAAATGCAGCGCCTCTCCCGAAGACGGCGCTGCCTCTCCTCTGGAGTCAGCTGAGTGCGTCCCAAATGCATCGGTTCTTCTGGGCCACCAGGGGGAGATGAAGAACCCTCAGCGGAAGTTGGAAGAGGTGCCCGGCGGACAGGGAGTGAGCGGGAGTGCTGCCCCACCTGGACGGGAAGAGGAACTGCCGCCCTACATCACTCTTTTTCTCTCTCGAACAGCCGGTTGTCAATGCGGATGACCAGAGCGATGATGGAGTCCAAGAAGGTCCAGCGGGGTGACTTGGTCCTTAACCAGATCCGAGAGACCATGCAGTAATGTGTCGATGAGAGAGGCGTCGTTCCAGCCAAGGTGCGGAACTCAATGACGTAGTCGGAGGCTCGTCTCCTCCCCTGGCGAAGTCCGACCAGCGCCCGTGCCACCTCCATTCCTGGAGCAGAATGATCAAAAATTTTGCGTAGAGTGTCAGTGAAAAGGCTCAGGGAATTACATACCAGAGAGTTCCTGGCCCACTCTGCTGTCGCCCATGCCTCAGCTCTGCCCAAAAGGTGGGTGATGACAAACGGCACCTTGGATCGCTCTGTAGGGAAGTGGGCAGCCTGCAGCTTGAAATGCAGCCCACACTGTACCAGAAACGGCCGACAGTTTTCAGAGTCCCCGGAGAGGCGTTCGGGTTTTGCCAGGTGCGGAGAGTCAAAGGAAACTGGCATCGGAGGTGGAGGGCTGAGGGGAGCCGATGTCACCGCTGGAGTGGTAGCCGTGGCCGCGGCAGACAAGGAGGGAAGGAGCGCCTTGAAATGGCCCATCAGCATCTGCAGCTGGGATCCTAGTTGTCCAACCTGTTCTCCGATGGACGAGCGGAGATCCTTTTGGCTCTGGGTGAGTAGTTGGACACCGGTGCAGACGGCAGATAGTTGCTCCTCTTGCTGACGTAATCTATTGTGCGCGGATGGCGTCACGCACAGGGGCTGAGCCGGCTGAGTCCATGCTTTGGCCAGTTCGTACTATCACGAAACAGGGCAGGGAGGACAGGACTCAAATGCATGACTCACGGACAGGAATCAAAAAGTAACAGTCTTTAATGCAATCTCAGGTCCGGTACACAGGTAGTCAGTCAGCGTTGCAAACAGATCAAAAAAACCTGAGGGAAAGGGCGAAGTCAAAAACACAAGCAGAGTTCAAAAATCACAAGGAGTCTAACCATATGAAATAATGGCGGGACGCTTTCTCACGAGGAACAAAGACGAACTGGCACAGAGGGAAGGGGAAGCACTCATTAAATACTAGTGAGGGGAGTGATTGACGATGCACAGATGGACACAATCAGGGCGGGGAGAGGACGATCAGACACAGGTGAATGGTGATGGAAACTGGGTCAGAGGGAGGTGCTCAAAGGGTGCAGGCGGGAAACATGCGGGAAGGAAGTGAAGTGATCTGAAACGAGAGGGGATGTTAGAATACAAAATAAAACAGGAAGTGCAACATGCAAAACAGTGAAGACAGACAAAACCTAAGACCTGGGTGTTGTGACAATTAAGAACACTCATAAATGTGTTTTATTCTACCCTGCTAGAACAGTTTAAGCACAAAGATTCATATTACTATTCAGTTATAGCCTGGAATAAAGTCTGAAATATTCTAGTATGACGGAAGGTCTCAGAATGCTCACATTATTTTTGAAAACTTGGTACAATGAAATAACAATAAAGCAGAAACCAAAAGAAGTTTCATTTTTGATAATCTAGCTCAGACTCTACCCTGTGTGAGATCGTTTCACATGCTGAAGCAAAATTAAATACAAGAGCAACAGAAATTGTCTGAAGATAGGACAATAAACGTGGACATCACCCACTGTGTGCAGACAAACCCTGAATATTGATAAAGTGATATTATAGATTCAATGGATAGATTTAATGTTTGGCAAAACCGCAAGAGTATCATCCTTATTGTTGCTATAACAACAATATTAAAGCAGCTGGCATACAGGGGTGTAAGGACCAGAACAAAGTGTCCTCCAGATGTTCCTGAGACCACACAATTATGTGAGAGAAGAAGAAGAGAGAAGTGGTACTTGGAAAAGAAACAATGACCAAGGAGAGAGGAAGAAACAGCAATTCGAATGAGAAGAGGAGATAAGGAGGAATCAGCTGGGAGAAGGTGAGGAGAGGTATCTTTGGAAATGAGTTTTTAAACATACGATAGAAGCGGCAGAGCACACAGGAGGACGCGTGTTGCATTGCTGAGCATGAGGAGGTAACTGAAAGCTGTGGTTTAATCCCCATCTGTGTGTCCATCTACATCTTTGTTGCTGTTTATTTATGACAATAAATAAATAAACGACAACATTAACATATAGAAGTTTAGCAGGTATAATGTTTACCATAAAGTAAAAGTTCACTATATTAGTTAGCGTGTTAGCATGCTAACACTACTTACTACTTTAGTCCTACTTTACTAAGTAATTGGACAAAGAATTGAGTGTGAACTGGTTGCTGGAGAGGTGCCAGTTTACCTCTTGGGCACTGCCGAGGTGCCCCTGAGCAAGGCACCAAACCCCCAACTGCTCGGGGTGCTTGTCAGGAGCAGCCCCCTCACTCTGACATCTCTCCATTAATGCATGTATATGAAGAAGAAGAAGAAGAAGAAGATCTACCTTTATTAGTCCCACAGTGGGGAAATTCAATTTACACTCTGTTTAACTTATACATGGTACATGCACACAAACACACACACACATGCAGTAATGGAGAGATGTCAGAGTGTTGGGGCTGCTCCAGACATATGGGTCCTGTTTGTGCATGTGTGTGTGTTCAGGTCTGCATATACTGTGTATAAGTTAACAACAGAGTGTAAAAATTGAATTTAGTCCCCTAGTGGGACTAATAAAGGTTGTTGTTGTTCTTCTTCTTCTAATACTAAACAAAATGTACAGTAACCCCCCCCCCCAATTCATTTAAAACTGAATGTCACAGTTCCGCCTGAGTTGACAGGAAGGTTGTTCAGATCGACGGTTGTAGGGTGAGGGGACTGGATCCTAATTAAAAACTGAGAGCAGCTTGGTGCACTTCCCCTCTTGGCCAATCAGAGTGTGATGAAGCCCTCTTTAAGGCTTAAGAGAGGTGGGGAACTGCAAATCCGGGGCATTCTGATCCTTCCTTGAAGTAATGCAGACCTCATTTTAGCAGATTAAGCCAGAGACAGTTCCAATCTACAGACAAATACCAATTAATCTGAACACATGTAAAACAGTTTTACAACTGCACACATCCAAATCTGAAATGTAGGGAAACCCCCTTGATCATGTAAGTAACTCCCAAGTTGCAAAATACTTGCGAGATGGTTAAGGTTAAGGTTAAGGTAAAGGTTAGGCCTTGATATTGAATAAGGTTAGTCACAGACTACGAATGATTAAGGAAAAAATAGTGTTTTTCATACATTTGTCAATTTTAAGATTTTGGGCTATTTTGTCTTCTTTCAGTATAGTGGAAATTTTAGGCGTTTACTCTCTACAATTTGTTTATCTGCATGTGTAGATTTCTCCAAAATTCACCAAAAGTTAGCATTAGATAATTCCTCATTTGCACAATTAAACATAAAATTTCAGAAAACAGAAATGTCTTAATGTAAGCAATCAACTGGGGAAGTTCTCAGTTAACATTTTGTTTGTTCTTCAAATGTACAGAATTTCACAATCCATATCATTATGGGCCATTTTCTCAAAATGAAGTTTTTCACACATTCTGAGCCAGAAATCTCCACTTCAGCAGCACTTACACATGATCAGCCATATTATTACCACCTGCCTAATATTGAGTAGGTCCCCCATTTACCACCATAACAGCCCTTACCCATCTAGGCATGGACTCCACTAGACCTCTGAAGGTCTGCTGTGGTATCTGTCACCAAGCCGTCAGTAGCAAATCCTTAAAGTCCTGTAAGTTACGAGGTGGGGCCTCCTTGGATCTGACTTGTTTGTCCAGCGCATCCCCCTGATGTTTGACTGGATTGAGATCTGGAGAATCAGCAGGCCAAGTCAACACCTCAAATTTGTTGTTGTGTTCCTCAAACCATTCTTAAACCATTTTTGCAGTGTGGCAGGGTGCATTATCCTGCTGCTGAGAGAGGCCATTAGGGGATACCGTTTCCTTTAAGGGATGTACTTGGTCACTAACAATGTTTAGGTAGGTGGTACATGTCAAGGTAACATCCACATGAATGACATGACCTAAGGTTTCCCAGCAGAACATTGTCCAAAGATAAGATAAGATAAGATAAGATATTCCTTTATTAGTCCCACAGTGGGGAAATTTACACGTACAAAGCCTCACACTGCTTCCACCGGCTGGCATCCCATAGTGCATCCTGGTGCCATGTCTTCCCCAGGTACATGCACCTGGCCATCCACAATGAAAACATGATTCATCAGACCAGGCCACCTTCTTCC
This sequence comes from Pterois miles, assembly GCA_947000775.1. Taxonomy (NCBI): domain Eukaryota; kingdom Metazoa; phylum Chordata; class Actinopteri; order Perciformes; family Scorpaenidae; genus Pterois; species Pterois miles. The sequence continues at coordinate 433,605 of CAMQGK010000331.1, forward strand.
ATTGCTCCAGTGCTCACATGCCCATTGCAGGTGCTTTTGGCGGTAGACACAGGTCAGCACGGGGACCCTGATTCTTCTGCAGCTATGCAGCTCCATATGCAATAAACTGATGTACTGTGTGTTCTGACACCTTTCTGTCAGAACTAGCATTAACCTTTTCAGCAGTCTGAGCTCCAGTTGCTCTTCGATTGGTTCAGATAGCATGGGCCAGCCTTCACTCCTCATGTGCATCAGTGAGCCTTGGCCACCCATGACCCTGTCACTAGTTCATTGGGTTTCCTTCCTTGGACCACTTCTGGTAGTCCTGACCACTGCAGACCGGGAACATCCTAGAAGAGCTGCAGTTCTGGAGATGTTCTGACCCAGTCACCTAGCCATCACAGTTTGGTCCTTGTCAAAGTAAAGTTACTCACATCCTTACGCTGCCCATTTTTTTTTATTTCCAACACATCAACTTCAAGGAGAAAATGTTCACTTGCTGCCTGATATACACAGCACACTTATCCAGTATGAATGTATTGTAATTCCTCGGGATGCTGTAATGGAAGAGGAGAGGGGAGGGGGAGGCATTCCAGGTCTCAGCTAGAGGTAAGATGGGGCCTAAAAAATCCAGGCCGACCCGACCCAGGCCCGCAGGTATTAAAGCCCGACCCGGCCCGAGCCCGATCAATTAACTTGATTTACAGGCCCGAGCCCGAAACGAACCCGAAATTTTATATTTTACTTGTGAGGACTCAGGAGGAGGAGGAAAGGGAGGGGATGCATCAGTCAGACCCGGACAGAGCTCTGCTCCGGGAAAAGGGACTGGTTGCGATTTGTATGATCACATTTGTGACGATGCCTGAGCATAATGATAACAAATTAAAGCCTGTCTTTGTAACGAATTCTCCCAGTTAAACAAGACTGTAAGATGCATATTCAATAAACATTTATATCTTACCATACAGCGCCGTCTCTGTTTTAACCAAATTATTTATTTTATAACAAATATTCCTTAGTTTAATATCCATACATTGTTTTAGTATACATAATATATAAATATATGTTTATTAAAAAAAGTTAGTGTGAGAGAAGCCCGGCCCGACCCGAATGTAATAATTGACATTTTGGGCCCGACCCGGCCCGAAATTCGGGCCGGCTCGGGCTCGGGCTAAAGATCTTACCTCTAGTCTCAGCACAGCATCCTGTTAACACCACTGTCCCTGCCAGGGCCTGGATGCACTGTGCACAGGCGCTCCAGTGCTCCATATCCCATGCCCATTTTTGGCTCTTCCTTCCGGTAACAGTAAGCAGAGATGACAAGGAGAAGCCCTTTCCCACACAAGTGCCTCTGGCTTCTATTGGGTTTGCAGAGGTCCAGTCACTAACCCAAGGCGATAGGGTGATAATCCTTGTGTGCCAAATCATCTTATGTAACATATATTTTGAGTGTTTGCCACTGGCAATGATTCATAGTTGGTCCAGAGGGGAAAGAGGAGACACTATTGCGTAATAACAACCCATCTTTAAAGATGTGAAAGGCAGAGAGCACAGAAAAAGGAGGGAAAAGACTGCTTCCACCACATCCAGCTAAAAGGTAAAGCCAGGAGGACAAAAGACAGCTTATTCCACTTTTTCAGTCAGCTCCTTAATTTTGGTTGGGTACAATAAGGTACAGTAAGAAAGGATGGGATGTGGTATATTTATAGTGCATTTTATACACCAGACAGTACGTAATATAATTTACACCACTATGAATAACAAGAAAAATATTCCTGAAAAGAATAAATGAAATTATAGAGAAAACATAACTACAGGTGCAGCTCCAAAAATGATATCATGCAAAAGTTCTATATTATATTATCATCAGTTATTTAAGAAAGTGAAAAATTAATATATTCTGGACTCATTGTATGTAAAGTAAAATATTTCAATGTGGACATGCAGTTTCAGGCACTCTTCATTTTGTAGTGGGTGACATTTCAAATGGTGAAACAATCCTGCGGCTGTCGTTTGTTCAACACCCTCTGTGTGATACCTAAACCTCTGCCAGATGACGGATCCACTGCTGTTTCTCTTTGGAACCATTCCACCCGCCCCGTCTTCCATTACCGCTCTCACTTTGCCACTTCGGTTCTGCTGCTTCCCTCCAAATGCAAAAACACACCGACCAAATAGGTCACACACACCTGCCCAGGAGAGTGGTCTGAATGGGCGTCTGTAACCATGGTTGTGGTTGGGTGTACTGAACTATGAGAGATACACAGTATTTATACTGTATGAATAGTAATTTTCTCAAACAGAAAATTATAATAATTATAATATCTTTTTCTTTGTTTTTTTCAGCTGCAGGCTGTAATTATCTAAGTTAAAATGAAAAAAAAATGCTCAGAACCTTTTAGTTATGAGTCTTATCTTAGAATATGTAAAATTAACTTAAGAATATTTAACTTTGTCTGTTTTTTTGAGCTGCACCTGTTAATACAAACCTGGCCAATATCTTATCTGAACAAAGACTACAGCTGATGCAATATGAATCAAAAACAGCTGATAAGATAAGATAAGATATTCCTTTATTGGTCCCACAGTGGAGAAATTCACACGTTACAGCAGCAAAGTGGATAGTGCAATAAAGACAAGAAGCATAGATTTAAAAACAGTATTAATACAAATAAAATAAAATAATATATACATAATAGAAAGTAAAGCCAAAAATATGTCCAGCATATCAATAAATAATTGTCCAGTTACTATAATTTGAGCAGATGATATAATTGCATGAGTTCTTATTGCACTTATGTCCGGTGAGTTTGTTGTGAATGTGAATGTGTATGTGGTTTACTGGGAGCAGTGCTGGTTGTGAATGTGTATGTGGTCTACTGGGAGCAGTGCTGGTTGTGAAAGTGGTGGGGGGTGTATGTGGTCTACTGGGAGCAGTGCTGGTTGTGAATGTGTATGTGGTCTACTGGGAGCAGTGCTGGTTGTGAAAGTGTATGTGGTCTACTGGGAGCAGTGCTGGTTGTGAATGTGTATGTGGTCTACTGGGAGCAGTGCTGGTTGTGGAGTCTAACAGCTGCAGGCAGGAAGGAGCTTCTGTAACGCTCCTTCGTACACTTAGGGTGTAGCAGCCTGTCACAGAGCTCTGATGGTGTCTCTCATGGGGTGGGAGTCCTTCTCCATCATGGATGACAGCTTAGCCATCGTTCTCCTCTCTCCCACCACCTGCACTGAGTCCAGAGAGCATCCCAGGACAGAGCTGGCCCTTTTAATAATCTTATCCAGCCTCTTCCTGTCTGCAGCTGTGATGCTGCTGCCCCAGCAAACCACTCCATAAAATATGGCTGATGCCACAACAGTGTCATAAAATGTTTTCAATAGTGTCCCCTGCACTCCAAAAGACCTCAGTCTCCTGAGCTGGTACAGCCTGCTCTGGCCTTTCTTATGGAGTGCAGAGGAGTTTGTTGTCCAGTCCAGTTTATTGTTCAGGTGAACACCCAGGTATTTATAAGATGTCACCATCTCAATGTCTGATCCCTGGATGTTCACTTGTGTTGGAGGGGGATGAGTTTGCCTGCGGAAATCCACCACCAGCTCTTTAGTTTTCCCCGCGTTGATCTGGAGGTGGTTCCGCAGGCACCAGTCCACGAAGTCCTGGGAAAGTTCTCTGTACTCCCCATCGTCCCCATCAGTGATGAGGCCGACGATAGCAGAGTCATCAGAGAACTTCTGCAGGTGACAGGTTGGTGAGTTGTAAGAGAAGTCTGCAGTGTAGAGCGTGAAGAGGAACGGAGCCAGAACCGTTCCTGCGGGGCCCCCACACTGCAGACCACCGTGTCAGAACCGTTCCCTGCGGGGCCCCCACACTGCAGATTGTTGTGTCAGAACCGTTCCCCGGGGCCCCCACACTGCAGACCACCGTGTCTGAAATGAAGTCCTGTGTCCTCACAAACTGTGGGCGGTTTGTGAGGTAGTCCAGTATCCAGGATGTTAGATGTTGATCTACCCCTGCAGTCTCCAGTTTGTCCCCCAGAAGTGTCGGCTGGATGGTGTTGAATGCACTGGAGAAATCAAAGAACATGATCCTCACAGTGCTCCCAGGTTTCTCCAGGTGAGACAGAGCTTGGTCCACAAGGAAGATGACGGCATCATCCACCCCAATGCCAGGTTGGTAGGCAAACTGTAGTGGGTCCATGGATGGACTCACCACAGGGCGGAGATGTTTGAGGACCAGGCGCTCCAGGGCCTTCATCAGGTGGGATGTTAATGCCACTGGCCTGAAGCTGCTGGGGTCCTTGGGGTGTGGGGTCTTGGGCACAGGTACCACGCAGGATGTCTTCCACAGTTGTGGTACCTTCCTCAGCTTCAGGCTCAGGTTGAATAGGTGTCCAAAAGTCCCACACAGCTGATCTGCGCAGGACTTCAGGAGCCTGGAGCTGATGCCATCTGGACCCGTAGCCTTCCTCACGTTCATGTTCTTGAACTGGTTCTTCACCTGAAGTGTTGTGAAGGACAAACTGGAGCAGGGGGGCTGTGTGTCAGAGGCAGTGGAGGGGGGTGGGGGGGGAGCTAGAGTTGTGTAGTGGAGCAGAGGGGGGTTGTCTGTGTGACGGGTCTGTGCTGGAGCCATAGGTGGAGCTGTAGGTGTTGATGTCAGTGGGGGGGCTATTGTTGCTGAAGGTGGTGAAGGAGGAGGAGGAGGGGGGGCACTGTCTTGAAGTGGGAGATGAAGGGGGCTGCAGCAGGGTGGACTGGGCCGGGGGAGGGGTAGGTGTAGGTGACTCA
>CAMQGK010000332.1:0-60000 GCA_947000775.1 Pterois miles
ACTATAGTATATCGAAAAATGTCATATTATAGTATGTCGAAAAATGTCATATTATAGTATGTCGAAAAAAGTCACTTAAAAAGTCATAGTATAGCATGTCGAAAAAAGTCATAGTATAGTATTTCAGAAAAAAGTCATGTAAAAAGTCCATAGTATAGTATGTCAAAAAAAAGTCATAGTATGGTATGTCGAAAAAAACTCAGTATTATATGTCGAAAAAAAGTCACAGTATAGTATTTCGAAAAAAGTCATGTAAAAAGTCCATAGTATAGTATGTCAAAAAAGTCATAGTATAGCATGTCAAAAAAAGTCATATTATAGTATGTCGAAAAAAGTCACGTAAAAAGTCATAGTATAGTATGTCAAAAAAGTCATAGTATAGCATGTCAAAAAAAGTCATATTATAGTATGTCGAAAAAAGTCACGTAAAAAGTCATAGTAGAGTATGTCGAAAAAGTCATAGTATAGCATGTCAAAAAAGTCACAGTATAGCATGTCGAAAAAAAAAAGTCATAGTATAGTATTTCGAAAAAGTCGTAGTATAGTATGTCGAAAAAAGTCATAGTATAGTATCTCAAAAAAAAGTCATAGTATTGTATGTTGAAAAAAGTCATATTATTGTATGTCGAAAAAAGTCATGGTATAGTATGTCGAAAAAAAAGTCATAGTATCGTATGTCGAAAAAGTCATAGTATAGTATGTCAAAAAAAGTCATAGTGTAGTATCTTGGAAAAAAGTCATGGTATAGTATGTCAAAAAAAGTCATATAGTAAGTATAAAAAAGTCACAGTATAGTATGTCGAAAAAATTCATAGTATAGTATGTCAAAAAAGTCCTGAAAAAAAAAAAAGTCATAGTATAGTATGTCGAAAAAAAAGTCATAGCATAGTATGTCGAAAAAAAAGTCATATTATAGTATGTCGAAAAAAAGTCAAAGTATAGTATGTCGAAAAAAAGTCATGAAAAAAGTCATAGTGTAGTATGTCACAAAAAGTCATAGTATAGTATGTCGACAATACTCAGTATAGCCTGTCGAAAAAAATCATAGTGTAGTATGTCGAAAAAAGTCATCGTATTGTATGTGAAAAAAGTCATATTATAGTATGTCAAAAAAGTCATAGTATAGTATGTCGAAAAAAGTCATGGTACAGTATGTCGAAAAAAAGTCATAGTATAGTATGTCAAAAAAGTCACAGTATAGTATGTCGAAAAAGGTCATAGTATAGTATGTATAAAAAATTACAGTATAGAATGTAAAAAAGTCATAGTATAGTATGTCGAAAAAAACTCATGGTATTGTATGTTTAAAAAAGTCATATTATTGTATGTCAAAAAAGTTATATTATAGTATATCGAAAAAAGTCATCGTATTGTATCTCGAGAAAAGTCATAGTATAGTATGTTGAAAAAAGTCATAGTATTGTATGTCGAAAAAATTCATAGTATAGTATGTTGAAAAAAGTCATAGTATGGTATATCGAAAAATGGCATATTATAGTATGTCGAAAAAAGTCATGGTATAGTATGTCGAAAAAAGGTCATAGTATTGTATGTTGAAAAAAATCAGTATAGTATGTCGAAAAAAGTCATAGTATAGTATGTTGAAAAAAAGTCATAGTATGTCGAAAAAAGTCGAAGTATAGTATGTCGAAAAAAGTCATGAAAAAAGTCATAGTGTAGTATGTCGACAATACTCAGTATAGTGTGTCGAAAAAAATTCATAGTATCGTATGCCGAAAAAAGTCATAGTATAATATGTCCAAAAAATTCATAGTATAGTATGTCGTAAAAAGTCATAGTATAGCATGTCGAAAAAAGTCATATTATAGTATGTCGAAAAAAGTCATAGTATAGTATTTCGAAAAAAATTATGTGAAAAGTCATAGTATAGTATGTCAAAAAAAGTCACAGTATAGTATGTCGAAAAAAGTCATAGTATAGCATGTCAAAAAAGTCACAGTATAGCATGTCGAAAAAAGTCATAGTATAGTATTTCGAAAAAAAGTCATGTGAAAAGTCATAGTATAGTATGTCAAAAAAATCACAGTATAGCATGTCGAAAAAAGTCATAGTATAGTATTTCGAAAAAAGTCATGTAAAAAGTCATCGTATAGTATGTCGAAAAAAAGTCATAGTATAGTATCTCAAAAAAAAGTCATAGTATTGTATGTTGAAAAAAGTCATATTATTGTATGTCGAAAAAAGTCATAGTATAGTATGTCGAAAAAAGTCATAGTATAGTTTCTTGAAAAAAGTCATAGTATAGTATGTCGAAAAAGTCATAGTATAGTATGTCGAAAAAGTCATAGTATAGTATGTCAAAAAAGTCATAGTATGTAGAAAAAAGTCACAGTAAAGTATTTCGAAAAAAGTCATAGTATTGTATGTTGAAAAAAGCCATAGTATGGTATGTCGAAAAAAAAGTCATAGTATTGTATTTCGAAAAAAGTCATATTATTGTATGTCGAAAAAAAGTCAGAGTATCGTATGTCGAAAAAAAAGTCATAGTAAAATATGTCAAAAAAATTCATAGTATAGTATGTCGAAAAAAGTCATATTATAGTATGTCGAAAAAAGTCATGTTATAGTATGTCGAAAAAAGTCACGTAAAAAGTCATAGTATAGTATGTCAAAAAAAGTCATAGTATAGTATGTCGAAAAAAGTCATAGTATAGCATGTCAAAAAAGTCATAGTATAGTATTTCGAAAAAAGTCATGTGAAAAGTCATAGTATAGTATGTCGAAAAAGTCACGTGAAAATTCATAGTATAGTATGTCAAAAAAGTCACAGTATAGCATGTCGAAAAAAGTCATAGTATAGTTTCCTGAAAAAAAGTCATAGTATAGTATGTCGAAAAAGTCATAGTATAGTATGTCGAAAAAGTCACAGTATAGCATGTCGAAAAAAGTCATAGTATAGTATCTCAAAAAAAAGTCATAGTATTGTATGTTGAAAAAAGTCATATTATTGTATGTCGAAAAAAGTCATAGTATAGTATGTCGAAAAAAGTCGTAGTATAGTATGTCAAAAAAATTCATACTATAGTATATCGAAAAATGTCATATTATAGTATGTCGAAAAAAGTCATAATATAGTATGTCAAAAAAATTCATACTATAGTATATCGAAAAATGTCATATTATAGTATGTCGAAAAAAGTCATAGTATAGTATGTCAAAAAAAGTCATAGTATCGTATGTCGAAAAAAGTCATAGTATAGCATGTCGAAAAAAGTCATAGTATAGCATGTCGAAAAAAGTCATGTAAAAAGTCCATAGTATAGTATGTCAAAAAAGTCATATCATAGTGTGTTGAAAAAAGTCATAGTAGTATGTTGAAAAAGTCAAAGTATAGTATGTCAAAAAAGTCACAGTATAGTATGTCGAAAAAAGTCATAGTATAGTTTCTTGAAAAAAGTCATAGTATAGTATGTCGAAAAAGTCATAGTATAGTATGTCGAAAAAGTCATAGTATAGTATGTCAAAAAAAGTCATAGTATGTAGAAAAAAAGTCACAGTATAGTATGTCGAAAAAAAAAGTCAGTATAGTTTCTTGAAAAAAGTCATAGTATAGTATGTCGAAAACATTCATAGTATAGTATGTCGAAAAAAGTCATAGTATTGTATGTCGAAAAAAGTCATATTATTGTATGTCGAAAAAAGTCATAGTATCGTATGTCGAAAAAAGTCATAGTATAATCTGTCAAAAAAAGTCATAGTATAGTATGTCGAAAAAAGTCATAGTATAGCATGTCGAAAAAAGTCATATTATAGTATGTCGAAAAAAGTCACGTAAAAAGTCATAGTATAGTATGTCAAAAAAAGTCATAGTATAGTATGTTGAAAAAAGTCACAGTATAGCATGTCGAAAAAAGTCATAGTATAGTATTTCGAAAAAAGTCATGTAAAAAGTCATAGTATAGTATGTCGAAAAAAGTCATAGTATAGTATGTCAAAAAAATTCATACTATAGTATATCGAAAAATGTCATATTATAGTATGTCGAAAAAAGTCATGTTATAGTATGTCGAAAAAAGTTATAGTATAGTATGTCAAAAAAGTCATAGTATAGTATGTCAAAAAAAAGTCATAGTATAGTATGTCGAAAAAAAGTCATGTTATAGTATGTCGAAAAAAGTTATAGTATAGTATGTCGAAAAAAGTTATAGTATAGTATCTTGAAAAAAAGTCATAGTATAGTATGTCGAAAAAAGTCACGTAAAAAGTCATAGTATAGTATGTCAAAAAAAGTCATAGTATAGTATGTCGAAAAAAGTCATAGTATAGCATGTCGAAAAAAATCATAGTATAGCTTGTCGAAAAAAGTCATACTATAGTATGTCGAAAAAAGTCATATTATAGTATGTTTTAAAAAGTACTGAAAAAAGTCATAGTATGGCATGTGGATAAAAGACATAGTATAGTATGTCGACAAAAGTCATAGTATAGTATGTCGAAAAAAGTCATGGTACAGTATGTCGAAAAAAGTCATAGTATAGTATCTTGAAAAAAAGTTATAGGATAGTATGTCAAAAAAGTCATAGTATAGTATGTCGAAAAAAGTCATAGTATGTCGAAAAAAGTCACGTAAAAAGTCATAGTATAGTATGTCAAAAAAGTCATACTATAGTATATCGACAAAAGTCACGTAAAAAGTTATAATATAGTATGTCAAAAAAGTCATAGTATAGTATGTCAGAAAAAGTCATAGTGTAGTATCTTGGAAAAAGTCATGGTATAGTATGTCAAAAAAAGTCATATAGTAAGTAGAAAAAAGTCACAGTATAGTATGTCGAAAAAATTCATAGTATAGTATGTCGAAAAAGTCCTGAAAAAAGTCATAGTATAGTATGTCGAAAAAAAGTCATAGTATAGTATGTCCAAAAAAGTCATATTATAGTATGTTGAAAAAAGTCATGAAAAAAGTCATCGTATGTCGAAAAAAAGTCAAAGTATAGTATGTCGAAAAAAGTCATGAAAAAAGTCATAGTGTAGTATGTCACAAAAAGTCATCGTATTGTATGTGAAAAAGTCATATTATAGTATGTCGAAAAAAGTCATAGTATTGTATGTCAAAAAAGTCATAGTATGGTATGTCGAAAAAAGTCATACTATAGTATGTCGAAAAAAGTCATATTATAGTATGTTTTAAAAAGTACTGAAAAAAGTCATAGTATGGCATGTGGATAAAAGACATAGTATAGTATGTCGACAAAAGTCATAGTATAGTATGTCGAAAAAAGTCATGGTACAGTATGTCGAAAAAAGTCATAGTATAGTATCTTGAAAAAAGCCATCGTATAGTATGTCAAAAAAGTCATAGTATAGTATGTCAAAAAAGTCATAGTATAGTATGTCGAAAAAAGTCAAAGTATAGTATGTCAAAAAAGTCATAGTATAGTATGTCGAAAAAAAGTCATAGTATACTATGTCGAAAAAGTCATAGTATAGTATGTCGAAAAAAGTAATAGTATTGTATGTTGAAAAAAATCAGCATAGTATGTCGAAAAAAAGTCATAGTATAGTATGTTGAAAAAAGTCCTGAAAAAAGTCAGTATGTCGAAAAAAGTCAAAGTATAGTATGTCGAAAAAAGTCATGGAAAAAGTCATAGTGTAGTATGTCGACAATACTCAGTATAGTGTGTCGAAAAAAATTCATAGTGTAGTATGTCGAAAAAAGTCATCGTATTGTATGTGAAAAAAACTCATAGTATTGTATGTCGAAAAAAGTCATAGTATTGTATGTCGAAAAAAATTCATAATATAGTATCTTGAAAAAGGTCATAGTATAGTATGTATAAAAAATTACAGGAATTTATGTAAAAAAAGTCATAGTATAGTATGTCGAAAAAAGTCATGGTATTGTATGTTTAAAAAAGTCATATTATTGTATGTCAAAAAAGTCATAGTATAGTATGTCAAAAAAAAGTCATAGTATAGTATGTCAAAAAAGTCACAGTATAGTATGTCGAAAAAAGTCATAGTATAGTATGTCGAAAAAGTCATAGTATAGTATGTTTTAAAAAAGTCATGAAAAAAGTCATAGTATAGTATGTCGAAAAAAAGTCATAGTATTGTATGTTGAAAAAAATCAGTATAGTATGTCGAAAAAAGTCATAGTATAGTATGTTGAAAAAAAGTCCTGAAAAAAGTCATAGTATGTCGAAAAAAGTCAAAGTATAGTATGTCGAAAAAAGTCATGAAAAAAGTCATAGTGTAGTATGTCGACAATACTCAGTATAGTGTGTCGAAAAAAAATTCATAGTATCGTATGCCGAAAAAAGTCATAGTATAATATGTCCAAAAAATTCATAGTATAGTATGTCGTAAAAAGTCATAGTATAGCATGTCGAAAAAAGTCATATTATAGTATGTCGAAAAAAGTCATAGTATAGTATTTCGAAAAAAAGTCATGTGAAAAGTCATAGTATAGTATGTCAAAAAAAGTCACAGTATAGTATGTCGAAAAAAGTCATAGTATAGCATGTCAAAAAAGTCACAGTATAGCATGTCGAAAAAAGTCATAGTATAGTATTTCGAAAAAAGTCATGTGAAAAGTCATAGTATAGTATGTCAAAAAAATCACAGTATAGCATGTCGAAAAAAGTCATAGTATAGTATTTCGAAAAAAGTCATGTAAAAAGTCATCGTATAGTATGTCGAAAAAAGTCATAGTATAGTATCTCAAAAAAAGTCATAGTATTGTATGTTGAAAAAAGTCATATTATTGTATGTCGAAAAAAGTCATAGTATAGTATGTCGAAAAAAGTCATAGTATAGTATGTCGAAAAAAGTCATAGTATAGTTTCTTGAAAAAAGTCATAGTATAGTATGTCGAAAAAGTCATAGTATAGTATGTCGAAAAAGTCATAGTATAGTATGTCAAAAAAAGTCATAGTATGTAGAAAAAAGTCACAGTATAGTATGTCGAAAAAAGTCAGTATAGTTTCTTGAAAAAAGTCATAGTATAGTATGTCGAAAACATTCATAGTATAGTATGTCGAAAAAAAGTCATAGTATTGTATGTTGAAAAAAGCCATAGTATGGTATGTCGAAAAAAGTCATAGTATTGTATGTCGAAAAAAGTCATATTATTGTATGTCGAAAAAAGTCATAGTATCGTATGTCGAAAAAAGTCATAGTATAATCTGTCAAAAAAAGTCATAGTATAGTATGTCGAAAAAAGTCATAGTATAGCATGTCGAAAAAAGTCATATTATAGTATGTCGAAAAAAGTCACGTAAAAAGTCATAGTATAGTATGTCAAAAAAAGTCATAGTATAGTATGTTGAAAAAAGTCACAGTATAACATGTCGAAAAAAGTCATAGTATAGTATTTCGAAAAAAGTCATGTAAAAAGTCATAGTATAGTATGTCGAAAAAAGTCATAGTATAGTATGTCAAAAAAATTCATACTATAGTATATCGAAAAATGTCATATTATAGTATGTCGAAAAAAGTCATGTTATAGTATGTCGAAAAAAGTTATAGTATAGTATGTCAAAAAAGTCATAGTATAGTATGTCAAAAAAGTCATAGTATAGTATGTCGAAAAAAGTCATGTTATAGTATGTCGAAAAAAGTTATAGTATAGTATGTCGAAAAAAGTTATAGTATAGTATCTTGAAAAAAAGTCATAGTATAGTATGTCGAAAAAAGTCACGTAAAAAGTCATAGTATAGTATGTCAAAAAAAAAGTCATTGTATAGTATGTCGAAAAAAGTCATAGTATAGCATGTCGAAAAAAATCATAGTATAGCTTGTCGAAAAAAGTCATACTATAGTATGTTGAAAAAGTCATATTATAGTATGTTTTAAAAAGTACTGAAAAAAGTCATAGTATGGCATGTGGATAAAAGACATAGTATAGTATGTCGACAAAAGTCATAGTATAGTATGTCGAAAAAAAGTCATGGTACAGTATGTCGAAAAAAGTCATAGTATAGTATTTCGAAAAAAGTCATGTAAAAAGTCATAGTATAGTATGTCGAAAAAAGTCATAGTATAGTATGTCAAAAAAATTCATACTATAGTATATCGAAAAATGTCATATTATAGTATGTCGAAAAAAGTCATGTTATAGTATGTCGAAAAAAGTTATAGTATAGTATGTCAAAAAAGTCATAGTATAGTATGTCAAAAAAGTCATAGTATAGTATGTCGAAAAAAGTCATGTTATAGTATGTCGAAAAAAGTTATAGTATAGTATGTCGAAAAAAGTTATAGTATAGTATCTTGAAAAAAGTCATAGTATAGTATGTCGAAAAAAGTCACGTAAAAAGTCATAGTATAGTATGTCAAAAAAAGTCATAGTATAGTATGTCGAAAAAAGTCATAGTATAGCATGTCGAAAAAAATCATAGTATAGCTTGTCGAAAAAAGTCATACTATAGTATGTCGAAAAAAGTCATATTATAGTATGTTTTAAAAAGTACTGAAAAAAGTCATAGTATGGCATGTGGATAAAAGACATAGTATAGTATGTCGACAAAAGTCATAGTATAGTATGTCGAAAAAAGTCATGGTACAGTATGTCGAAAAAAGTCATAGTATAGTATCTTGAAAAAAGTTATAGGATAGTATGTCAAAAAAGTCATAGTATAGTATGTCGAAAAAAGTCATAGTATAGTATGTCGAAAAAAGTCACGTAAAAAGTCATAGTATAGTATGTCAAAAAAGTCATACTATAGTATATCGACAAAAGTCACGTAAAAAGTTATAATATAGTATGTCAAAAAAGTCATAGTATAGTATGTCAAAAAAAGTCATAGTGTAGTATCTTGGAAAAAGTCATGGTATAGTATGTCAAAAAAAGTCATATAGTAAGTAGAAAAAAGTCACAGTATAGTATGTCGAAAAAATTCATAGTATAGTATGTCGAAAAAGTCCTGAAAAAAAGTCATAGTATAGTATGTCCAAAAAAGTCATATTATAGTATGTTGAAAAAAGTCATGAAAAAAGTCATCGTATGTCGAAAAAAGTCAAAGTATAGTATGTCGAAAAAAGTCATGAAAAAAGTCATAGTGTAGTATGTCACAAAAAGTCATCGTATTGTATGTGAAAAAGTCATATTATAGTATGTCGAAAAAAGTCATAGTATTGTATGTCAAAAAAGTCATAGTATGGTATGTCGAAAAAAGTCATACTATAGTATGTCGAAAAAAGTCATATTATAGTATGTTTTAAAAAGTACTGAAAAAAGTCATAGTATGGCATGTGGATAAAAGACATAGTATAGTATGTCGACAAAAGTCATACTATAGTATGTCGAAAAAAGTCATGGTACAGTATGTCGAAAAAAGTCATAGTATAGTATCTTGAAAAAAGCCATCGTATAGTATGTCAAAAAAGTCATAGTATAGTATGTCGAAAAAAAGTCAAAGTATAGTATGTCAAAAAAGTCATAGTATAGTATGTCGAAAAAAGTCATAGTATACTATGTCGAAAAAGTCATAGTATAGTATGTCGAAAAAAGTAATAGTATTGTATGTTGAAAAAAATCAGCATAGTATGTCGAAAAAAAGTCATAGTATAGTATGTTGAAAAAAGTCCTGAAAAAAGTCAGTATGTCGAAAAAAGTCAAAGTATAGTATGTCGAAAAAAGTCATGGAAAAAGTCATAGTGTAGTATGTCGACAATACTCAGTATAGTGTGTCGAAAAAAATTCATAGTGTAGTATGTCGAAAAAAGTCATCGTATTGTATGTGAAAAAAACTCATAGTATTGTATGTCGAAAAAAGTCATAGTATTGTATGTCGAAAAAAATTCATAATATAGTATCTTGAAAAAGGTCATAGTATAGTATGTATAAAAAATTACAGGAATTTATGTAAAAAAAGTCATAGTATAGTATGTCGAAAAAAGTCATGGTATTGTATGTTTAAAAAAGTCATATTATTGTATGTCAAAAAAGTCATAGTATAGTATGTCAAAAAAAGTCATAGTATAGTATGTCAAAAAAGTCACAGTATAGTATGTCGAAAAAAGTCATAGTATAGTATGTCGAAAAAGTCATAGTATAGTATGTTTTAAAAAAGTCATGAAAAAAGTCATAGTATAGTATGTCGAAAAAAAGTCATAGTATTGTATGTTGAAAAAAATCAGTATAGTATGTCGAAAAAAGTCATAGTATAGTATGTTGAAAAAAGTCCTGAAAAAAGTCATAGTATGTCGAAAAAAAGTCAAAGTATAGTATGTCGAAAAAAGTCATGAAAAAAGTCATAGTGTAGTATGTCGACAATACTCAGTATAGTGTGTCGAAAAAAATTCATAGTATCGTATGCCGAAAAAAGTCATAGTATAATATGTCCAAAAAATTCATAGTATAGTATGTCGTAAAAAGTCATAGTATAGCATGTCGAAAAAAGTCATATTATAGTATGTCGAAAAAAGTCATAGTATAGTATTTCGAAAAAAAAGTCATGTGAAAAGTCATAGTATAGTATGTCAAAAAAAGTCACAGTATAGTATGTCGAAAAAAGTCATAGTATAGCATGTCAAAAAAGTCACAGTATAGCATGTCGAAAAAAGTCATAGTATAGTATTTCGAAAAAAGTCATGTGAAAAGTCATAGTATAGTATGTCAAAAAAATCACAGTATAGCATGTCGAAAAAAGTCATAGTATAGTATTTCGAAAAAAGTCATGTAAAAAGTCATCGTATAGTATGTCGAAAAAAGTCATAGTATAGTATCTCAAAAAAAAGTCATAGTATTGTATGTTGAAAAAAGTCATATTATTGTATGTCGAAAAAAGTCATAGTATAGTATGTCGAAAAAAGTCATAGTATAGTATGTCGAAAAAAGTCATAGTATAGTTTCTTGAAAAAAGTCATAGTATAGTATGTCGAAAAAGTCATAGTATAGTATGTCGAAAAAGTCATAGTATAGTATGTCAAAAAAGTCATAGTATGTAGAAAAAAGTCACAGTAAAGTATTTCGAAAAAAGTCATATTATTGTATGTCGAAAAAAGTCATAGTATAGTATGTCGAAAAAAGTCATAGTATAGTTTCTTGAAAAAAGTCATAGTATAGTATGTCGAAAAAGTCATAGTATAGTATGTCGAAAAAGTCATAGTATAGTATGTCAAAAAAGTCATAGTATGTAGAAAAAAGTCACAGTAAAGTATTTCGAAAAAAGTCATAGTATTGTATGTTGAAAAAAGCCATAGTATGGTATGTCGAAAAAAGTCATAGTATTGTATTTCGAAAAAAGTCATATTATTGTATGTCGAAAAAAGTCAGAGTATCGTATGTCGAAAAAAGTCATAGTAAAATATGTCAAAAAAATTCATAGTATAGTATGTCGAAAAAAGTCATATTATAGTATGTCGAAAAAAGTCATGTTATAGTATGTCGAAAAAAGTCACGTAAAAAGTCATAGTATAGTATGTCAAAAAAAAGTCATAGTATAGTATGTCGAAAAAAGTCATAGTATAGCATGTCAAAAAAGTCATAGTATAGTATTTCGAAAAAAGTCATGTGAAAAGTCATAGTATAGTATGTCGAAAAAGTCACGTGAAAATTCATAGTATAGTATGTCAAAAAAGTCACAGTATAGCATGTCGAAAAAAAGTCATAGTATAGTTTCCTGAAAAAAGTCATAGTATAGTATGTCGAAAAAGTCATAGTATAGTATGTCGAAAAAGTCACAGTATAGCATGTCGAAAAAAGTCATAGTATAGTATCTCAAAAAAAGTCATAGTATTGTATGTTGAAAAAAGTCATATTATTGTATGTCGAAAAAAGTCATAGTATAGTATGTCGAAAAAAGTCGTAGTATAGTATGTCAAAAAAATTCATACTATAGTATATCGAAAAATGTCATATTATAGTATGTCGAAAAAAGTCATAATATAGTATGTCAAAAAAATTCATACTATAGTATATCGAAAAATGTCATATTATAGTATGTCGAAAAAAGTCATAGTATAGTATGTCAAAAAAAGTCATAGTATCGTATGTCGAAAAAAGTCATAGTATAGCATGTCGAAAAAAGTCATAGTATAGCATGTCGAAAAAAGTCATGTAAAAAGTCCATAGTATAGTATGTCAAAAAAGTCATATCATAGTGTGTTGAAAAAAGTCATAGTAGTATGTTGAAAAAGTCAAAGTATAGTATGTCAAAAAAGTCACAGTATAGTATGTCGAAAAAAGTCATAGTATAGTTTCTTGAAAAAAGTCATAGTATAGTATGTCGAAAAAGTCATAGTATAGTATGTCGAAAAAGTCATAGTATAGTATGTCAAAAAAAGTCATAGTATGTAGAAAAAAGTCACAGTATAGTATGTCGAAAAAAGTCAGTATAGTTTCTTGAAAAAAGTCATAGTATAGTATGTCGAAAACATTCATAGTATAGTATGTCGAAAAAAGTCATAGTATTGTATGTCGAAAAAAGTCATATTATTGTATGTCGAAAAAAAGTCATAGTATCGTATGTCGAAAAAAGTCATAGTATAATCTGTCAAAAAAAGTCATAGTATAGTATGTCGAAAAAAGTCATAGTATAGCATGTCGAAAAAAGTCATATTATAGTATGTCGAAAAAAGTCACGTAAAAAGTCATAGTATAGTATGTCAAAAAAAGTCATAGTATAGTATGTTGAAAAAAGTCACAGTATAGCATGTCGAAAAAAGTCATAGTATAGTATTTCGAAAAAAGTCATGTAAAAAGTCATAGTATAGTATGTCGAAAAAAGTCATAGTATAGTATGTCAAAAAAATTCATACTATAGTATATCGAAAAATGTCATATTATAGTATGTCGAAAAAAGTCATGTTATAGTATGTCGAAAAAAGTTATAGTATAGTATGTCAAAAAAGTCATAGTATAGTATGTCAAAAAAGTCATAGTATAGTATGTCGAAAAAAGTCATGTTATAGTATGTCGAAAAAAGTTATAGTATAGTATGTCGAAAAAAGTTATAGTATAGTATCTTGAAAAAAGTCATAGTATAGTATGTCGAAAAAAGTCACGTAAAAAGTCATAGTATAGTATGTCAAAAAAAAGTCATAGTATAGTATGTCGAAAAAAGTCATAGTATAGCATGTCGAAAAAAATCATAGTATAGCTTGTCGAAAAAAAGTCATACTATAGTATGTCGAAAAAAGTCATATTATAGTATGTTTTAAAAAGTACTGAAAAAAGTCATAGTATGGCATGTGGATAAAAGACATAGTATAGTATGTCGACAAAAGTCATAGTATAGTATGTCGAAAAAAGTCATGGTACAGTATGTCGAAAAAAGTCATAGTATAGTATCTTGAAAAAAGTTATAGGATAGTATGTCAAAAAAGTCATAGTATAGTATGTCGAAAAAAGTCATAGTATGTCGAAAAAAGTCACGTAAAAAGTCATAGTATAGTATGTCAAAAAAGTCATACTATAGTATATCGACAAAAGTCACGTAAAAAGTTATAATATAGTATGTCAAAAAAGTCATAGTATAGTATGTCAGAAAAAGTCATAGTGTAGTATCTTGGAAAAAGTCATGGTATAGTATGTCAAAAAAAGTCATATAGTAAGTAGAAAAAAGTCACAGTATAGTATGTCGAAAAAATTCATAGTATAGTATGTCGAAAAAGTCCTGAAAAAAGTCATAGTATAGTATGTCGAAAAAAAGTCATAGTATAGTATGTCCAAAAAAGTCATATTATAGTATGTTGAAAAAAGTCATGAAAAAAGTCATCGTATGTCGAAAAAAAGTCAAAGTATAGTATGTCGAAAAAAGTCATGAAAAAAGTCATAGTGTAGTATGTCACAAAAAGTCATCGTATTGTATGTGAAAAAGTCATATTATAGTATGTCGAAAAAAGTCATAGTATTGTATGTCAAAAAAGTCATAGTATGGTATGTCGAAAAAAGTCATACTATAGTATGTCGAAAAAAAGTCATATTATAGTATGTTTTAAAAAGTACTGAAAAAAGTCATAGTATGGCATGTGGATAAAAGACATAGTATAGTATGTCGACAAAAGTCATAGTATAGTATGTCGAAAAAAGTCATGGTACAGTATGTCGAAAAAAGTCATAGTATAGTATCTTGAAAAAAGCCATCGTATAGTATGTCAAAAAAGTCATAGTATAGTATGTCAAAAAAGTCATAGTATAGTATGTCGAAAAAAGTCAAAGTATAGTATGTCAAAAAAGTCATAGTATAGTATGTCGAAAAAAGTCATAGTATACTATGTCGAAAAAGTCATAGTATAGTATGTCGAAAAAAGTAATAGTATTGTATGTTGAAAAAAATCAGCATAGTATGTCGAAAAAAGTCATAGTATAGTATGTTGAAAAAAAGTCCTGAAAAAAGTCAGTATGTCGAAAAAAGTCAAAGTATAGTATGTCGAAAAAAGTCATGGAAAAAGTCATAGTGTAGTATGTCGACAATACTCAGTATAGTGTGTCGAAAAAAATTCATAGTGTAGTATGTCGAAAAAAGTCATCGTATTGTATGTGAAAAAAACTCATAGTATTGTATGTCGAAAAAAGTCATAGTATTGTATGTCGAAAAAAATTCATAATATAGTATCTTGAAAAAGGTCATAGTATAGTATGTATAAAAAATTACAGGAATTTATGTAAAAAAAGTCATAGTATAGTATGTCGAAAAAAGTCATGGTATTGTATGTTTAAAAAAGTCATATTATTGTATGTCAAAAAAGTCATAGTATAGTATGTCAAAAAAAGTCATAGTATAGTATGTCAAAAAAGTCACAGTATAGTATGTCGAAAAAAGTCATAGTATAGTATGTCGAAAAAGTCATAGTATAGTATGTTTTAAAAAAGTCATGAAAAAAGTCATAGTATAGTATGTCGAAAAAAAAGTCATAGTATTGTATGTTGAAAAAAATCAGTATAGTATGTCGAAAAAAGTCATAGTATAGTATGTTGAAAAAAGTCCTGAAAAAAGTCATAGTATGTCGAAAAAAGTCAAAGTATAGTATGTCGAAAAAAAAGTCATGAAAAAAGTCATAGTGTAGTATGTCGACAATACTCAGTATAGTGTGTCGAAAAAAATTCATAGTATCGTATGCCGAAAAAAGTCATAGTATAATATGTCCAAAAAATTCATAGTATAGTATGTCGTAAAAAGTCATAGTATAGCATGTCGAAAAAAGTCATATTATAGTATGTCGAAAAAAGTCATAGTATAGTATTTCGAAAAAAAGTCATGTGAAAAGTCATAGTATAGTATGTCAAAAAAAGTCACAGTATAGTATGTCGAAAAAAGTCATAGTATAGCATGTCAAAAAAGTCACAGTATAGCATGTCGAAAAAAGTCATAGTATAGTATTTCGAAAAAAGTCATGTGAAAAGTCATAGTATAGTATGTCAAAAAAATCACAGTATAGCATGTCGAAAAAAGTCATAGTATAGTATTTCGAAAAAAGTCATGTAAAAAGTCATCGTATAGTATGTCGAAAAAAGTCATAGTATAGTATCTCAAAAAAAGTCATAGTATTGTATGTTGAAAAAAGTCATATTATTGTATGTCGAAAAAAGTCATAGTATAGTATGTCGAAAAAAGTCATAGTATAGTATGTCGAAAAAAGTCATAGTATAGTTTCTTGAAAAAAGTCATAGTATAGTATGTCGAAAAAGTCATAGTATAGTATGTCGAAAAAGTCATAGTATAGTATGTCAAAAAAGTCATAGTATGTAGAAAAAAGTCACAGTAAAGTATTTCGAAAAAAGTCATAGTATTGTATGTTGAAAAAAGCCATAGTATGGTATGTCGAAAAAAGTCATAGTATTGTATTTCGAAAAAAGTCATATTATTGTATGTCGAAAAAAGTCAGAGTATCGTATGTCGAAAAAAAGTCATAGTAAAATATGTCAAAAAAATTCATAGTATAGTATGTCGAAAAAAGTCATATTATAGTATGTCGAAAAAAGTCATGTTATAGTATGTCGAAAAAAGTCACGTAAAAAGTCATAGTATAGTATGTCAAAAAAAAGTCATAGTATAGTATGTCGAAAAAAGTCATAGTATAGCATGTCAAAAAAGTCATAGTATAGTATTTCGAAAAAAGTCATGTGAAAAGTCATAGTATAGTATGTCGAAAAAGTCACGTGAAAATTCATAGTATAGTATGTCAAAAAAGTCACAGTATAGCATGTCGAAAAAAGTCATAGTATAGTTTCCTGAAAAAAGTCATAGTATAGTATGTCGAAAAAGTCATAGTATAGTATGTCGAAAAAGTCACAGTATAGCATGTCGAAAAAAGTCATAGTATAGTATCTCAAAAAAAGTCATAGTATTGTATGTTGAAAAAACTCATATTATTGTATGTCGAAAAAAGTCATAGTATAGTATGTCGAAAAAAGTCGTAGTATAGTATGTCAAAAAAATTCATACTATAGTATATCGAAAAATGTCATATTATAGTATGTCGAAAAAAGTCATAATATAGTATGTCAAAAAAATTCATACTATAGTATATCGAAAAATGTCATATTATAGTATGTCGAAAAAAGTCATAGTATAGTATGTCAAAAAAAGTCATAGTATCGTATGTCGAAAAAAGTCATAGTATAGCATGTCGAAAAAAGTCATAGTATAGCATGTCGAAAAAAGTCATGTAAAAAGTCCATAGTATAGTATGTCAAAAAAGTCATATCATAGTGTGTTGAAAAAAGTCATAGTAGTATGTTGAAAAAGTCAAAGTATAGTATGTCAAAAAAGTCACAGTATAGTATGTCGAAAAAAGTCATAGTATAGTTTCTTGAAAAAAGTCATAGTATAGTATGTCGAAAAAGTCATAGTATAGTATGTCGAAAAAGTCATAGTATAGTATGTCAAAAAAAGTCATAGTATGTAGAAAAAAGTCACAGTATAGTATGTCGAAAAAAGTCAGTATAGTTTCTTGAAAAAAGTCATAGTATAGTATGTCGAAAACATTCATAGTATAGTATGTCGAAAAAAGTCATAGTATTGTATGTTGAAAAAAGCCATAGTATGGTATGTCGAAAAAAGTCATAGTATTGTATGTCGAAAAAAGTCATATTATTGTATGTCGAAAAAAGTCATAGTATCGTATGTCGAAAAAAGTCATAGTATAATCTGTCAAAAAAAGTCATAGTATAGTATGTCGAAAAAAGTCATAGTATAGCATGTCGAAAAAAGTCATATTATAGTATGTCGAAAAAAGTCACGTAAAAAGTCATAGTATAGTATGTCAAAAAAAGTCATAGTATAGTATGTTGAAAAAAGTCACAGTATAACATGTCGAAAAAAGTCATAGTATAGTATTTCGAAAAAAGTCATGTAAAAAGTCATAGTATAGTATGTCGAAAAAAGTCATAGTATAGTATGTCAAAAAAATTCATACTATAGTATATCGAAAAATGTCATATTATAGTATGTCGAAAAAAGTCATGTTATAGTATGTCGAAAAAAGTTATAGTATAGTATGTCAAAAAAGTCATAGTATAGTATGTCAAAAAAGTCATAGTATAGTATGTCGAAAAAAGTCATGTTATAGTATGTCGAAAAAAGTTATAGTATAGTATGTCGAAAAAAGTTATAGTATAGTATCTTGAAAAAAGTCATAGTATAGTATGTCGAAAAAAGTCACGTAAAAAGTCATAGTATAGTATGTCAAAAAAAGTCATTGTATAGTATGTCGAAAAAAGTCATAGTATAGCATGTCGAAAAAAATCATAGTATAGCTTGTCGAAAAAAGTCATACTATAGTATGTTGAAAAAGTCATATTATAGTATGTTTTAAAAAGTACTGAAAAAAGTCATAGTATGGCATGTGGATAAAAGACATAGTATAGTATGTCGACAAAAGTCATAGTATAGTATGTCGAAAAAAGTCATGGTACAGTATGTCGAAAAAAGTCATAGTATAGTATTTCGAAAAAAGTCATGTAAAAAGTCATAGTATAGTATGTCGAAAAAAGTCATAGTATAGTATGTCAAAAAAATTCATACTATAGTATATCGAAAAATGTCATATTATAGTATGTCGAAAAAAGTCATGTTATAGTATGTCGAAAAAAGTTATAGTATAGTATGTCAAAAAAGTCATAGTATAGTATGTCAAAAAAGTCATAGTATAGTATGTCGAAAAAAGTCATGTTATAGTATGTCGAAAAAAGTTATAGTATAGTATGTCGAAAAAAGTTATAGTATAGTATCTTGAAAAAAGTCATAGTATAGTATGTCGAAAAAAGTCACGTAAAAAGTCATAGTATAGTATGTCAAAAAAAGTCATAGTATAGTATGTCGAAAAAAGTCATAGTATAGCATGTCGAAAAAAATCATAGTATAGCTTGTCGAAAAAAAGTCATACTATAGTATGTCGAAAAAAGTCATATTATAGTATGTTTTAAAAAGTACTGAAAAAAGTCATAGTATGGCATGTGGATAAAAGACATAGTATAGTATGTCGACAAAAGTCATAGTATAGTATGTCGAAAAAAGTCATGGTACAGTATGTCGAAAAAAGTCATAGTATAGTATCTTGAAAAAAGTTATAGGATAGTATGTCAAAAAAGTCATAGTATAGTATGTCGAAAAAAGTCATAGTATAGTATGTCGAAAAAAGTCACGTAAAAAGTCATAGTATAGTATGTCAAAAAAGTCATACTATAGTATATCGACAAAAGTCACGTAAAAAGTTATAATATAGTATGTCAAAAAAGTCATAGTATAGTATGTCAAAAAAAAGTCATAGTGTAGTATCTTGGAAAAAGTCATGGTATAGTATGTCAAAAAAAGTCATATAGTAAGTAGAAAAAAGTCACAGTATAGTATGTCGAAAAAATTCATAGTATAGTATGTCGAAAAAGTCCTGAAAAAAGTCATAGTATAGTATGTCCAAAAAAGTCATATTATAGTATGTTGAAAAAAAGTCATGAAAAAAGTCATCGTATGTCGAAAAAAGTCAAAGTATAGTATGTCGAAAAAAGTCATGAAAAAAGTCATAGTGTAGTATGTCACAAAAAGTCATCGTATTGTATGTGAAAAAGTCATATTATAGTATGTCGAAAAAAGTCATAGTATTGTATGTCAAAAAAGTCATAGTATGGTATGTCGAAAAAAGTCATACTATAGTATGTCGAAAAAAGTCATATTATAGTATGTTTTAAAAAGTACTGAAAAAAGTCATAGTATGGCATGTGGATAAAAGACATAGTATAGTATGTCGACAAAAGTCATACTATAGTATGTCGAAAAAAGTCATGGTACAGTATGTCGAAAAAAGTCATAGTATAGTATCTTGAAAAAAGCCATCGTATAGTATGTCAAAAAAGTCATAGTATAGTATGTCGAAAAAAGTCAAAGTATAGTATGTCAAAAAAGTCATAGTATAGTATGTCGAAAAAAGTCATAGTATACTATGTCGAAAAAGTCATAGTATAGTATGTCGAAAAAAGTAATAGTATTGTATGTTGAAAAAAATCAGCATAGTATGTCGAAAAAAGTCATAGTATAGTATGTTGAAAAAAGTCCTGAAAAAAGTCAGTATGTCGAAAAAAGTCAAAGTATAGTATGTCGAAAAAAGTCATGGAAAAAGTCATAGTGTAGTATGTCGACAATACTCAGTATAGTGTGTCGAAAAAAATTCATAGTGTAGTATGTCGAAAAAAGTCATCGTATTGTATGTGAAAAAAACTCATAGTATTGTATGTCGAAAAAAGTCATAGTATTGTATGTCGAAAAAAATTCATAATATAGTATCTTGAAAAAGGTCATAGTATAGTATGTATAAAAAATTACAGGAATTTATGTAAAAAAAGTCATAGTATAGTATGTCGAAAAAAGTCATGGTATTGTATGTTTAAAAAAGTCATATTATTGTATGTCAAAAAAGTCATAGTATAGTATGTCAAAAAAAAGTCATAGTATAGTATGTCAAAAAAGTCACAGTATAGTATGTCGAAAAAAGTCATAGTATAGTATGTCGAAAAAGTCATAGTATAGTATGTTTTAAAAAAGTCATGAAAAAAGTCATAGTATAGTATGTCGAAAAAAAGTCATAGTATTGTATGTTGAAAAAAAATCAGTATAGTATGTCGAAAAAAGTCATAGTATAGTATGTTGAAAAAAAAGTCCTGAAAAAAGTCATAGTATGTCGAAAAAAAGTCAAAGTATAGTATGTCGAAAAAAGTCATGAAAAAAGTCATAGTGTAGTATGTCGACAATACTCAGTATAGTGTGTCGAAAAAAATTCATAGTATCGTATGCCGAAAAAAGTCATAGTATAATATGTCCAAAAAAATTCATAGTATAGTATGTCGTAAAAAGTCATAGTATAGCATGTCGAAAAAAGTCATATTATAGTATGTCGAAAAAAGTCATAGTATAGTATTTCGAAAAAAAAGTCATGTGAAAAGTCATAGTATAGTATGTCAAAAAAAGTCACAGTATAGTATGTCGAAAAAAGTCATAGTATAGCATGTCAAAAAAGTCACAGTATAGCATGTCGAAAAAAAGTCATAGTATAGTATTTCGAAAAAAGTCATGTGAAAAGTCATAGTATAGTATGTCAAAAAAATCACAGTATAGCATGTCGAAAAAAGTCATAGTATAGTATTTCGAAAAAAGTCATGTAAAAAGTCATCGTATAGTATGTCGAAAAAAGTCATAGTATAGTATCTCAAAAAAAGTCATAGTATTGTATGTTGAAAAAAGTCATATTATTGTATGTCGAAAAAAGTCATAGTATAGTATGTCGAAAAAAGTCATAGTATAGTATGTCGAAAAAAGTCATAGTATAGTTTCTTGAAAAAAGTCATAGTATAGTATGTCGAAAAAGTCATAGTATAGTATGTCGAAAAAGTCATAGTATAGTATGTCAAAAAAGTCATAGTATGTAGAAAAAAGTCACAGTAAAGTATTTCGAAAAAAGTCATAGTATTGTATGTTGAAAAAAGCCATAGTATGGTATGTCGAAAAAAGTCATAGTATTGTATTTCGAAAAAAGTCATATTATTGTATGTCGAAAAAAGTCAGAGTATCGTATGTCGAAAAAAGTCATAGTAAAATATGTCAAAAAAATTCATAGTATAGTATGTCGAAAAAAGTCATATTATAGTATGTCGAAAAAAGTCATGTTATAGTATGTCGAAAAAAGTCACGTAAAAAGTCATAGTATAGTATGTCAAAAAAAGTCATAGTATAGTATGTCGAAAAAAGTCATAGTATAGCATGTCAAAAAAGTCATAGTATAGTATTTCGAAAAAAGTCATGTGAAAAGTCATAGTATAGTATGTCGAAAAAGTCACGTGAAAATTCATAGTATAGTATGTCAAAAAAGTCACAGTATAGCATGTCGAAAAAAGTCATAGTATAGTTTCCTGAAAAAAGTCATAGTATAGTATGTCGAAAAAGTCATAGTATAGTATGTCGAAAAAGTCACAGTATAGCATGTCGAAAAAAGTCATAGTATAGTATCTCAAAAAAAGTCATAGTATTGTATGTTGAAAAAACTCATATTATTGTATGTCGAAAAAAGTCATAGTATAGTATGTCGAAAAAAGTCGTAGTATAGTATGTCAAAAAAATTCATACTATAGTATATCGAAAAATGTCATATTATAGTATGTCGAAAAAAGTCATAATATAGTATGTCAAAAAAATTCATACTATAGTATATCGAAAAATGTCATATTATAGTATGTCGAAAAAAGTCATAGTATAGTATGTCAAAAAAAGTCATAGTATCGTATGTCGAAAAAAGTCATAGTATAGCATGTCGAAAAAAGTCATAGTATAGCATGTCGAAAAAAGTCATGTAAAAAGTCCATAGTATAGTATGTCAAAAAAGTCATATCATAGTGTGTTGAAAAAAGTCATAGTAGTATGTTGAAAAAGTCAAAGTATAGTATGTCAAAAAAGTCACAGTATAGTATGTCGAAAAAAGTCATAGTATAGTTTCTTGAAAAAAGTCATAGTATAGTATGTCGAAAAAGTCATAGTATAGTATGTCGAAAAAGTCATAGTATAGTATGTCAAAAAAGTCATAGTATGTAGAAAAAAGTCACAGTATAGTATGTCGAAAAAAGTCAGTATAGTTTCTTGAAAAAAGTCATAGTATAGTATGTCGAAAACATTCATAGTATAGTATGTCGAAAAAAGTCATAGTATTGTATGTTGAAAAAAGCCATAGTATGGTATGTCGAAAAAAGTCATAGTATTTTATGTCGAAAAAAGTCATATTATTGTATGTCGAAAAAAGTCATAGTATCGTATGTCGAAAAAAGTCATAGTATAATCTGTCAAAAAAAGTCATAGTATAGTATGTCGAAAAAAGTCATAGTATAGCATGTCGAAAAAAGTCATATTATAGTATGTCGAAAAAAGTCACGTAAAAAGTCATAGTATAGTATGTCAAAAAAAAAAGTCATAGTATAGTATGTTGAAAAAAGTCACAGTATAGCATGTCGAAAAAAGTCATAGTATAGTATTTCGAAAAAAAGTCATGTAAAAAGTCATAGTATAGTATGTCGAAAAAAGTCATAGTATAGTATGTCAAAAAAATTCATACTATAGTATATCGAAAAATGTCATATTATAGTATGTCGAAAAAAGTCATGTTATAGTATGTCGAAAAAAGTTATAGTATAGTATGTCAAAAAAGTCATAGTATAGTATGTCAAAAAAGTCATAGTATAGTATGTCGAAAAAAGTCATGTTATAGTATGTCGAAAAAAGTTATAGTATAGTATGTCGAAAAAAGTTATAGTATAGTATCTTGAAAAAAGTCATAGTATAGTATGTCGAAAAAAGTCACGTAAAAAGTCATAGTATAGTATGTCAAAAAAAGTCATAGTATAGTATGTCGAAAAAAGTCATAGTATAGCATGTCGAAAAAAATCATAGTATAGCTTGTCGAAAAAAGTCATACTATAGTATGTCGAAAAAAGTCATATTATAGTATGTTTTAAAAAGTACTGAAAAAAGTCATAGTATGGCATGTGGATAAAAGACATAGTATAGTATGTCGACAAAAGTCATAGTATAGTATGTCGAAAAAAGTCATGGTACAGTATGTCGAAAAAAGTCATAGTATAGTATCTTGAAAAAAGTTATAGGATAGTATGTCAAAAAAGTCATAGTATAGTATGTCGAAAAAAGTCATAGTATAGTATGTCGAAAAAAGTCACGTAAAAAGTCATAGTATAGTATGTCAAAAAAGTCATACTATAGTATATCGACAAAAGTCACGTAAAAAGTTATAATATAGTATGTCAAAAAAGTCATAGTATAGTATGTCAAAAAAAGTCATAGTGTAGTATCTTGGAAAAAGTCATGGTATAGTATGTCAAAAAAAGTCATATAGTAAGTAGAAAAAAGTCACAGTATAGTATGTCGAAAAAATTCATAGTATAGTATGTCGAAAAAGTCCTGAAAAAAGTCATAATATAGTATGTCGAAAAAAAGTCATAGTATAGTATGTCCAAAAAAGTCATATTATAGTATGTTGAAAAAAGTCATGAAAAAAGTCATCGTATGTCGAAAAAAGTCAAAGTATAGTATGTCGAAAAAAGTCATGAAAAAAGTCATAGTGTAGTATGTCACAAAAAGTCATAGGATAGTATGTCGACAATACTTAGTATAGCGTGTCGAAAAAAATCATAGTGTAGTATGTCGAAAAAAGTCATAGTATTGTATGTCAAAAAAGTCATACTATAGTATGTCGAAAAAAGTCATATTATTTTATGTCGAAAAAAGTCATATTATAGTATGTTTTAAAAAGTACTGAAAAAAGTCATAGTATAGTATTTCGAAAAAAGTCATGTAAAAAGTCATAGTATAGTATGTAAAAAAAGTCAAGTAAAAAGTTATAATATAGTATGTGAAAAAAGTCATAGTATAGTATGTCAAAAAAAGTCATAGTGTAGTATCTTGGAAAAAGTCATATTATAGTATGTCAAAAAAAAGTCATATAGTAAGTAGAAAAAAGTCACAGTATAGTATGTTGAAAAAAATTCATAGTATAGTATGTCGAAAAAGTCCTGAAAAATGTCATAGTATAGTATGTTGAAAAAAAAAGTCATAGTATTGTATGTTGAAAAAAATCAGTATAGTATGTCGAAAAAAGTCATAGTACAGTATTTCGAAAAAAGTCATGTAAAAAGTCATAGTATAGAATGTCAAAAAAGTCAAGTAAAAAGTTATAATATAGTATGTGAAAAAAGTCATAGTATAGTATGTCAAAAAAAGTCATGAAAAAAGTCATAGTGTAGTATGTCACGAAAAGTCATCGTATAGTATGTCGACAATACTTAGTATAGCATGTCGAAAAAAATCATAGTGTAGTATGTCGAAAAAAGTCATCGTATTGTATGTGAAAAAAGTCATATTATAGTATGTTGCAAAAAGTCTTGAAAAAAGTCATAGTATGTCGAAAAAAGTCAAAGTATAGTATGTCAAAAAAGTCATACTATAGTATGTCGAAAAAAGTCATATTATTTTATGTCGAAAAAAGTCATATTATAGTATGTCGAAAAAAGTCATATTATTTTATGTCGAAAAAAGTCATATTATAGTATGTTTTAAAAAGTACTGAAAAAAGTCATAGTATACTATCTTGAAAAAAGTCATCGTATAGTATGTCAAAAAAGTTATGCTATAGTATGTCGAAAAAGTCATAGTATAGTATGTTTAAAAAAAGTCATGAAAAAAGTCATAGTATAGTATGTCGAAAAAGTCATAGTATTGTATGTTGAAAAAAATCAGTGTCGTAAGTCGAAAAAAGTCATATTATAGTATGTCAAAAAAAGTCATGAAAAAAGTCATAGTGTAGTATGTCTAAAAAAGTCATAGTATAGTATGTCAAAAAAAGTCATGAAAAAAGTCATAGTGTAGTATGTCTAAAAAAGTCATAGTATTGTATGTCGAAAAAAACTCATAGTATTGTATGTCGAAAAAAGTCATGGTATTGTATGTCGAAAAAAGTCATATTATGGTATGTCGAAAAAAGTCATAGTATAGTATGTCAAAAAAGTCATAGTATAGTATGTCGAAAAAAAGTCACAGTATAGTATGTCGAAAAAAGTCATAGTATAGTATCTCGAAAAAAGTCATAGTATAGTATATCGAAAAAAGTCATATTATTGTATGTCAAAAAACAGTTATAGTATAGTATATCAAAAAAAAGTCATATTATTGTATGTCAAAAAAAGTTATAGTATAGTATATCGAAAAAAGTCATCGTATTGTATCTCGAAAAAAGTCATAGTATAGTATGTTGAAAAAAGTCATAGTATAGTATGTCGACAATACTTAGTATAGCGTGTCGAAAAAAATCATAGTGTAGTATGTCGAAAAAAGTCATAGTATTGTATGTCAAAAAAGTCATACTATAGTATGTCGAAAAAAGTCATATTATTTTATGTCGAAAAAAGTCATATTATAGTATGTTTTAAAAAGTACTGAAAAAAGTCATAGTATACTATCTTGAAAAAAAGTCATCGTATAGTATGTCAAAAAAGTTATGCTATAGTATGTCGAAAAAGTCATAGTATAGTATGTTTAAAAAAAGTCATGAAAAAAGTCATAGTATAGTATGTCGAAAAAGTCATAGTATTGTATGTTGAAAAAAATCAGTGTCGTAAGTCGAAAAAAGTCATATTATAGTATGTCAAAAAAAGTCATGAAAAAAGTCATAGTGTAGTATGTCTAAAAAAGTCATAGTATAGTATGTCAAAAAAAGTCATGAAAAAAGTCATAGTGTAGTATGTCTAAAAAAGTCATAGTATTGTATGTCGAAAAAAACTCATAGTATTGTATGTCGAAAAAAGTCATGGTATTGTATGTCGAAAAAAGTCATATTATGGTATGTCGAAAAAAGTCATAGTATAGTATGTCAAAAAAGTCATAGTATAGTATGTCGAAAAAAGTCACAGTATAGTATGTCGAAAAAAGTCATAGTATAGTATCTCGAAAAAAGTCATAGTATAGTATATCGAAAAAAGTCATATTATTGTATGTCAAAAAACAGTTATAGTATAGTATATCAAAAAAAGTCATATTATTGTATGTCAAAAAAAGTTATAGTATAGTATATCGAAAAAAGTCATCGTATTGTATCTCGAAAAAAGTCATAGTATAGTATGTTGAAAAAAGTCATAGTATTGTATGTCGAAAAAGTCATAGTATAGTATGTTGACAAAAGTCACATTATTGTATGTCGAAAAAAGTTATAGTATAGTATGTTGAAAAAAGTCATAGTATAGTATGTTGAAAAAAGTCATAGTATTGTATGTCGAAAAAGTCATAGTATAGTATGTTGACAAAAGTCACATTATTGTATGTCGAAAAAAGTTATAGTATAGTATGTTGAAAAAAGTCATAGTATAGTATGTTGAAAAAAGTCATAGTATTGTATGTCGAAAAAAGTCACATTATTGTATGTCGACAAAAGTCATAGTATAGTATTTCAAAAAAATTCATACTATAGTATATCGAAAAATGTCATATTATAGTATGTCGAAAACAGTCATGGTATAGTATGTCGAAAAAAGTCACGTAAAAAGTTATAGTATAGTATGTCAAAAAAAGTCATAGTATAGTATGTCGAAAAAAGTCATAGTATAGCATGTCGAAAAAAAGTCATCGTATAGTATGTCAAAAAAGTCATAGTATGGTATGTCGAAAAAAGTCATATAGTATGTTGCAAAAAGTCATAGTATAGTATGTTGAAAAAGTCAAAGTATAGTATGTCAAAAA
Source organism: Pterois miles (assembly GCA_947000775.1). Classification (NCBI taxonomy): domain Eukaryota; kingdom Metazoa; phylum Chordata; class Actinopteri; order Perciformes; family Scorpaenidae; genus Pterois; species Pterois miles. The sequence continues at coordinate 26,685 of CAMQGK010000332.1, forward strand.
AGTCACAGTATAGTATGTCGAAAAAGTCATAGTATAGTATGTCAAAAAAAGTCATAGTATGTAGAAAAAAGTCACAGTATAGTATGTTGAAAAAAAGTCATGTCATAGTATGTTTAAAAAAGTTATAGTATAGTATGTCAAAAAAGTCATAGTATAGTATGTCGAAAAAAAAGTCATGTTATAGTACGTTGAAAAAAGTTATAGTATAGTATGTCGAAAAAAGTCATAGTATAGTATGTCGAAAAAGGCCTGAAAAAAGTCATGTTATAGTATGTCGAAAAAAGTTATAGTATAGTATGTCAAAAAAGTCATAGTATAGTATGTCGAAAAAAGTCATGTTATAGTATGTCGAAAAAAGTTATAGTATAGTATGTCGAAAAAAGTCATAGTATAGTATGTCGAAAAAGGCCTGAAAAAAGTCATAGTATAGTATGTCGAAAAAAGTCATATTATAGTATGTCGAAAAAAAGTTATAGTATAGTATGTCAAAAAAGTCATAGTATAGTATTTCGAAAAAAAGTCATGTAAAAAGTTGTGGTATAGAGTGTCGAAAAAAGTCACGTAAAAAGTCATTGTATAGTATGTCAAAAATGTCATGTTATAGTATGTCGAAAAAGTCATAGTATAGTATGTCGAAAAAAAGTCATAGTATAGTATGTCGAAAAAAGTTACAGTATAGTATGTCAATAAGGCATAGTATAGTATTTCGAAAAAAAGTCATGTTATAGTATGTCGAAAAAAGTTATAGTATAGTATGTCGAAAAAAGTTATAGTATAGTTTGTCAAAAAAAGTCATATTATAGTATGTCGAAAAAAGTCATAGTATAACATGTCGAAAAAAGTCATAGTGTAGTATGTCGAAAAAAGTCATAGTATAGCATGTCGAAAAAAGTCATAGTATAGTATGTCGAAAAAAAGTCATAGTATAGTATGTCGAAAAAAGTCATAGTATAGTATTTCGAAAAAAAGTCATGTAAAAAGTCATTGTATAGTATGTCAAAAATGTCATATTATAGTATGTCGAAAAAAGTCATAGTATAGTATGTTGAAAAAAGTCATAGTATTGTATGTCGAAAAAAGTCATAGTATAGTATGTTGAAAAAAGTCATAGTATGGTATATCGAAAAATGTCATATTATAGTATGTCGAAAAAAGTCATGGTATAGTATGTCGAAAAAAGGTCATAGTATTGTATGTTGAAAAAAATCAGTATAGTATGTCGAAAAAAGTCATAGTATAGTATGTTGAAAAAAGTCCTGAAAAAAGTCATAGTATGTCGAAAAAAGTCAAAGTATAGTATGTCGAAAAAAGTCATGAAAAAAGTCATAGTGTAGTATGTCGACAATACTCAGTATAGTGTGTCGAAAAAAATTCATAGTATCGTATGCCGAAAAAAGTCATAGTATAATATGTCCAAAAAATTCATAGTATAGTATGTCGAAAAAAGTCATAGTATAGCATGTCGAAAAAAGTCATATTATAGTATGTCGAAAAAAGTCACGTAAAAAGTCATAGTATAGTATGTCAAAAAAAGTCATAGTATAGTATTTCGAAAAAAGTCATGTGAAAAGTCATAGTATAGTATGTCGAAAAAGTCACGTGAAAATTCATAGTATAGTATGTCGAAAAAAGTCATAGTATAGTTTCCTGAAAAAAGTCATAGTATAGTATGTCGAAAAAGTCATAGTATAGCATGTCGAAAAAAGTCATAGTATAGTATTTCGAAAAAAGTCATGTAAAAGGTCATAGTATAGTATGTCGAAAAAAGTCATAGTATAGTATGTCGAAAAAAGTCATAGTATAGCATGTCGAAAAAAGTCATAGTACAGTATTTCGAAAAAAGTCATGTAAAAAGTCATAGTATAGTATGTCAAAAAAGTCAAGTAAAAAGTTATAATATAGTATGTGAAAAAAGTCATAGTATAGTATGTCAAAAAAAGTCATAGTACAGTATTTCGAAAAAAGTCATGTAAAAAGTCATAGTATAGTATGTCAAAAAAGTCAAGTAAAAAGTTATAATATAGTATGTGAAAAAAGTCATAGTATAGTATGTCAAAAAAAGTCATAGTGTAGTATCTTGGAAAAAGTCATATTATAGTATGTCAAAAAAAAGTCATATAGTAAGTAGAAAAAAGTCACAGTATAGTATGTCGAAAAAATTCATAGTATAGTATGTCGAAAAAGTCCTGAAAAAAGTCATAGTATAGTATGTTGAAAAAAAAGTCATAGTATTGTATGTTGAAAAAAATCAGTATAGTATGTCGAAAAAAGTCATATTATAGTATGTTGCAAAAAGTCTTGAAAAAAGTCATAGTATGTCGAAAAAAGTCAAAGTATAGTATGTCGAAAAAAGTCATGAAAAAAGTCATAGTGTAGTATGTCACAAAAAGTCATAGGATAGTATGTCGACAATACTTAGTATAGCGTGTCGAAAAAAATCATAGTGTAGTATGTCGAAAAAAGTCATAGTATTGTATGTCAAAAAAGTCATACTATAGTATGTCGAAAAAAGTCATATTATTTTATGTCGAAAAAAGTCATATTATAGTATGTTTTAAAAAGTACTGAAAAAAGTCATAGTATAGTATCTTGAAAAAAGTCATCGTATAGTATATCAAAAAAGTTATGCTATAGTATGTCGAAAAAAGTCATGGTATAGTATATCAAAAAAAGTCATAGTATAGTATGTCAAAAAAAGTCATAGTACAGTATTTCGAAAAAAGTCATGTAAAAAGTCATAGTATAGTATGTCAAAAAAGTCAAGTAAAAAGTTATAATATAGTATGTCAAAAAAGTCATAGTATAGTATGTCAAAAAAAGTCATGAAAAAAGTCATAGTGTAGTATGTCACGAAAAGTCATAGTATAGTATGTCGACAATACTTAGTATAGCATGTCGAAAAAAATCATAGTGTAGTATGTCGAAAAAAGTCATCGTATTGTATGTGAAAAAAGTCATATTATAGTATGTTGCAAAAAAGTCTTGAAAAAAGTCATAGTATGTCGAAAAAAGTCAAAGTATAGTATGTCGAAAAAAGTCATGAAAAAGTCATAGTGTAGTATGTCACAAAAAGTCATAGTATAGTATGTCGACAATACTTAGTATAGCGTGTCGAAAAAAATCATAGTGTAGTATGTCGAAAAAAGTCATAGTATTGTATGTCAAAAAAGTCATACTATAGTATGTCGAAAAAAGTCATATTATTTTATGTCGAAAAAAGTCATATTATAGTATGTTTTAAAAAGTACTGAAAAAAAGTCATAGTATACTATCTTGAAAAAAAGTCATCGTATAGTATGTCAAAAAAGTTATGCTATAGTATGTCGAAAAAGTCATAGTATAGTATGTTTAAAAAAAGTCATGAAAAAAGTCATAGTATAGTATGTCGAAAAAGTCATAGTATTGTATGTTGAAAAAAATCAGTGTCGTAAGTCGAAAAAAGTCATAGTATAGTATGTCAAAAAAAGTCATGAAAAAAGTCATAGTGTAGTATGTATAAAAAAAGTCATAGTATAGTATGTCAAAAAAAGTCATGAAAAAAGTCATAGTGTAGTATGTCTAAAAAAGTCATAGTATTGTATGTCGAAAAAAACTCAGTATTGTATGTCGAAAAAAGTCATGGTATTGTATGTCGAAAAAAGTCATATTATGGTATGTCGAAAAAAGTCATAGTATAGTATGTCAAAAAAGTCATAGTATAGTATGTCGAAAAAAGTCACAGTATAGTATGTCGAAAAAAGTCATAGTATAGTATCTCGAAAAAAGTCATAGTATAGTATATCGAAAAAAGTCATATTATTGTATGTCAAAAAACAGTTATAGTATAGTATATCGAAAAAAGTCATATTATTGTATGTCAAAAAAAGTTATAGTATAGTATATCGAAAAAAGTCATCGTATTGTATCTCGAAAAAAGTCATAGTATAGTATGTTGAAAAAAGTCATAGTATTGTATGTCGAAAAAGTCATAGTATAGTATGTTGACAAAAGTCACATTATTGTATGTCGAAAAAAGTTATAGTATAGTATGTTGAAAAAAGTCATAGTATAGTATGTTGAAAAAAGTCATAGTATTGTATGTCGAAAAAGTCAGAGTATAGTATGTTGACAAAAGTCACATTATTGTATGTCGAAAAAAGTTATAGTATAGTATGTTGAAAAAAGTCATAGTATTGTATGTCGAAAAAAGTCACATTATTGTATGTCGAAAAAAGTCATAGTATAGTATTTCAAAAAAATTCATACTATAGTATATCGAAAAATGTCATATTATAGTATGTCGAAAACAGTCATGGTATAGTATGTCGAAAAAAGTCACGTAAAAAGTTATAGTATAGTATGTCAAAAAAATTCATAGTATAGTATGTCGAAAAAAGTCATAGTATAGCATGTCGAAAAAAGTCATCGTATAGTATGTCAAAAAAGTCATAGTATGGTATGTCGAAAAAAGTCATATAGTATGTTGCAAAAAGTCATAGTATAGTATGTTGAAAAAGTCAAAGTATAGTATGTCAAAAAAGTCACAGTATAGTATGTCGAAAAAGTCATAGTATAGTATGTCAAAAAAAGTCATAGTATGTAGAAAAAAGTCACAGTATAGTATGTTGAAAAAAAGTCATGTCATAGTATGTTTAAAAAAGTTATAGTATAGTATGTCAAAAAAGTCATAGTATAGTATGTCGAAAAAAAGTCATGTTATAGTACGTCGAAAAAAGTTATAGTATAGTATGTCGAAAAAAGTCATAGTATAGTATGTCGAAAAAGGCCTGAAAAAAGTCATGTTATAGCATGTCGAAAAAAGTTATAGTATAGTATGTCAAAAAAGTCATAGTATAGTATGTCGAAAAAAAGTCATGTTATAGTATGTCGAAAAAAGTTATAGTATAGTATGTCGAAAAAAGTCATAGTATAGTATGTCGAAAAAGGCCTGAAAAAAGTCATAGTATAGTATGTCGAAAAAAGTCATGTTATAGTATGTCGAAAAAAGTTATAGTATAGTATGTCAAAAAAGTCATAGTATAGTATTTCGAAAAAAGTCATGTAAAAAGTTGTGGTATAGAGTGTCAAAAAGTCACGTAAAAAGTCATTGTATAGTATGTCAAAAATGTCATGTTATAGTATGTCGAAAAAGTCATAGTATAGTATGTCGAAAAAAGTCATAGTACAGTATGTCAAAAAAAGTCATGGTATAGTATGTCAAAAAAAGTCATATAGTAAGTAGAAAAAAGTCACAGTATAGTATGTCGAAAAAATTCATAGTATAGTATGTCGAAAAAGTCCTGAAAAAAGTCATAGTATAGTATGTCGAAAAAAAGTCATAGTATAGTATTTCGAAAAAAGTCATGTAAAAAGTTGTGGTATAGAGTGTCGAAAAAAGTCACGTAAAAAGTCATTGTATAGTATGTCAAAAATGTCATGTTATAGTATGTCGAAAAAGTCATAGTATAGTATGTCGAAAAAAAGTCATAGTATAGTATGTCGAAAAAAGTTACAGTATAGTATGTCAATAAGGCATAGTATAGTATTTCGAAAAAAGTCATGTTATAGTATGTCGAAAAAAGTTATAGTATAGTATGTCGAAAAAAGTTATAGTATAGTTTGTCAAAAAAAGTCATATTATAGTATGTCGAAAAAAGTCATAGTATAGCATGTCGAAAAAAGTCACAGTATAGTATGTCGAAAAAAGTCATAGTATAGCATGTCGAAAAAAGTCATAGTATAGTATGTCGAAAAAAGTCATAGTATAGTATGTCGAAAAAAGTCATAGTATAGTATTTCGAAAAAAGTCATGTAAAAAGTCATTGTATAGTATGTCAAAAATGTCATATTATAGTATGTCGAAAAAAGTCATAGTATAGTATGTTGAAAAAAGTCATAGTATTGTATGTCGAAAAAAGTCATAGTATAGTATGTTGAAAAAAGTCATAGTATGGTATATCGAAAAATGTCATATTATAGTATGTCGAAAAAAGTCATGGTATAGTATGTCGAAAAAAAGGTCATAGTATTGTATGTTGAAAAAAATCAGTATAGTATGTCGAAAAAAGTCATAGTATAGTATGTTGAAAAAAGTCCTGAAAAAAGTCATAGTATGTCGAAAAAAAGTCAAAGTATAGTATGTCGAAAAAAGTCATGAAAAAAGTCATAGTGTAGTATGTCGACAATACTCAGTATAGTGTGTCGAAAAAAATTCATAGTATCGTATGCCGAAAAAAAGTCATAGTATAATATGTCCAAAAAATTCATAGTATAGTATGTCGAAAAAAGTCATAGTATAGCATGTCGAAAAAAGTCATATTATAGTATGTCGAAAAAAGTCACGTAAAAAGTCATAGTATAGTATGTCAAAAAAAGTCATAGTATAGTATTTCGAAAAAAGTCATGTGAAAAGTCATAGTATAGTATGTCGAAAAAGTCACGTGAAAATTCATAGTATAGTATGTCGAAAAAAGTCATAGTATAGTTTCCTGAAAAAAGTCATAGTATAGTATGTCGAAAAAGTCATAGTATAGCATGTCGAAAAAAGTCATAGTATAGTATTTCGAAAAAAGTCATGTAAAAGGTCATAGTATAGTATGTCGAAAAAAGTCATAGTATAGTATGTCGAAAAAAGTCATAGTATAGCATGTCGAAAAAAGTCATAGTACAGTATTTCGAAAAAAGTCATGTAAAAAGTCATAGTATAGTATGTCAAAAAAGTCAAGTAAAAAGTTATAATATAGTATGTGAAAAAAGTCATAGTATAGTATGTCAAAAAAAGTCATAGTACAGTATTTCGAAAAAAGTCATGTAAAAAGTCATAGTATAGTATGTCAAAAAAGTCAAGTAAAAAGTTATAATATAGTATGTGAAAAAAGTCATAGTATAGTATGTCAAAAAAAGTCATAGTGTAGTATCTTGGAAAAAGTCATATTATAGTATGTCAAAAAAAAGTCATATAGTAAGTAGAAAAAAAGTCACAGTATAGTATGTCGAAAAAATTCATAGTATAGTATGTCGAAAAAGTCCTGAAAAAAGTCATAGTATAGTATGTTGAAAAAAAGTCATAGTATTGTATGTTGAAAAAAATCAGTATAGTATGTCGAAAAAAAAGTCATATTATAGTATGTTGCAAAAAGTCTTGAAAAAAGTCATAGTATGTCGAAAAAAGTCAAAGTATAGTATGTCGAAAAAAGTCATGAAAAAAGTCATAGTGTAGTATGTCACAAAAAGTCATAGGATAGTATGTCGACAATACTTAGTATAGCGTGTCGAAAAAAATCATAGTGTAGTATGTCGAAAAAAGTCATAGTATTGTATGTCAAAAAAGTCATACTATAGTATGTCGAAAAAAAAAAAAAGTCATATTATTTTATGTCGAAAAAAGTCATATTATAGTATGTTTTAAAAAGTACTGAAAAAAGTCATAGTATAGTATCTTGAAAAAAGTCATCGTATAGTATGTCAAAAAAGTTATGCTATAGTATGTCGAAAAAAGTCATGGTATAGTATATCAAAAAAAGTCATAGTATAGTATGTCAAAAAAAGTCATAGTACAGTATTTCGAAAAAAGTCATGTAAAAAGTCATAGTATAGTATGTCAAAAAAGTCAAGTAAAAAGTTATAATATAGTATGTCAAAAAAGTCATAGTATAGTATGTCAAAAAAAGTCATGAAAAAAGTCATAGTGTAGTATGTCACGAAAAGTCATAGTATAGTATGTCGGACAATACTTAGTATAGCATGTCGAAAAAAATCATAGTGTAGTATGTCGAAAAAAGTCATCGTATTGTATGTGAAAAAAGTCATATTATAGTATGTTGCAAAAAGTCTTGAAAAAAGTCATAGTATGTCGAAAAAAGTCAAAGTATAGTATGTCGAAAAAAGTCATGAAAAAAGTCATAGTGTAGTATGTCACAAAAAGTCATAGTATAGTATGTCGACAATACTTAGTATAGCGTGTCGAAAAAAATCATAGTGTAGTATGTCGAAAAAAGTCATAGTATTGTATGTCAAAAAAGTCATACTATAGTATGTCGAAAAAAGTCATATTATTTTATGTCGAAAAAAGTCATATTATAGTATGTTTTAAAAAGTACTGAAAAAAGTCATAGTATACTATCTTGAAAAAAGTCATCGTATAGTATGTCAAAAAAGTTATGCTATAGTATGTCGAAAAAGTCATAGTATAGTATGTTTAAAAAAAGTCATGAAAAAAGTCATAGTATAGTATGTCGAAAAAGTCATAGTATTGTATGTTGAAAAAAATCAGTGTCGTAAGTCGAAAAAAGTCATATTATAGTATGTCAAAAAAAGTCATGAAAAAAGTCATAGTGTAGTATGTCTAAAAAAGTCATAGTATAGTATGTCAAAAAAAGTCATGAAAAAAGTCATAGTGTAGTATGTCTAAAAAAGTCATAGTATTGTATGTCGAAAAAAACTCATAGTATTGTATGTCGAAAAAAGTCATGGTATTGTATGTCGAAAAAAGTCATATTATGGTATGTCGAAAAAAGTCATAGTATAGTATGTCAAAAAAGTCATAGTATAGTATGTCGAAAAAAGTCACAGTATAGTATGTCGAAAAAAGTCATAGTATAGTATCTCAGAAAAAAGTCATAGTATAGTATATCGAAAAAAGTCATATTATTGTATGTCAAAAAACAGTTATAGTATAGTATATCGAAAAAAGTCATATTATTGTATGTCAAAAAAAGTTATAGTATAGTATATCGAAAAAAGTCATCGTATTGTATCTCGAAAAAAGTCATAGTATAGTATGTTGACAAAAGTCACATTATTGTATGTCGAAAAAAGTTATAGTATAGTATGTTGAAAAAAGTCATAGTATAGTATGTTGAAAAAAGTCATAGTATTGTATGTCGAAAAAGTCATAGTATAGTATGTTGACAAAAGTCACATTATTGTATGTCGAAAAAAGTTATAGTATAGTATGTTGAAAAAAGTCATAGTATAGTATGTTGAAAAAAGTCATAGTATTGTATGTCGAAAAAAGTCACATTATTGTATGTCGAAAAAAGTCATAGTATAGTATTTCAAAAAAATTCATACTACAGTATATCGAAAAATGTCATATTATAGTATGTCGAAAACAGTCATGGTATAGTATGTCGAAAAAAGTCACGTAAAAAGTTATAGTATAGTATGTCAAAAAAAGTCATAGTATAGTATGTCGAAAAAAAAGTCATAGTATAGCATGTCGAAAAAAGTCATCGTATAGTATGTCAAAAAAGTCATAGTATGGTATGTCGAAAAAAGTCATATAGTATGTTGCAAAAAGTCATAGTATAGTATGTTGAAAAAGTCAAAGTATAGTATGTCAAAAAAGTCACAGTATAGTATGTCGAAAAAGTCATAGTATAGTATGTCAAAAAAAAAGTCATAGTATGTAGAAAAAAGTCACAGTATAGTATGTTGAAAAAAAGTCATGTCATAGTATGTTTAAAAAAGTTATAGTATAGTATGTCAAAAAAGTCATAGTATAGTATGTCGAAAAAAAGTCATGTTATAGTACGTCGAAAAAAGTTATAGTATAGTATGTCGAAAAAAGTCATAGTATAGTATGTCGAAAAAGGCCTGAAAAAAAGTCATGTTATAGTATGTCGAAAAAAGTTATAGTATAGTATGTCAAAAAAGTCATAGTATAGTATGTCGAAAAAAGTCATGTTATAGTATGTCGAAAAAAGTTATAGTATAGTATGTCGAAAAAAGTCATAGTATACTATGTCGAAAAAGGCCTGAAAAAAGTCATAGTATAGTATGTCGAAAAAAGTCATGTTATAGTATGTCGAAAAAAGTTATAGTATAGTATGTCAAAAAAGTCATAGTATAGTATTTCGAAAAAAGTCATGTAAAAAGTTGTGGTATAGAGTGTCGAAAAAAGTCACGTAAAAAGTCATTGTATAGTATGTCAAAAATGTCATGTTATAGTATGTCGAAAAAGTCATAGTATAGTATGTCGAAAAAAGTCATAGTATAGTATGTCGAAAAAAGTTACAGTATAGTATGTCAATAAGGCATAGTATAGTATTTCGAAAAAAGTCATGTTATAGTATGTCGAAAAAAGTTATAGTATAGTATGTCGAAAAAAGTTATAGTATAGTTTGTCAAAAAAAGTCATATTATAGTATGTCGAAAAAAGTCATAGTATAGCATGTCGAAAAAAGTCATAGTATAGTATGTCGAAAAAAGTCATAGTATAGCATGTCGAAAAAAGTCATAGTATAGTATGTCGAAAAAAGTCATAGTATAGTATTTCGAAAAAAAGTCATGTAAAAAGTCATTGTATAGTATGTCAAAAATGTCATATTATAGTATGTCGAAAAAAGTCATAGTATAGTATGTTGAAAAAAGTCATAGTATTGTATGTCGAAAAAAGTCATAGTATAGTATGTTGAAAAAAGTCATAGTATGGTATATCGAAAAATGTCATATTATAGTATGTCGAAAAAAGTCATGGTATAGTATTTCGAAAAAAGGTCATAGTATTGTATGTTGAAAAAAATCAGTATAGTATGTCGAAAAAAGATATAGTATAGTATGTTGAAAAAAGTCCTGAAAAAAGTCATAGTATGTCGAAAAAAAGTCAAAGTATAGTATGTCGAAAAAAGTCATGAAAAAAGTCATAGTGTAGTATGTCGACAATACTCAGTATAGTGTGTCGAAAAAAATTCATAGTATCGTATGCCGAAAAAAGTCATAGTATAATATGTCCAAAAAATTCATAGTATAGTATGTCGAAAAAAGTCATAGTATAGCATGTCGAAAAAAGTCATATTATAGTATGTCGAAAAAAGTCACGTAAAAAGTCATAGTATAGTATGTCAAAAAAAGTCATAGTATAGTATTTCGAAAAAAGTCATGTGAAAAGTCATAGTATAGTATGTCGAAAAAGTCACGTGAAAATTCATAGTATAGTATGTCGAAAAAAGTCATAGTATAGTTTCCTGAAAAAAGTCATAGTATAGTATGTCGAAAAAGTCATAGTATAGCATGTCGAAAAAAGTCATAGTATAGTATTTCGAAAAAAGTCATGTAAAAGGTCATAGTATAGTATGTCGAAAAAAGTCATAGTATAGTATCTCAAAAAAAGTCATAGTATTGTATGTTGAAAAAAGTCATATTATTGTATGTCGAAAAAAGTCATGGTATAGTATGTCAAAAAAAGTCGTAGTATAGTATGTCAAAAAAATTCATACTATAGTATATCGAAAAATGTCATATTATAGTATGTCGAAAAAAGTCATAATATAGTATGTCAAAAAAATTCATACTATAGTATATCGAAAAATGTCATATTATAGTATGTCGAAAAAAGTCATAGTATAGTATGTCAAAAAAAGTCATAGTATCGTATGTCGAAAAAAGTCATAGTATAGCATGTCGAAAAAAGTCACGTAAAAAGTCCATAGTATAGTATGTCAAAAAAGTCATATCATAGTAGTGTTGAAAAAAGTCATAGTATAGTATGTCGAAAAAGTCATAGTATAGTATGTCGAAAAAAGTCATAGTATAGTATGTCGAAAAAGTCATAGTATAGAAAACATATGTCAAAAAAAGTCATATTATAGTATGTAGAAAAAAGTCACGTAAAAAGTCATAGTATAGTATGTCAAAAAAAGTCATAGTATAGTATGTCGAAAAAAGTCATAGTATAGCATGTCAAAAAAGTCACAGTATAGCATGTCGAAAAAAGTCATAGTATAGTATTTCGAAAAAAGTCATGTGAAAAGTCATAGTATAGTATGTCGAAAAAGTCACGTGAAAATTCATAGTATAGTATGTCAAAAAAGTCACAGTATAGCATGTCGAAAAAAGTCATAGTATAGTATTTCGAAAAAAGTCATGTAAAAAGTCATAGTATAGTATGTCGAAAAAAGTCATAGTATAGTATCTCAAAAAAAGTCATAGTATTGTATGTTGAAAAGTCATATTATTGTATGTCGAAAAAAGTCATAGTATAGTATGTCGAAAAAAGTCATAGTATAGTATGTCAAAAAAATTCATACTATAGTATATCGAAAAATGTCATATTATAGTATGTCGAAAAAAGTCATAGTATCGTATGTCGAAAAAAGTCATAGTATAGTATGTCAAAAAATTCATACTATAGTATATCGAAAAATGTCATATTATAGTATGTCGAAAACATTCATAGTATAGTATGTCGAAAAAAAGTTATAGTATAGTATGTCAAAAAAGTCATAGTATAGTATGTCAAAAAAGTCATAGTATAGTATGTCGAAAAAATTCATGTTATAGTATGTCGAAAAAAGTTATAGTATAGTATGTCAAAAAAGTCACAGTATAGTATGTCAAAAAAGTCATAGTATAGTATGTCGAAAAAAGTTATAGTATAGTATGTCGAAAAAAGTTATAGTATAGTATGTCAAAAAAGTCATAGTATAGTATGTCGAAAAAAGTCATGTTATAGTATGTTGAAAAAAGTTATAGTATAGTATGTCAAAAAAGTCATAGTATAGTATGTCGAAAAAAGTCATGTTATAGTATGTTGAAAAAAGTTATAGTATAGTATGTCAAAAAAGTCAGTATAGTATGTCAAAAAAGTCATAGTATAGTATGTCGAAAAAAAGTCATGTTATAGTATGTCGAAAAAAGTTATAGTATAGTATGTCGAAAAAAGTTATAGTATCTTGAAAAAAGTCATAGTATCGTATGTCGAAATAAGTCATAGTATAGTATGTCAAAAAAATTCATACTATAGTATGTCGAAAAAAGTCACGTAAAAACTCATAGTATAGTATGTCAAAAAAAGTCATAGTATAGTATGTCGAAAAAAGTCATAGTATAGCATGTCGAAAAAAATCATAGTATAGCTTGTCGAAAAAAGTCATAGTATAGTATTTCGAAAAAAGTCATGTAAAAAGTCATAGTATAGTATGTCAAAAAAGTCATAGTATGGTATGTCGAAAAAAAGTCATTCCTATTGTATGTCGAAAAAAGTCATAGTATAGTATGTTGAAAAAGTCAAAGTATAGTATGTCAAAAAAGTCACAGTAAAGTATGTCAAAAAAAGTCATAGTATGTAGAAAAAAGTCACAGTATAGTATGTCGAAAAAAGTCAGTATAGTTTCTTGAAAAAAGTCATAATATAGTATGTCGAAAACATTCATAGTATAGTATGTCGAAAAAAAGTCATTTTATAAGTATGTTGTAAAAAAGTTATAGGATAGTATGTCAAAAAAGTCATAGTATAGTATGTCAAAAAAGTCATACTATAGTATATCGACAAAAGTCACGTAAAAAGTTATAATATAGTATGTCAAAAAAGTCATAGTATAGTATGTCAAAAAAAGTCATAGTGTAGTATCTTGGAAAAAGTCATGGTATAGTATGTCAAAAAAAGTCATATAGTAATTAGAAAAAAGTCACAGTATAGTATGTCGAAAAAATTCATAGTATAGTATGTCGAAAAAGTCCTGAAAAAAGTCATAGTATAGTATGTCGAAAAAAGTCATAGTATAGTATGTCCAAAAAAGTCATATTATACTATGTTGAAAAAAGTCATGAAAAAAGTCATAGTATGTCGAAAAAAGTCATGAAAAAAGTCATAGTGTAGTATGTCACAAAAAGTCATAGTATAGTATGTCGACAATACTCAGTATAGCCTGTCGAAAAAAATCATAGTGTAGTATGTCGAAAAAAAGTCATCGTATTGTATGTGAAAAAGTCATATTATAGTATGTCGAAAAAAGTCATAGTATTGTATGTCAAAAAAGTCATAGTATGGTATGTCGAAAAAAGTCATACTATAGTATGTCGAAAAAAAGTCATATTATAGTATGTTTTAAAAAGTACTGAAAAAAGTCGTAGTATAGCATGTGGATAAAAGACATAGTATAGTATGTCGACAAAAGTCATAGTATAGTATGTCGAAAAAAGTCATGGTACAGTATGTCGAAAAAAGTCATAGTATAGTATCTTGAAAAAAGCCATCGTATAGTATGTCAAAAAAGTCATAGTATAGTATGTCGAAAAAAGTCAAAGTATAGTATGTCAAAAAAGTCATAGTATAGTATGTTTAAAAAAAGTTATGAAAAAAGTCATAGTATAGTATGTCGAAAAAAAAAGTAATAGTATTGTATGTTGAAAAAAATCAGTATAGTATGTCGAAAAAAGTCATAGTATAGTATGTTGAAAAAAGTCCTGAAAAAAGTCAGTATGTCGAAAAAAGTCAAAGTATAGTATGTCGAAAAAAGTCATGAAAAAAGTCATAGTGTAGTATGTCGACAATACTCAGTATAGTGTGTCGAAAAAAATTCATCGTGTAGTATGTCGAAAAAAGTCATCGTATTGTATGTGAAAAAAACTCATAGTATTGTATGTCGAAAAAAGTCATAGTATTGTATGTCGAAAAAAAGTCATAATATAGTATCTTGAAAAAGGTCATAGTATAGTATGTATAAAAAATTACAGGAATTTATGTAAAAAAAGTCATAGTATAGTATGTCGAAAAAAGTCATGGTATTGTATGTTTAAAAAAGTCATATTATTGTATGTCAAAAAAAGTCATAGTATAGTATCTCGAAAAAAGTCATAGTGTGGTATGTCGAAAAAGTCAGTATTGTATGTCGAAAAAAGTCATATTATTGTATGTCAAAAAAAGTTATATTATAGTATATCGAAAAAAGTCATCGTATTGTATCTCGAAAAAAGTCATAGTATAGTATGTTGAAAAAAGTCATAGTATTGTATGTCGAAAAAAAGTCATAGTATAGTATGTTGAAAAAAGTCATAGTATGGTATGTCGACAAAAGTCATAGTATTGTATGTCGAAAAAAGTCACATTATTGTATGTCGAAAAAAGTCACAGTATAGTATGTCAAAAAAATTCATACTATAGTATATCGAAAAATGTCATATTATAGTATGTCGAAAAAAGTCATGGTATAGTATGTCGAAAAAAGTCATGTTATAGTATGTCGAAAAAAATTATAGTATAGTATGTCGAAAAAAGTCACGTAAAAAGTCATAGTATAGTATGTCGAAAAAAGTCATAGTATCGTATGTCGAAAAAAGTCATAGTATAGCATGTCAAAAAAAGTCATAGTATAGTATGTTCGAAAAAAGTCATGTAAAAAGTCATAGTATAGTATGTCAAAAAAGTCATAGTATGGTATGTCAAAAAAGTCATAGTATGGTATGTCGAAAAAAGTCATATCATAGTGTGTTGAAAAAAGTCATAGTATAGTATGTCGAAAACATTCATAGTATAGTATGTTGAAAAAAAAGTCATGTTATAGTATGTCGAAAAAAGTTATAGTATAGTATGTCAAAAAAGTCATAGTATAGTATGTCGAAAAAAGTCATGTTATAGTATGTCGAAAAAAGTTATAGTATAGTATGTCAAAAAAGTCATAGTATAGTATGTCGAAAAAAGTCATGTTATAGTATGTCGAAAAAAGTTATAGTATAGTATGTCGAAAAAAGTTATAGTATCGTATGTCGAAAAAAGTCATAGTATAGTATGTCAAAAAAAATTCATACTACAGTATATCGAAAAATGTCATATTATAGTATGTCGAAAAAAGTCATGGTATAGTATGTCGAAAAAAGTCACGTAAAAAGTCATAGTATGGTATGTCGAAAAAAGTCATAGTATAGCATGTCGAAAAAAGTCATAGTATAGTATGTCGAAAAAAGTCATAGTACAGTATGTCAAAAAAAGTCATAGTATAGTATGTCAAAAAAAGTCATAGTATAGTATGTCGAAAAAAATCATAGTATAGAATGTCGAAAAAAGTCATAGTATGGTATGTCGAAAAATACATAGTATTTCGAAAACATTCATAGTATAGTATGTCGAAAAAAAGTCATGTTATAGTATGTTGAAAAAAGTTATAGTATAGTATGTCAAAAAAGTCATAGTATAGTATGTTGAAAAAAGTCATAGTATAGCATGTCGAACAAAGTCATGTTATAGTATGTCGAAAAAAGTTATAAGAAGAAGAAGAAGAAGAAGATAGTCCTTTATTAGTCCCACGTCAATTTTTACACTCTGTTGTTAACTTATACACAGTACATGCAGACCTGAACACACACATGCACAAACATGCAACAATGGAGAGGTGTCAGAGTGAGGGGGCTGCTCCTGACAAGCACCCCGAGCAGTTGGGGGTTTGGTGCCTTGCTCAGGGGCACCTCGGCAGTGCCCAAGAGGTAAACTGGCACCTCTCCAGCTACCAGTTCACACTCAGCTCTTAGTCCATGTCGGGACTTGAACCGGTGACCCTCCGGTTCCCAAGCCAACTCCCTACAGACTGAGCTACTGCCGCCCCCCAAACGTGTGTCAGGAGTGGGATAGTATAGTAGTATAGTATAGTATAGTATAGTATGTCAAAAAAGTCATAGTATAGTATGTCGAAAAAAGTCATGCTATAGTATGTCGAAAAAAGTTATAGTATAGTATGTCGAACAAAGTCATGTTATACTATGTCGAAAATAGTCATAGTATAGTATGTCAAAAAAGTCACAGTATAGTATGTCGAAAAAAGTCACAGTATAGTATGTCAAAAAAGTCATACTATAGTATGTCGAAAAAAGTCATATTATTTTATGTCGAAAAAAGTCATATTATAGTATGTTTTAAAAAGTACTGAAAAAAGTCATAGTATAGTATCTTGAAAAAAGTCATCGTATAGTATGTCAAAAAAGTTATGCTATAGTATGTCGAAAAAAGTCATGGTATAGTATATCAAAAAAAGTCATAGTATAGTATGTCAAAAAAAAAGTCATAGTACAGTATTTCGAAAAAAGTCATGTAAAAAGTCATAGTATAGTATGTCAAAAAAGTCAAGTAAAAAGTTATAATATAGTATGTGAAAATAGTCATAGTATAGTATGTCAAAAAAAGTCATAGTGTAGTATCTTGGAAAAAGTCATATTATAGTATGTCAAAAAAAAGTCATATAGTAAGTAGAAAAAAAAAAGTCACAGTATAGTATGTCGAAAAAGTCCTGAAAAAAGTCATAGTATAGTATGTTGAAAAAAAGTCATAGTATTGTATGTTGAAAAAAATCAGTATAGTATGTCGAAAAAAGTCATATTATAGTATGTTGCAAAAAGTCTTGAAAAAAGTCATAGTATGTCGAAAAAAGTCAAAGTATAGTATGTCGAAAAAAGTCATGAAAAAAGTCATAGTGTAGTATGTCACGAAAAGTCATAGTATAGTATGTCGACAATACTTAGTATAGCGTGTCGAAAAAAATCATAGTGTAGTATGTCGAAAAAAGTCATCGTATTGTATGTGAAAAAAGTCATATTATAGTATGTTGCAAAAAGTCTTGAAAAAAGTCATAGTATGTCGAAAAAAGTCATGAAAAAAGTCATAGTGTAGTATGTCACAAAAAGTCATAGTATAGTATGTCGACAATACTTAGTATAGCGTGTCGAAAAAAATCATAGTGTAGTATGTCGAAAAAAGTCATAGTATTGTATGTCAAAAAAGTCATACTATAGTATGTCGAAAAAAGTCACATTATTTTATGTCGAAAAAAGTCATATTATAGTATGTTTTAAAAAGTACTGAAAAAAGTCATAGTGTAGTATGTCACAAAAAGTCATAGTATAGTATGTCGACAATACTTAGTATAGCGTGTCGAAAAAAATCATAGTGTAGTATGTCGAAAAAAGTCATAGTATTGTATGTCAAAAAAGTCATACTATAGTATGTCGAAAAAAGTCACATTATTTTATGTCGAAAAAAGTCATATTATAGTATGTTTTAAAAAGTACTGAAAAAAAGTCATAGTATAGTATCTTGAAAAAAGTCATCGTATAGTATGTCAAAAAAGTTATGCTATAGTATGTCGAAAAAGTCATAGTATAGTATGTTTAAAAAAAGTCATGAAAAAAGTCATAGTGTAGTATGTCTAAAAAAGTCATAGTATTGTATGTCGAAAAAAACTCATAGTATTGTATGTCGAAAAAAGTCATGGTATTGTATGTCGAAAAAAGTCATATTATGGTATGTCGAAAAAAGTCATAGTATAGTATGTCAAAAAAGTCATAGTATAGTATGTCAAAAAAGTCATAGTATAGTATGTCGAAAAAAGTCACAGTATAGTATGTCGAAAAAAGTCAGTATAGTATCTCGAAAAAAGTCATAGTATAGTATATCGAAAAAAGTCATATTATTGTATGTCAAAAAACAGTTATAGTATAGTATATCGAAAAAAGTCATATTATTGTATGTCAAAAAAAGTTATAGTATAGTATATCGAAAAAAGTCATCGTATTGTATCTCGAAAAAAGTCATAGTATAGTATGTTGAAAAAAGTCATAGTATGGTATGTCGACAAAAGTCACATTATTGTATGTCGAAAAAAGTCATAGTATAGTATGTTGAAAAAAGTCATAGTATAGTATGTTGAAAAAAGTCATAGTATTGTATGTCGAAAAAAAGTCACATTATTGTATGTCGAAAAAAGTCATAGTATAGTATTTCAAAAAAATTCATGCTATAGTATATCGAAAAATGTCATATTATAGTATGTCGAAAACAGTCATGGTATAGTATGTCGAAAAAAGTCACGTAAAAAGTTATAGTATAGTATGTCAAAAAAAGTCATAGTATAGTATGTCGAAAAAAGTCATAGTATAGCATGTCGAAAAAAAGTCATCGTATAGTATGTCAAAAAAGTCATAGTATGGTATGTCGAAAAAAGTCATATAGTATGTTGCAAAAAGTCATAGTATAGTATGTTGAAAAAGTCAAAGTATAGTATGTCAAAAAAGTCACAGTATAGTATGTCGAAAAAGTCATAGTATAGTATGTCAAAAAAAGTCATAGTATGTAGAAAAAAGTCACAGTATAGTATGTTGAAAAAAAAGTCATGTCATAGTATGTTTAAAAAAGTTATAGTATAGTATGTCAAAAAAGTCATAGTATAGTATGTCGAAAAAAGTCATGTTATAGTATGTCGAAAAAAGTTATAGTATAGTATGTCAAAAAAGTCATAGTATAGTATGTCGAAAAAAGTCATGTTATAGTATGTCGAAAAAAGTTATAGTATAGTATGTCGAAAAAAGTCATAGTATAGTATGTCGAAAAAAAAGGCCTGTGAAAAAAGTCATAATATAGTATGTCAAAAAAAGTCAGTATAGTATCTCGAAAAAAGTCATAGTATAGTATATCGAAAAAAGTCATATTATTGTATGTCAAAAAACAGTTATAGTATAGTATATCGAAAAAAGTCATATTATTGTATGTCAAAAAAAGTTATAGTATAGTATATCGAAAAAAGTCATCGTATTGTATCTCGGAAAAAAGTCATAGTATAGTATTGTTGAAAAAAGTCATAGTATAGTATGTTGAAAAAAGTCATAGTATTGTATGTCGAAAAAAGTCACATTATTGTATGTCGAAAAAAAGTCATAGTATAGTATTTCAAAAAAATTCATACTATAGTATATCGAAAAATGTCATATTATAG
The DNA here is from genome assembly GCA_947000775.1 of Pterois miles. Classification (NCBI taxonomy): domain Eukaryota; kingdom Metazoa; phylum Chordata; class Actinopteri; order Perciformes; family Scorpaenidae; genus Pterois; species Pterois miles. The sequence continues at coordinate 46,139 of CAMQGK010000332.1, forward strand.
TATGTCGAAAAAAGTCATAGTATAGTATGTCGAAAAAAGTCATAGTATAGCATGTCGAAAAAAAAGTCATCGTATAGTATGTCAAAAAAGTCACAGTATAGTATGTCGAAAAAGTCATAGTATAGTATGTCAAAAAAAGTCATAGTATGTAGAAAAAAGTCACAGTATAGTATGTTGAAAAAAAGTCATGTCATAGTATGTTTAAAAAAGTTATAGTATAGTATGTCAAAAAAGTCATAGTATAGTATGTCGAAAAAAGTCATGTTATAGTATGTCGAAAAAAAGTTATAGAATGGTATGTCGAAAAAAGTCATAGTATAGTATGTCGAAAAAGGCCTGAAAAAAGTCATGTTATAGTATGTCGAAAAAAGTTATAGTATAGTATGTCAAAAAAGTCATAGTATAGTATGTCGAAAAAAGTCATGTTATAGTATGTCGAAAAAAGTTATAGTATAGTATGTCGAAAAAAGTCATAGTATAGTATGTCGAAAAAAGTCATGTTATAGTATGTCGAAAAAAAGTCATAGTATAGTATTTCGAAAAAAGTCATGTAAAAAGTCATTGTATAGTATGTCAAAAATGTCATGTTATAGTATGTCGAACAAAGTCATGTTATAGTATGTCAAAAAAGTCATAGTATAGTATGTCGAAAAAAGTTACAGTATAGTATGCCAAAAAAGTCATAGTATAGTATTTCGAAAAAAGTCATGTTATAGTATGTCGAAAAAAGTTATAGTATAGTATGTCGAAAAAAAGTCATGGTATTGTATGTTGAAAAAGTCACAGTATAGCATGTCAGAAAAAGTATAAAAAAAGTCATACTATTGTATGTCGAAAAAATTTTTTTAAAAAGTCATAGTACAGTATGTCAGAAGAAGTATAAAAAAGTCTTATATAGTATGTTTGAAGTAAAAAAGTCAGAGTAACGTGTGTCCACACAGCAAAGTCACAAGCTGCAGGTTTCAGAAGAAAATGATGGAAAACAGCACAAAGAAAAGGACGAGCAGCTGCAGCAGAGACGACTTAAACTAGTCCTCAGATCCAGATCCAGATCCTGCTGCTCTCACTGCACAGTAAAAAGCACTTTAAACTCTGACTTTATATGTATGCTGATTTTGGTTTTACTGGGACAGTTTTCCTACAGTGACGTTTCCAGTCAGTCCCAGTCTGTCCCAGTCTGTCCCAGTCTGTCCCAGTGTCCTGGAGGGTAACTGAGCCACTCAGACCTTCGTCTTTAGACTGACGCAACCATCACAACTGGTTTAACCTTCAAAATGTTCAAACATAAACCTGCAGAAACACAAACTCACCAGATGTTGGGTCTAGAAAACACTGGTCCAGATCGGCTGCTGTGTTGCTCAGTGATTTGGGTCCCTGGTCCTGGTCTGGGTGACGTACCTGTTTGATATTAATATATGTGATAGATTAAATCCTCCAGTCTGGATCTTTAACCAACAACTTCATTGAATCCCCTGCAACATACCTGGAGGTCTCAGTGTAGACCAGCAGACCACATCTCCACCATGACTGTTTTCACCAGACTGCTGCCTGGCGGCCATCTTTCCTCACACACACAAACCACTGGCCCCTCCCCAAACTGTTCTCTTTGTTCCGGAGGCCACGCCCCCTACCTGTGTGGGGAACAGCTCACCTGACCACGATTGACTTGGAGGAGGAGACAACTGAGGAGAAGGCCTTTATCCTCAGACCGTCTACATTCCCCATTCCCCCTCAGACAGGTGGTTATATTTTTAATTCATATTTAATCACTAATTAATCACATTATCTGTTCATAATATATTTATATTATATATATTATATTATATATAATATATATTATATTATATATAATATATATTATATAAATATATATATATTATATTATATATATATAATATATATATATATATATATATATATATATTATATATATTATATTGTATTAATACTGTTTTTAAATCTATGCTTCTTGTCTTTATTGCACTATCCACTTTGCTGCTGTAATGTGTGAATTTCCCCACTGTGGGATCAATAAAGGAATATCTTATCTTATCTTATCTTAATGACCCTTAAAGGAGATCAGTCCAGTATTTAATCCTCTGATCAACATGTTAGTGGACTAATATGCTGCTTTATGTAAATGTATGTATATATTTATTATTGTAAATCAATAACAGCACTAATCAATGACAGATATTGTCCAGAAACTAGTAGTAGTAGTAATAGTAATAGTAGTAGTAGTAGTAGTAGTAGTAATAGTAATAGTAGTAGTAATAGTAATAGTAGTAGTAGTAGTAATAGTAGTAGTAGTAATAGTAATAGTAGTAGTAGTAGTAGTAATAGTAGTGGTAGTAGTAATAGTAATAGTAGTAGTAGTAGTAGTAGTAATAGTAGTAGTGGTGTTAAAACTGATTGGTTTTATCATCAGTTCTAGTTTTTAATGAATTTTTAACATCACTTCATTGATCACATCATTAAGATGTGATTGATTTCATGTTGCGTTCAGGAGCCAGAAAACAGAAAAAACTTCAGGATGAAAATGTGTCGCTGGAGGATTTAATGAGTTTTATTGATCAGGATCGTGAACATGAACATCTATGAGGTCACTGGAACTTTGACCAGTCAGGTGTCAGGATCAACCGTCTCGTGGTGTCAGGTGACCACTGGACCGGCGCCATCGCAGCTTCCTGCCGCGGCAGCGCAGCAGGCTGCAGAAGGTCTTCCTGAAGGTGACGTTACAGAGGGCGTAGCAGCCCGGGTTGATGGCGCTGTTGATGTAACAGAGCCAGTAGCCCGCCGTCCACAGGTCGCCCGGGATGCACATGTGACAGAAGGCGGCGACCACGGCCATGATGTTGTACGGCGTCCAGGTGAGGATGAAGGCCAGCAGGATGGCCAGGATGGTGTTGGTGACCCTCCTCTCCCTCGCCATCACGCGACGCCTCCTTCTCTCCTGAGACTTGAAGCTGGGGCAGGTAGCGAAGACCGCCGAGGCCATCCTGTGGAGGTCGGCGTTGGACGAGGAGTCGGTTTCCATCTTGTCCGTCTTGTCTTTGTCGCCGGCGTGGTGGGCGGCGGTCTGATACTGCTGAGGCTCCGAGGTGTCACCTGGACTTCTGGACACCTTCTGGTTCCTTCTGGGCTTCACAGTGCTGGATTCTGATTGGTTCAGAGACAGGTCAGAGCCTGGATCGCTGGTCACCCAGCTCCGCCGTTTCAACAGGAAGTCTTTAATGGACGGACTGGACGTCCTGAGCGTGCCCTGCTCCGACCGGAGCGCGCTCAGTCGACTGCGGCTGGCGGCGGACAGACGGCTGTACAGGCCCACCATGATGAGCGCCGGCAGGTAAAATGAAGGAAGCGTCGTGGCCAAGGTGACGGCCGGGCTGGCGAGGAGCTGCGTGTAACACTTTCCGTCGGGGACGACGCGTTTGCCCCCCAGTGTCTGCCAGCAGAGGATGGCGGGGGCCCAGAGGACGAAGGACAGCAGCCAGGCAGCACCGATCATCAGGCCGGCCACGCCGGCCGTCCGCCGCGCCGGGTAGCTGAACGGCCGCGTCATGCAGAAGTAGCGATCCAGACTGATGATCAGCAGGTTCATGACGGAGGCGCTGCTCACCGCGTAGTCCACTACGAGCCACAGGTCGCAGACGGCGGCCCCCAGCGGCCAGCGGCCCCGCAGCAGGTACAGCGTGTACATGTTCATGGACAGCGCGCCGATGATCAGATCAGCCACCGCCAAGCTCAACAGGAAGTAGTTGTTGACGGTCCTTAGGTGGCGGTTCACTTTGATGGACAGGATCACCAGCGTGTTGCCGAGGACGGTGACCGCGCTGAGGGAGGCGGTTACCATGACGATGAGGACCAGCTGGGCCATGCTGTACGGACACGCCGCTCTAATTGGTGGCCGACAGGAGGCGTTAACGCAGGGGCGGAGCCAAAGGGAGGCGTTGAGGTTGGGATCAGGAGCTCCTCCCATGTTCCCTGAAAACACACAAAAATATGACAATAACAATGATGATATCAATAATATTAATGACATAGCACCCTCTGTCTTTATATATTGTACAGTGAACCCTCGTTTATCGCGGGAGTTGCGTTCCTAAAATAATCCACGATAGGTGAAATCCGTGAAGTAGTCAGCTTTATTTTTTACTGTTATTTTACAATGCAATACTGTACCATAGAATGAAACCAAAAATCAAAACCTGTTTTCAGGCCCAAAATATGTTTAAGAAATGAAAATATTAACGTTTTCTTACAAATAACTATGATAGTTTAAAGAAGGTATAGTAAAACAACAATGTGAATACAGGACAGTATAGTAATGAATACGAGGTTGGAAACATGGTCACTGGCGTCTTTCACAGTCCCTCCAGCTGAGCCTCTCCGTCCTCACTCTGCTGTAGCGTCTGTTTCACCTGCAGGCTGAGCAGGAGTCTTTCTCCCAGAGAACAACATCGTTATGGCTCCTTGTTGGCTCTCTTTCTTTTTCAATCAGGATTCAGAGCACAATGAATGCACTGTAAAAAAATCCACGAAGCAGCGAAGCCGCGAAAGGTGAACCGCGTTATAGCGAGGGTTCACTGTATATCATAATTTTCATGTTTCTGTATCAACAAAGATAGTAAAAGTCCAACAGGCTGCTTCACTACGACCAAGAAAAATCCCTTTTTCTTTCGTTGTATGTTTTAGAAAGAACCACAACTAAACCCAATCTGTCTGGATTACGATCATATCTGATCATATCTGATCATATCTGTCTGGATTATGATCATATCTGATCATATCTGATCATATCTGATCATATCTGTCTGGATTATGATCATATCTGTCTGGATTATGATCATATCTGATCATATCTGATCATATCTGTCTGGATTATGATCATATCTGATCATATCTGATCATATCTGTCTGGATTACGATCATATCTGATCATATCTGATCATATCTGATCATATCTGATCATATCTGTCTGGATTACGATCATATCTGGAGGATATAACAACAGCAACGCTTTAATGTTGGTGAATATTAATAAAGATGAGAGCAGGAATACTAATAATAATAATAATGATAATAATAAAAATCCCTTGAAAGTAAAACGCTTAAGATGAAATTAAATTTATAAAGAAAATATAGAAGTATGTAAATAAAAATATAAATACAAATGAATAAATAAAATTAAGTCACAAACATTCCTCAGAATAGATCAGTCGTTTCAGTCATTAACTTCTCATTTTTTACTTTCAGGACAATATCTGTTATTGATTAGTGTTGTTATTGATTTACCATAATAAATATATACATACATTTACAAAAAGCAGCGTATTAGTCCACTAACATGTTGATCAGAGGATTAAATACTGGACTGGTCTCCTTTAAGGTTCATTATGAACTGATAAAAATGTGATTAATTAGATTAAATATTAATATATTTAATATTTATAATAAACAAATAATCAAAATTAAATCAAGTTCTGAGAACATGAAGCAAGAAAAAAGCAGAAACTTACTGTTGATGCTGGTGCTGAGCTCTCTGCTCCTCGTCCTCCTCCTGACCTCCGTCTCCTCCTCCTGACCACCGTCTCCTCCTCCTCGTCCTCCTCCTGACCACCGTCTCCTCCTCCTGACCTCCGTCTCCTCCTCCTCGTCCTCCTCCTGACCACCGTCTCCTCCTCCTGACCTCCGTCTCCTCCTCCTGACCACCGTCTCCTCCTCCTGACCACCGTCTCCTCCTCGTCCTCCTCCTGACCACCGTCTCCTCCTCCTGACCACCGTCTCCTCCTCCTCGTCCTCCTCCTGACCACCGTCTCCTCCTCCTGACCTCCGTCTCCTCCTCGTCCTCCTCCTGACCACCGTCTCCTCCTCCTGACCTCCGTCTCCTCCTCCTCGTCCTCCTCCTGACCACCGTCTCCTCCTCCTGACCTCCGTCTCCTCCTCCTCGTCCTCCTCCTGACCTCCGTCTCCTCCTCGTCCTCCTCCTGACCACCGTCTCCTCCTCCTGACCACCGTCTCCTCCTCCTGACCACCGTCTCCTCCTCCTCGTCCTCCTCCTGACCACCGTCTCCTCCTCCTGACCTCCGTCTCCTCCTCCTGACCACCGTCTCCTCCTCCTGACCTCCGTCTCCTCCTCCTGACCTCCGTCTCCTCCTCCTCGTCCTCCTCCTGACCACCGTCTCCTCCTCCTGACCACCGTCTCCTCCTCCTGACCTCCGTCTCCTCCTCCTCGTCCTCCTCCTGACCACCGTCTCCTCCTCCTGACCACCGTCTCCTCCTCCTCGTCCTCCTCCTGACCACCGTCTCCTCCTCCTCGTCCTCCTCCTGACCACCGTCTCCTCCTCCTGACCTCCGTCTCCTCCTCGTCCTCCTCCTGACCACCGTCTCCTCCTCCTGACCTCCGTCTCCTCCTCCTCGTCCTCCTCCTGACCACCGTCTCCTCCTCCTGACCTCCGTCTCCTCCTCCTCGTCCTCCTCCTGACCTCCGTCTCCTCCTCGTCCTCCTCCTGACCTCCGTCTCCTCCTCCTCGTCCTCCTCCTGACCACCGTCTCCTCCTCGTCCTCCTCCTGACCTCCGTCTCCTCCTCCTGACCTCCGTCTCCTCCTCGTCCTCCCTCCTGACCACCGTCTCCTCCTCGTCCTCCTCCTGACCTCCGTCTCCTCCTCCTGACCACCGTCTCCTCCTCGTCCTCCTCCTGACCTCCGTCTCCTCCTCGTCCTCCTCCTGACCTCCGTCTCCTCCTCGTCCTCCTCCTGACCTCCGTCTCCTCCTCGTCCTCCTCCTGACCTCCGTCTCCTCCTCCTCGTCCTCCTCCTGACCACCGTCTCCTCCTCGTCCTCCTCCTGACCTCCGTCTCCTCTGTCAGTCACCAGCTGCTGTTTATACGCAGCAGGGAGGAAGCGCCGCCTCCTGCTGACCAGACCAGACCAGACCAGACCAGACCAGACCAGACCAGACCTCAGACCAGACCTCAGACGGGATGTAATGACTCCTGACTGAGAGCAGCCAGCGTTCCTGCAGCCTGTAGACAGTCTACTGGATCTGGATCTAGATCAGACTACTGGAGGCTGGAACCCTGAAACTGAGCATGTGCAGTTCACTTCTAAACACAATGCTGAGCAGTCAAACCATCAGGTGGACAAAATACTGGAAACACCTCACAGAGAGAAACTTGGCATCTGTAAATCTGACGTATGAACAATCTATAGAAATTATAAACTGGACTGCATTCTGGGAAATTTAGGATCCAGTGTGTTTGGACTAGAAGTCTCTCATCATCATCATCATCATCATCATCATCATCATCCATGTTTCCTGTGTGTCTTATTATGGGATGTGTCCACAGGGTGAGATCACCGCTCCACCTGCAGGGCTGCAGTGATGGACCCGTACGCCGAGTGGCGCCGGACGCCTCCTCGTTGGCCTGTGTGCGACTCAGAGACGAGGCGTCACGGCGGTCTAAGGTCTAAAGGTCTGAAGGTCTGACGGTCTGAAGGTCTAAGGTCTGACGGTCTGAAGGTCTAAGGTCTGACGGTCTAAGGTCTAAAGTCTGAAGGTCTGACGGTCTGAAGGTCTAAGGTCTGACGGTCTGAAGGTCTGACGGTCTGAAGGTCTAAGGTCTGACGGTCTAAGGTCTGAATGTCTGACGGTCTGAAGGTCTAAGTTCTGACGGTCTAAGGTCTGACGGTCTGAAGGTCTGAAAGTCTAAGGTCTGACGGTCTAAGGTCTGACGGTCTGAAGGTCTAAGGTCTGACGGTCTAAGGTCTAAGGTTTGACGGTCTAAGGTCTGACGGTCTGAAGGTCTAAGGTCTGACGGTCTAAGGTCTGAAGGTCTGAAGGCCTGACGGTTTGAAGGTCTAAAGGTCTAAGGTCTGACGGTCTAAGGTCTGAAGGTCTAAGGTCTAAGGTCTGACGGTCTAAGGTCTGACGGTCTAAGGTCTTAAGGTCTGAAGGTCTAAGGTTTGACGGTCTAAGGTCTAAAGTCTAAGGTTTGACGGTCTAAGGTCTAAGGTCTGACGGTCTGAAGGTCTAAGGTCTGAAGGTCTAAGGTCTGACGGTCTGAAGGTCTAAGGTCTGAAGGTCTAAGGTCTGAAGGTCTGACGGTCTGAAGGTCTAAGGTCTAAGGTCTGACGGTCTGAAGGTCTAAGGTCTGACGGTCTAAAGGTCTAAGGTCTGAAGGTCTAAGGTCTGACGGTCTGAAGGTCTAAGGTCTGAAGGTCTAAGGTCTGAAGGTCTAAGGTCTGACGGTCTAAAGGTCTAAGGTCTGAAGGTCTAAGGTCTGACGGTCTGAAGGTCTAAGGTCTGAAGGTCTAAGGTCTGAAGGTCTAAGGTCTGACGGTCTAAAGGTCTAAGGTCTGAAGGTCTAAGGTCTGACGGTCTGAAGGTCTAAGGTCTGAAGGTCTAAGGTCTGAAGGTCTAAGGTCTGACGGTCTAAAGGTCTAAGGTCTGAAGGTCTAAGGTCTGACGGTCTGAAGGTCTAAGGTCTGAAGGTCTAAGGTCTGAAGGTCTAAGGTCTAAGGTCTGAAGGTCTAAGGTCTAAGGTCTGAAGGTCTAAGGTCTAAGGTCTGAAGGTGCACATCGGGGAGTCTGACAGAGTTACAGCAGCTGATGCTTCTCTGCTTCTTGTTGCACTGCCTGACTTATTATGGAACTGATGAGTTATCAATAAACTGAATAAATCACTTCTTACATATTTGGGTTTGAGACTCACATCATTGATTATATTTGTTGATGTTTATTAGGATTTACAGAGCTGCAGTAGATTAACTCTGAGACCCACAATAGACCAGTTTTAGTCTTCTGTAGGGGTCCAGGTGGTCTTTAGGGGGTCCAGGGGTCTTTAGGGGGTCCAGGGGTCTTTAGGGGGTCCAGGGGTCTTTAGGGGGTCCAGGGGTCTTTAGGGGGTCCAGGTGGTCTTTAGGGGGTCCAGGTGGTCTTTAGGGGGTCCAGGTGGTCTTTAGGGGGTCCAGGGGTCTTTAGGGGGTCCAGGTGGTCTTTAGGGGGTCCAGGTGGTCTTTAGGGGGTCCAGGTGGTCTTTAGGGGGTCCAGGGGTCTTTAGGGGGTCCAGGGGTCTTTAGGGGGTCCAGGTGGTCTTTAGGGGGTCCAGGTGGTCTTTAGGGGGTCCAGGTGGTCTTTAGGGGGTCCAGGGGTCTTTAGGGGGTCCAGGGGTCTTTAGGGGAGACAGCAGGTCAGCAGTAGATGTCTCATATTAGTGGTGAACATCATCTGAAGCTGCAGATTAATCTGAGATGCTGATCAGCTCTGAGGGTCAAGTTGTTCTAGTCATTGATCAGAGACATGAATTAATTAAATAGAGAGAGTGTTTCTAACATGATGATATTATTATCTGATGTCCATCCTCAGGCTCTATCATGTCTCATCAGTTGTTGCAGTAATTTTTGGGTTGATACCATTTGTTACACAGATTTGGTGCTAAATTGAACCATTTTTACTACTAGAAAATTGATAAAAATGATCAATAATCCTCCAAAATACCACATTAAGACACCAAGACCTGGAGGAACACCATAGAAGAAGACCTGCTGGGATCTGGGATCAAAAACTTTTCACTTTTGGAGATTTCTGCAAGAATGTGTTGTGTAGAGTAGAAAGAAACCCCCTTATAGTCAGAGTAGCTAGGAAAGACCCCATCCTCTGTAGTAGTACTAGTAGTAGTAGTAGTAGTAGTCAGAGTAGCTAGGAAAGACCCCATCCTCTGTAGTAGTACTAGTAGTAGTAGTAGTAGTAGTCAGAGTAGCTAGGAAAGACCCCATCCTCTGTAGTAGTACTAGTAGTAGTAGTAGTAGTAGTCAGTGTAGCTAGGAAAGACCCCATCCTCTGTAGTAGTACTAGTAGTAGTAGTAGTAGTAGTCAGTGTAGCTAGGAAAGACCCCATCCTCTGTAGTAGTACTAGTAGTAGTAGTAGTAGTAGTCAGAGTAGCTAGGAAAGACCCCATCCTCTGTAGTAGTACTAGTAGTAGTAGTAGTAGTAGTCAGAGTAGCTAGGAAAGACCCCATCCTCTGTAGTAGTACTAGTAGTAGTAGTAGTAGTAGTCAGAGTAGCTAGGAAAGACCCCATCCTCTGTAGTAGTACTAGTAGTAGTAGTAGTAGTAGTCAGAGTAGCTAGGAAAGACCCCATCCTCTGTAGTAGTACTAGTAGTAGTAGTAGTAGTAGTCAGAGTAGCTAGGAAAGACCCCATCCTCTGTAGTAGTACTAGTAGTAGTAGTAGTAGTAGTCAGTGTAGCTAGGAAAGACCCCATCCTCTGTAGTAGTACTAGTAGTAGTAGTAGTAGTAGTCAGTGTAGCTAGGAAAGACCCCATCCTCTGTAGTAGTACTAGTAGTAGTAGTAGTAGTAGTCAGAGTAGCTAGGAAAGACCCCATCCTCTGTAGTAGTACTAGTAGTAGTAGTAGTAGTAGTCAGTGTAGCTAGGAAAGACCCCATCCTCTGTAGTAGTAGTAGTAGTATTAGTAGTCAGTGTAGCTAGGAAAGACCCCATCCTCTGTAGTAGTAGTAGTAGTAGTAGTAGTAGTAGTAGTCAGAGTAGCTAGGAAAGACCCCATCCTCTGTAGTAGTAGTAGTAGTAGTAGTAGTAGTAGTAGTAGTCAGAGTAGCTAGGAAAGACCCCATCCTCTGTAGTAGTACTAGTAGTAGTAGTAGTAGTAGTCAGAGTAGCTAGGAAAGACCCCATCCTCTGTAGTAGTACTAGTAGTAGTAGTAGTAGTAGTCAGAGTAGCTAGGAAAGACCCCATCCTCTGTAGTAGTACTAGTAGTAGTAGTAGTAGTAGTCAGAGTAGCTAGGAAAGACCCCATCCTCTGTAGTAGTACTAGTAGTAGTAGTAGTAGTAGTAGTAGTCAGTGTAGCTAGGAAAGACCCCATCCTCTGTAGTAGTACTAGTAGTAGTAGTAGTAGTAGTAGTAGTAGTCAGAGTAGCTAGGAAAGACCCCATCCTCTGTAGTAGTACTAGTAGTAGTAGTAGTAGTAGTAGTAGTAGTCAGAGTAGCTAGGAAAGACCCCATCCTCTGTAGTAGTACTAGTAGTAGTAGTAGTAGTAGTAGTAGTAGTCAGTGTAGCTAGGAAAGACCCCATCCTCTGTAGTAGTACTAGTAGTAGTAGTAGTAGTAGTAGTAGTAGTCAGAGTAGCTAGGAAAGACCCCATCCTCTGTAGTAGTACTAGTAGTAGTAGTAGTAGTAGTCAGAGTAGCTAGGAAAGACCCCATCCTCTGTAGTAGTACTAGTAGTAGTAGTAGTAGTAGTCAGAGTAGCTAGGAAAGACCCCATCCTCTGTAGTAGTACTAGTAGTAGTAGTAGTAGTAGTAGTAGTAGTCAGAGTAGCTAGGAAAGACCCCATCCTCTGTAGTAGTACTAGTAGTAGTAGTAGTAGTAGTCAGTGTAGCTAGGAAAGACCCCATCCTCTGTAGTAGTACTAGTAGTAGTAGTAGTAGTAGTCAGAGTAGCTAGGAAAGACCCCATCCTCTGTAGTAGTACTAGTAGTAGTAGTAGTAGTAGTCAGAGTAGCTAGGAAAGACCCCATCCTCTGTAGTAGTACTAGTAGTACTAGTAGTAGTAGTAGTCAGAGTAGCTAGGAAAGACCCCATCCTCTGTAGTAGTACTAGTAGTAGTAGTAGTAGTAGTCAGTGTAGCTAGGAAAGACCCCATCCTCTGTAGTAGTACTAGTAGTAGTAGTAGTAGTAGTCAGTGTAGCTAGGAAAGACCCCATCCTCTGTAGTAGTACTAGTAGTAGTAGTAGTAGTAGTCAGAGTAGCTAGGAAAGACCCCATCCTCTGTAGTAGTACTAGTAGTAATAGTAGTAGTAGTCAGTGTAGCTAGGAAAGACCCCATCCTCTGTAGTAGTAGTAGTAGTATTAGTAGTCAGTGTAGCTAGGAAAGACCCCATCCTCTGTAGTAGTAGTAGTAGTAGTAGTAGTAGTAGTAGTAGTAGTAGTCAGAGTAGCTAGGAAAGACCCCATCCTCTGTGTAGTAGTAGTAGTAGTAGTAGTAGTAGTCAGAGTAGCTAGGAAAGACCCCATCCTCTGTAGTAGTACTAGTAGTAGTAGTAGTAGTAGTCAGAGTAGCTAGGAAAGACCCCATCCTCTGTAGTAGTACTAGTAGTAGTAGTAGTAGTAGTCAGAGTAGCTAGGAAAGACCCCATCCTCTGTAGTAGTACTAGTAGTAGTAGTAGTAGTAGTCAGAGTAGCTAGGAAAGACCCCATCCTCTGTAGTAGTACTAGTAGTAGTAGTAGTAGTAGTAGTAGTAGTAGTCAGTGTAGCTAGGAAAGACCCCATCCTCTGTAGTAGTACTAGTAGTAGTAGTAGTAGTAGTAGTAGTAGTCAGAGTAGCTAGGAAAGACCCCATCCTCTGTAGTAGTACTAGTAGTAGTAGTAGTAGTAGTAGTAGTAGTCAGTGTAGCTAGGAAAGACCCCATCCTCTGTAGTAGTACTAGTAGTAGTAGTAGTAGTAGTAGTAGTAGTCAGAGTAGCTAGGAAAGACCCCATCCTCTGTAGTAGTACTAGTAGTAGTAGTAGTAGTAGTCAGAGTAGCTAGGAAAGACCCCATCCTCTGTAGTAGTACTAGTAGTAGTAGTAGTAGTAGTCAGAGTAGCTAGGAAAGACCCCATCCTCTGTAGTAGTACTAGTAGTAGTAGTAGTAGTAGTAGTAGTAGTCAGTGTAGCTAGGAAAGACCCCATCCTCTGTAGTAGTACTACTAGTAGTAGTAGTAGTAGTAGTAGTCAGAGTAGCTAGGAAAGACCCCATCCTCTGTTGTAGTACTAGTAGTAGTAGTAGTAGTAGTCAGTGTAGCTAGGAAAGACCCCATCCTCTGTGTAGTAGTAGTAGTAGTAGTCAGAGTAGCTAGGAAAGACCCCATCCTCTGTGTAGTAGTAGTAGTAGTAGTCAGAGCTGCTAGGAAAGACCCCATCCTCTGTAGTAGTAGTAGTAGTAGTAGTAGTAGTCAGAGTAGCTAGGAAAGACCCCATCCTCTGTAGTAGTAGTAGTAGTACTAGTAGTAGTAGTAGTAGTAGTAGTAGTCAGTGTAGCTAGGAAAGACCCCATCCTCTGTAGTAGTAGTAGTAGTAGTAGTAGTAGTAGTAGTAGTCAGAGTAGCTAGGAAAGACCCCATCCTCTGTAGTAGTAGTAGTACTAGTAGTAGTAGTAGTAGTAGTAGTAGTCAGAGTAGCTAGGAAAGACCCCATCCTCTGTAGTAGTAGTAGTAGTAGTAGTCAGAGTAGCTAGGAAAGACCCCATCCTCTGTAGTAGTAGTAGTAGTAGTAGTCAGAGTAGCTAGGAAAGACCCCATCCTCTGTAGTAGTACTAGTAGTAGTAGTAGTAGTAGTCAGAGTAGCTAGGAAAGACCCCATCCTCTGTAGTAGTACTAGTAGTAGTAGTAGTAGTAGTAGTAGTCAGAGTAGCTAGGAAAGACCCCATCCTCTGTAGTAGTACTAGTAGTAGTAGTAGTAGTAGTCAGAGTAGCTAGGAAAGACCCCATCCTCTGTAGTAGTACTAGTAGTAGTAGTAGTAGTAGTAGTAGTCAGAGTAGCTAGGAAAGACCCCATCCTCTGTAGTAGTAGTAGTAGTAGTAGTCAGAGTAGCTAGGAAAGACCTCATCCTCTGTAGTAGTAGTAGTACTAGTAGTACTAGTAGTAGTAGTAGTAGTCAGTGTAGCTAGGAAAGACCCCATCCTCTGTAGTAGTACTAGTAATAGTAGTAGTAGTAGTAGTAGTCAGAGTAGCTAGGAAAGACCCCATCCTCTGTTGTAGTAGTAGTAGTAGTAGTAGTAGTAGTCAGAGTAGCTAGGAAAGACCCCATCCTCTGTAGTAGTACTAGTAGTAGTAGTAGTAGTAGTAGTAGTAGTCAGAGT
>CAMQGK010000332.1:67500-72500 GCA_947000775.1 Pterois miles
CACTCTACTGTGGCAAGACTCCAGAACCAGCAGCCAAACGCTTTATTTATCATTACCGGGGACTTTAACCATGTCACACTGGAGAAGACTTTACCAACTTTTCACCAGTATGTTGACTGTCCCACAAGAGACAATAAGACTCTGGACCTCCTGTATGCAAATACCATGGATGCATACAGTGTCACTGCCCTCCCCCCACTCAGCAGAGCAGATCACAACCTGGCCTTGTTGTCCCCTAAGTATGTCCCCCTTGTTCAACGCCAGCCTGTGGGCACAAGGACTGTGAGGAGGTGGACTCAGGAGGTGAGGGACAGACTGCAGGACTGCTTTGACACAACAGATTGGGACGTACTCTGCGAACCACATGGGGAGGACATCAACTCCATGACGGACTGCATCACAGACTACATCAAGTTCTGTGAATTCACTACCCTTCCGACCCGGACCGTACGCTGCTACCCCAACAACAAGCCCTGGATTACCAGTGACCTGAAGGAGCTTCTCAACAAGAAGAAGAAAGCTTTCAGGGCTGGGGACAGGGATGAGCTGAAAAGGGTGCAGCGTGACCTGAAGGTGAAGCTGAGGGAGCACAGAGACTCCTACAGGAGGAAGTTGGAGGACAAGCTCCAACAAAACAACACCAAGGAGGTGTGGGCTGGTATGAAGGAGATCACCGGCTTCAAGGTGAAGGACAGAGAACCAGCCCACAGCGTGGAGAGGGCCAACGAGCTGAACTGTTTCTTCAACAGGTTCAGTTCACCACCTCCTGCTGCCCCCCACCCCCCTCACTTCCAACAATGAGGACCAACACTGATGCTGTGTACAAGAAGGGGATGAGCCGCCTCTACTTCCTGAGGAAGCTCAGATCCTTCAATGTGTGCAGCAGAATGCTGGAGATCTTCTACCAGTCCGTTGTAGCCAGCGCCCTGTACTCTGCTGTGGTCTGCTGGGGGACCAGCATCAGAGCCGGTGACGCCAACAGACTGAACAAGCTGATCAGGAAGGCCGGCTCTGTGATTGGCTGCAAAATGGACACTTTTGAGGCTGTGGTGGAGGAGAACTATGAACAAGCTGTTGTCTATTCTGGACAATCCAGACCACCCACTTCACCCAGTACTGGAGCGACAGCGGAGCAGCTTCCCAAACAGACTGGTTCAGCTCCGCTGTCACCAGGACAGATACAGGAAATCTGTCCTGCCAACAGCTATCAAGCTGTTCAACGCATCACCTCTGGCTGGCCGAGAGCTCTCTGCTCCCCCTGACATCTAACACTGCTAACCCTAACCCTAACACTAACCCTAACACTAACCCTAACCCTAAAACCCTAACCCTAACCCTAAACCCCTGACATCTAACACTAAAACTAACCCTAACACTAACCCTAACACTAACCCTAACCCTAACCCTAACACTAACCCCTAACCCTAACCCTAACACTAACCCTAACCCTAACCCTAACACTAACCCTAACACTAACACTAACCCTAACCCTAACCCTAACACTAACCCTAACACTAACCCTAACACTAACACTAACCCTAACACTAACCCTAACCTAACCCTAACACTAACCCTAACCCTAACACTAACCCTAACACTAACACTAACCCTAACCCTAACACTAACCCTAACACTAACCCTCAACCCTAACACTAACCCTAACACTAACACTAACACTAACCCTAACCCTAACACTAACCCTAACACTAACCCTAACCCTAACACTAACCCTAACCCTAACACTAAACTAACCCTAACCCTAACACTAACACTAACCCTAACCCTAACCCTAACACTAACCCTAACACTAACCCTAACACTAACCCTAACACTAACACTAACCCTAACACTAACCCTAACCCTAACCCTAACACTAACCCTAACACTAACCCTAACACTAACACTAACCCTAACCCTAACACTAACCCTAACACTAACCCTAACCCTAACACTAACCCTAACCCCCTAACCCTAACCCTAACCCTAACACTAACCCTAACACTAACCCTAACCAACACTAACCCTAACACTAACACTAACCCTAACACTAACCCTAACACTAACACTAACCCTAACACTAACCCTAACCCTAACACTAACACTAACCCTAACACTAACACTAACCCTAACACTAACACTAACCCTAACACTAACACAACCCTAACCCTAACACTAACCAAACCCTAACACTAACCCTAACACTAACCCTAACCCTAACACTAACCCTAACCCTAACACCTAACCCTAACCCTAACACTAACACTAACCCTAACACTAACAAACTAACCCTAACCCTAACACTAACCTCTGGCTGGCAGAGAGCTCTCTGCTCCCCCTGACATCTAACACTGCTCTATTTAACATTAACATCTGCACTACTGACTGTATATAGAGAGTTTTATTCTTTATCTCTTCTATATTTTTTATATTTAGTGTGATTAATAGACCCCCAGCTAATTGTTGGTCAGGTGTATTTTATAGCATTATACAGTATTACATTATGTTATATTGTGTATTGTCGTGTATATTGTATTATATATTAAACCACATCTCTACATATCTATTTCTACTTATATTATATTATATATATCATACATACATATCATGTTATTCTACACATTACATTATATACTATATCATTATATCATATCATTATTTTATTATTTTATTATTATAGTGTATAATGTTTACATTTCTTAGAATTAGATTAGTTTATAACAAGATTCCCTGTATATACTTCACACTTAGTACAGATGTGTATATTCTCTTTTTTTCTGTGTACATAGATGTGTATATTCTCTCATGTATATTGTGCTGATAACCTGCTGCTGTAACACCACAATTTCCCAATTTGGGATCAATAAAGTATCTATCTATCTATCTATCTAGTAGTAGTAGTAGCAGTAGTAGTAGTGGTAGTATCCTAGAGGTAGTAGTAGTAGCAATAGTAGTAGTGGTAGTATCCCAGAGGTAGTAGTAGTAATAGTAGTAGAGGCTGTGATTACCAGGTGGACTCATTGATCCACCAGAGTCTCAGCTTTACACTGAGACCCAGTTTATGGGGTTCAGGACTGTTCAGAGACCCAGTGTGCAGAAATACTCAGATCCACCATTTAGAGGAGGAGGAGACAAAATAACAAAACCCTGAAATGTCTTCTGGGTCGAACAGAACCAGCTGATGGTCTAAATGACGTCCACCAATCAGAGGAACTCTCAAAGCTTTTTAATGACATCACGTCTAAAAGTCAAAGCAAAGAATCGAGCTGTACAAAGGGGGGGGGGGGGGGGGGGAATCACCAGATCACCCAAACACATGGTTTTAAACTGTTGATGAATCCAGTATACAGCCAGGAGGAGCATTCACATCAGTTTGGTTCTCACATGCAGCCGCTGTCAGCGCCTGGACTCACCTGGTCTCACCTGGGCTAACCTGGTCTCACCTGGACTAACCTAGTCTCACCTGGGCTAACCTAGACTAACCTGGTCTCACCTGGGCTAACCTGGACTAACCTGGTCTCACCTGGACTGACCTGGTCTCTCCTGGACTGACCTGGGCTAACCTGGTCTCACCTGGACTAACCTGGTCTCACCTGGACTAACCTGGGCTAACCTGGACTAACCTGGACTAACCTGGTCTCTCCTGGGCAAACCTGGTCTCTCCTGGGTCTAACCTGGTCTCACCTGGTCCCACCTGGACTAACCTAGACTAACCTGGTGTCAACTGGGCTAACCTGGTCTCTCCTGGGCTAACCTGGTCTCTCCTGGGCTAACCTGGTCTCTCCTGGGCTAACCTGGACTGACCTGGGCTAACCTGGTCTCACCTGGACTAACCTGGTCTCACCTGGACTACCGCTAACCTGGACTAACCTGGACTAACCTGGTCTCTCCTGGGCAAACCTGGTCTCTCCTGGGCTAACCTGGTCTCACCTGGTCCCACCTGGACTAACCTGACTAACCTGGTGTCAACTGGGCTAACCTGGTCTCTCCTGGGCTAACCTGGTCTCTCCTGGGCTAACCTGGTCTCTCCTGGACTAACCTGGTCTCTCCTGGACTAGCCTGGTCTCTCCTGGGCTAGCCTGGTCTCACCTGCAGAGAATAAGGGTTAAATAAGAAATAAAAAGTGAACAGCTCAGTCTTGATTCACAGAGTCTGAGCCCGGTTCTCCCGGTCCTCCTTCGTTAACGGACCATGACCCTGTCCCATGTGGAATCACAATAAAAGTAATTAAAACCAGTCTCAGACCAGCTGGAGAGGAAGAGGAGCGGAGAGGGCGGGGCTTAGCGAGGAGGAACCAATCACCGCCTTTTCCACTGCAGGAGGCAAATGAGCCGAGAGGAGGACGGGTCCTGGGACTAAACCTGGACTCGGATCGGGAGCTGATGCTGGATCCTGGATCGGGTGCTTTCAGGTGTTAATAACGAAAAGTAAAGCGGTGAACGTCCTGTTTCTGACCGCCGCAGCCGCCATTTTGGACTGAAGTACTGATCATGTTCAGAATCTGAGGCCTTTCAGAGAACCCGCACCTGACTTTAGAACCTCAGAGAACTTTGGAGGCTTTTCTCATAAATTTGTGACTTTATAATCGAAGACAATATTCAAGTATTTTTCCTGCAAATTTACTGTTTACTTCCAAATGAATGATTTTTTTCTCAGTACAACAGAGACATTATGGAATAGAGAAGGTGGAGGTTTACTGTGAAGGTGGAGGTTCACTGTGAAGGTGGAGGTTTACTGTGAAGGTTTACTGTGAAGGTGAAGGTTTACTGTGTAGGTGGAGATTTACTGTGAAGGTTTACTGTGAAGGTGGAGGTTTACTGTGAAGGTGGAGGTTACTGTGAAGGTGGAGGTTCACTGTGAAGGTGGAGGTTTACTGTGAAGGTTTACTGTGAAGGTGAAGGTTTACTGTGTAGGTGGAGATTTACTGTGAAGGTTTACTGTGAAGGTGGAGGTTTACTGTGAAGGTTTACTGTGAAGGTGAAGGTTTCTGTGTAGGTGGAGGT
>CAMQGK010000332.1:75000-130000 GCA_947000775.1 Pterois miles
ACCTGACCTCCGGGACCTGCTTCAGCCCAGCTCCAGCTGCAGGCGGAGCTCTGCGGTGAATCAACACTGAACGGTCGGAGAGGTGGAAACAGGTTTGGAAAACAACAGCTAGAACCAACAGGTCCAGGTCCAGGTCCAGGTCCCTGCAGTGGAAAGAGCTGAGAGACGACCATGCCGCCAGACGTGACAGGAAAGAGCAGTTACATCCTATATATATATATGTATTATATATATATATATATATATATATATATATATATATATATATACATATATATATATATATATATATATATATATATACATATATATATATACATATATATATATATATACATATATATATATATCAATATATACATATATATATATATATATATATATATATATATATATATATATATATATATATATACATATATATATATAGTGACATATATAGTGATCAATGAACTTTCTGCTCACACACTAGATGAAACTTTCCACACACACACATCCAGACACACACAGTACAGGACAACAGGGTCGGTGGTTTCAGAGGGGTGGGGGTTTGGACCATGGCATGGTGGTTTCAGAGGGGTGGGGGTTTGGACCATGGCATGGTGGTTTCAGAGGGGTGGGGGTTTGGACCATGGCATGGTGGTTTCAGAGGGGTGGGGGTTTGGACCATGGCATGGTGGTTTCAGAGGGGTGGGGGTTTGGACCATGGCATGGTGGTTTCAGAGGGGTGGGGGTTTGGACCATGGTTCTTTTCCTCTTCAGCCTTTAAATAAAATATTTCATGATCTGCAGCGTTATTAAAGACATGCAGTAGATTCAGTTCAGTCAGCGACGATCGGTTAACAGTAACTTCCTCCATGAGCCGCACGCCAGGATCCAGAGTCCTGGTCCAGAGCCAGGATCCAGAGTCCTGATCCAGAGTCAGGATCCAGAGTGCTGATCCAGAG
Organism: Pterois miles; assembly: GCA_947000775.1. Taxonomy (NCBI): domain Eukaryota; kingdom Metazoa; phylum Chordata; class Actinopteri; order Perciformes; family Scorpaenidae; genus Pterois; species Pterois miles. The sequence continues at coordinate 75,948 of CAMQGK010000332.1, forward strand.
TCCAGGATCCAGAGCCAGGATCCAGAGTCCTGATCCAGAGTCCAGGATCCAGAGCAGGATCCAGAGTCCAGGATCCAGAGTGCTGATCCAGAGTCCAGGATCCAGAGTCCAGTCTCAGACACACACAGCCTCCGTTTCTTCTTTTCAAACATCAAAATTACACACGGTACAAAACAGGCTTCAATATAAAGTAGTGCTGAATTCACTTTTTAAACACTTCAATCACGCACTAGTTCACATCAAGTTTCAACATCACATGGCACCGACTGCAGTACGCTGGAGTAAATGTGACCCCCCGCCCCCCTCGGACACGGCACTTTGATAAACCTGGTCTTCCACCATGCTGACACCTGGAGAGATTCGGGCAGAGAGGAGCTCAGCGCTAACTGGCCTCCGTTCAAGTAGCAGCCCTTTCTGACGAGGAATGATCGCGGTTCAGCTTCAGTCCAGTTTAAGTGCAGAGGAAGTGCACACAAACGCCGGGGGGTGGGGGGTGAAGCGGGGTTCCTGTATCCCTTCTTTTCCAGGCGGGAGACCCTGTGCAGAGTCAAAGCAGCACCCATTTCTTTGTGAATAAGGCTTTGAGGAGCGCCAACGCTCTGCTTTGCTTGGCCAATAGAACTACCTGCTGTATGGGTCGCCGGGGTAACTGCTGGAGGCGCCCCCACCGCTCCCGGGGAGGGGGCTGTGAGAGGAGGAGGAGGAGGAGGAGGAGGAGGAAGGGGAGGACAACAGCAGGGAGGAAGAGGAGGGACCCGGCAGGGAGTCGTCGTCCGTTCGCCCCCCGTCGAAAACGTCGTCCATGTCCACGGCCAGAGACAGGCCCGCGGGCTGGGGGGCCCACGAGGGGGCGAGCTGCTCAGAAGGGCTGGAAGCCTGCGGGGGGGCGTAGGTCTGGGTGAGGAGGAGAGGACCTGAGGTGGAGGGGGCCGCCATGGTGGGGTCCACCGCGGGCCTGGAGGCCCCCACGCCCGTCTGGGAGCCGCGGTGGATGCGATGACTGACGATGATGTTGTTTCCGAAGCCGCCCATGGAGGCCATGGTGGTGCTCTGCTCCCGCTGGACCACCGCCGTCATGCCGCCTTCAGCGATCAGCCGGCGGATTCGTGCCAGAGCGTCTTCACCCGAGCCAAAGTCTGGAGACTCTCCTGGACCAACGAGAGGCCACATCAAGATGAAACGGTTACTCAGCATTCAAACTCATTTCATCCTTCACAGATTAATATTATTCTTATAGTTGGTAGACAATCCTGCTCTAATTACAGTTCCCATAATGCTCCACCTTCAGCCCCGTTGTCTTCACCTATATGAGTCTCTAGGGAGTCAGCGTGTCTCCATTAATGCAAACTTCTTTCTCTGATTTCTAGGAGATTTCTGGACGTTTAATGTGGATGAACGTCAGAGAAAGTGACATTCTGGAGAAGAGGAAGTTCACATTTCATCATGGCGTCAAGATAAGCTCTGACTTGTCTGTGTCGACTCAGAGAAGAGCTCCAAATGTTTTAGATAAGGGATAATAAACCCCTCCTCTCTGTTGTTCATTGGCCCAAATATCAAGGCAGCATGTGGCCTCCTCTGTCCCCCTTTCTACACTGTCCACTGTCCCGTCAATAGAGGCTGAAATACTCTGAAAAACTACCTCACGACAATGACCCACTAGCTGCACTTTATCCTGCTGAGAACGCAGCTACTTACTGAAGACATCAATGATTGACACAACAACGGTCCTCCAGAGCCAGATATCACAACTAGCAGCGGTCCGTTACATGTAGCAGCGGGCCGTTACACGTGGCAGCGGGCCGTTACACGTGGCAGCGGGCCGTTACACGAGGCAGCGGTCCGTTACACGTAGCAGCGGGCCGTTACACGTAGCAGCGGGCCGTTACACGTAGCAGCGGGCTGTTACACGTAGCAGCGGGCCGTTACACGTAGCAGCGGTCCGTTACACGTAGCAGCGGGCCGTTACACGTGGCAGCGGGCCGTTATATGTGGCAGCGGGCCGTTACACGTGGCAGCGGGCCGTCACACGTGGCAGCGGTCCGTCACACGTGGCAGCGGTCCGTCACACGTGGCAGCGGGCCGTTATACGTGGCAGCGGTCCGTTACACGTGGCAGCGGTCCGTCACACGTAGCAGCGGTCCGTCACACGTAGCAGCGGGCCGTTATACGTAGCAGCGGTCCGTTACACGTAGCAGCGGGCCGTCACACGTAGCAGCGGGTCGTCACACGTAGCAGTGGGCCGTCACACGTAGCAGCGGGCCGTCACACGTAGCAGCGGGCCGTCGTACGTAGCAGCGGGCCGTCACACGTAGCAGCGGGCCGTCACGGTCCATTACGCGTAGCAACGGTCCATTATACAAAGCAACGGCCTGTGATACATAGCAATGGGCTGTTAGTGTGTGTATTAATCCAGTAGACGTTTCGCCCCTTATCCAAGTGGCTTCATCTGTTCGAATGCTACAGTCTGACTAGTCCCCACTAGTCTGACTAGTCCCCACTAGTCTGACGACTAGAATGAATATGGATGAATGAGGACATTCACAGACCTACTCCAGTAGATGGAGTTTGGAGCAAATCACTGTGCTGCTGTGGACGGAGGCAGCAGCTAAATGCATTTTAGACATCAAAAATTATGTATTTTAGTTTAAATGTACACTATGCAGTACTTTCCCTCGCTGTCAGACGGCCTTCCTGACGGGAAACTGAAGTCGTTCTCTATGCTCTCTTCAAAACCACTACATTCGCAAAAACAGCAATTTTTTACCTCCCAGGACCTCCATCTGCTGTAGTAGTACACAGACTGTAGAGAAGTACCTCGTACAACCACACTGAGAAACACCACAACTATCCCTTTAAGCTACTACTTTAACAACAAAACATGGAAAGGGGAGATTTTAGAGTTATAGTTCATATCGTAGTTCATTAAGTCTACAATCACTACAGTAGGGCTGTACCGAATCGTTCGAAGCTTCAGTCACATCTCAATGATACGCAGCTTTTTTGTTTTGTTTATTGTCTGTTTATTGTGTTAAAATCAGTATTTATGCCCAGTGTCACATGAAGATTCTTTCATCCAAACATTTCCAATAACTCCAGCGTTGTAAAGTCCAAAAGTCAACATTTATTGAAAAAGATGGATGTAATCATTTCAAAATTCACAACATGTTTTTATCAAAACTAAATATTCCGCTTCAATACATATTTGTTGGCATTTAGCCTTTCAAAAAATGTCCACTGAGGTCAAAAAACACAAAGGGAGGCATGCAACTGTTTTAACATAATTAACAAACAAAATCTATTTTTTTTCTTTTTAGGGTGATGACCTCAAAATATGATGACAGACATTCGAAAAAACCTCAATTAAAAGCTTTAAATGTAAAAACAATGACATTCGGTACAGCCCTAATGCCAAGTACGTAATACCTCCACTCTACTGTGTGTGTGTGTGAAAAAAAAAAAAAAAAAATATATATATATATATATATATATATATATATATATATATATAGTCCCAACATCAGCATTTATTTAAAAAAGACACACAACATGATTTTATCTAATGAAGTGCTTCATTCCATATTTGTTGGCATTTAGTCTTTCAAAAGCTTTTTTTTTTCCCATTCAAAAAAATGTTTACTTTTCCACTTGCTGCACACAAAGGATGCACCTGTATGAACGTCTAACAGCACCAGAAATTACGTTTATATACCACAATAACACAAAATCTATTTTGCTTCCTTTTTTTATACGGGGATGACATCATAAAATGCCCACAGACATTCAAAGCTTCAGATGTACAATAAAACATTCGGTACTGAAAGCGACATCTGATGATATTATTTCATCAGACAGACGACAGCAGAGCTCAACACCAAGTACAGACGGCCTTCATAAAGGTCTATCCAGAGAACGAGGATCTATAACGGAGCTTTAATTAGGTGATCAGCAGCAAAATGAGGCCTGAGATGCAGCAGACAACACAAACCTCTGGATACCATCATCTAACACAGCTGTCAACAGCCATCATCTTAGAGCCACACTAGACCACAGATCCACAGAAAGAAAAACACATGACATACTTTCTCAAACACACGATAGTCAAACGTGTTTCATCTTCATAAACACGACCATAACAGTAATGTGAAATACTGGTTTCCCAGTTTGAATTAAGCTGCAAAGTGTCAACAGAAGTGGTGTGAGGCCGTCAGTGTGGCTGAGTAGCAGTACCAGAACTAGCTGTGGATGTGTTGGTCTCTGCTGAAGCTGCTTCGCCCTGGGCGCCGCCGCCGCCGCCGCCGCCGCCGCCATCCATCTCCCTGCTGGTCTGAGGCGCCTCTGGCTGCCCCGGAGCTGCTTGGCTCGTCGACGGCGTCTCAGGAGGAACATCTGACGAGAGCAGGAAAATAAAAATATAGATATCATGCCTCACTATAAAACAGGTACAATATCATGATACTTTCTACACTGTGTTTTCAATGATTACTTCTTACAGTGTATTGATACTAAGGATTCCTACAGAGACCGTACAACAACAAAAATAACTAAAATTACTAATGTTTACTAATTATTAGTAATGCCAACATTTATGTTATTTAATCAATTTATTGTTGAACACACTAACATTTTCTATACTATATTAATTATTTGTTAATGATTAAGATATTATTTGTAAACATTAAAAAATGTAATGTAAAGCATCTACAACATTATATTTGTAACCATATTTGTTGGAGTTTAGTATTTCCAAAAATGTTCACTGCAGTGGAAAAACACAAAGGGAGGCAGTGGAAATGTTTTTGAAAGGCTAAATTAATGTCAGTGATGGATTGAAGCAGAATAATTGACCAGAGTGAAAATGTTTTTGAAAGGCTAAATATCTACAAATATGGATTAAAGCAGAATATTTGACCGCAGTGACAATGTTGTTTTTGACAGGCTAAATGTTTCTGTTTTAAATGCTTAATGTCAACGAATATGGATTGAAGCAGAATATTTGACCGCAGTGAGAATGCTATTTATGAAAGGCTAAATTCCAACAAATATGGACTGAAGCAGAATACTTGACCACTCTGAGAATGTCGCTTTTGAAAGGCTACATGTCAATAAATATGGATTAAAACAGAATATCTGACTGCAGTGAAAATGTCACTTTTGAAAGAATAAATGTCAACAAATATGGACTGCAGCAGAATATGTTAAATAAAGCATGTTGCGAATTTAGGAAATGACATCATTTATCTTCTGTCAATAAATGTTGGCTTTGGACTTTACAACGCTCTGGCGTCATTGGAAATGTTTGGATCAAAGAGTCAGAATCATACTGTTACAGTCCTGGTTAGTGTTATAATGAAGGTATTGTAGAGGATCAGTACTAGGTACAGTCCTGGTTAGTGTTATAATGAAGGTATTGTAGAGGATCAGTACTGGGTACAGTCCTGGTTAGTGTTATAATGAAGGTATTGTAAAGGATCAGTACTGGGTACAGTCCTGGTTAGTGTTATAATGAAGGTATTGTAGAGGATCAGTACTGGGTACAGTCCTGGTTAGTGTTATAATGAAGGTATTGTAGAGGACCAGTACTAGGTACAGTCCTGGTTAGTGTTATAATGAAGGTATTGTAGAGGATCAGTGGGGGGGGGACTGGGTACAGTCCTGGTTAGTGTTATAATGAAGGTATTGTAGAGGATCAGTACTAGGTACAGTCCTGGTTAGTGTTATAATGAAGGTATTGTAGAGGATCAGTACTGGGTACAGTCCTGGTTAGTGTTATAATGAAGGTATTGTAGAGGACCAGTACTAGGTACAGTCCTGGTTAGTGTTATAATGAAGGTATTGTAGAGGATCAGTACTAGGTACAGTCCTGGTTAGTGTTATAATGAAGGTATTGTAGAGGATCAGTACTAGGTACAGTCCTGGTTAGTGTTATAATGAAGGTATTGTAGAGGATCAGTACTAGGTACAGTCCTGGTTAGTGTTATAATGAAGGTATTGTAGAGGACCAGTACTAGGTACAGTCCTGGTTAGTGTTATAATGAAGGTATTGTAGAGGATCAGTACTAGCTGCAGGTTGGGGGAAGCTGGACTCTGATAGGTCCCTCTCTGTTTGTGTCTCGGCGTTCTGCAGCTGGATGATTGGCGTCTGGGTTCCTTGTGATGTCACTGAAGGGGTGGGGTGTCGGGGCTGAAGACCAATTGCGTTCATCAAACCCATGTCTCTGTCCAGTCTCCAGCCAGAGCGATTTGGTCTGAAATAATAATCACAGAATAACATGTGGGTTAGTGCAGCACTAATAAAAACAACCATCAGTTAGTACTTCAGCTTCTCCTTTCAGATGAGGAGGGAGATAGTTGTCTAGTTGAAATCCTGAAGCAGTTTCTCAAACGTGGCTCAACTAATCCAGGCCAACATGTTGTGATCAGCTAAAATGATCCATCTTATTGTCACCCAGATAATTTGGTTCTTTGAACTCTTTGATTTGTTGAATAAAGGTGTGCTCTTATTTTGATGTCAAACACTTCAGTTACTAGGGCTGGGATGGTCCAACTACATCAGAAGTCAATACTATCACAATACTTGGGTGACAACGATATGTATTGTGATTTTTATTAAATATTGTTATGCGATATCGTGATTTATTGTGATTGTTAACTTTTTTACCACTAGACCATGGGGATAAAGTTAAATCATCCACTTTTAGGGACTTTTACTTTGTAAAATCTCTAAAGGAATCCAGTAATGGAGATGTCCTGAAGTCAAATCTATCAGGATCACTGTCAGAAATTATTGATTACAGTTTTTATCAAAGAATAAAGACGTTTCCCTCACAGATTAGTGGGATTTTCTTTTTAATTTATCAGGGTCATGTAATGTTTTATACTCTGCTGAATATAATCCATCAGTCTGATTTCCATAGATGGATTCTGTAGATCCAGTTGTTGACGTCCTCTAATCTCTGGAACAGTTCACCTCTTCTCTGGTGTTTAACTTTATTTTCTGTTACGTTTACATTATGTTTATTGTTTTCACTTTGCTATTATTGCTGTTTGCTTTGTATTTATTTTCATTATGTACATGTTCAGCACTTTGTTCAACTGCTGCTTTATAAACTTGTTCCATAATTAAACGTTGACTTATACAAGCTGTACAGTTACAGAAGCGTGTTGAGATAATGGAAATTTAAATATGTAGATGTCTGCTAGTGTGTTAAATCCTCTTCTCTGTCTCTTTACCATCATTTTTAATATCTTATTTTCATTTTATATTTGAAGTATTCACTGGAGAGTGCCCTGATCAACTTGTACCTTTTTATACGTGTTAACACATAAAACCTAAATCTTGAATTACATGATGTGTCCTTGTGGAACCTGGAAATGTGAAAATAAGAGAACTGGTGTATTGGGTTCTCACCCTGGTCGGTCAGAACCTCGGGTTCGGCTGGTTCCACTGTTGTTGACGGAGAATAAAGGCTCGCTGCTCGACTCTGCTGGACTCTCCCCGTCGCTTCGGTAGAACCTAAACACACAAACACACACTTGTTAATTCACTTCCATTCAGGAAGTCTTAAAAGCAGAGGAGGGACACAGACCATGACCTCATTAACAGCACTAATTGACCTTCTCCAATTAATGGCCTTCCTGCTCAGAGTGACCATTAGGATAATCACATCAGCTGAGGTCTCATTGTGGAGGACGTAGAGGGGAAACCCAACAAACTACGAGGGCCAATGAAGTCTGACATCTGACATCTCTCTCTGAGTTAGTGTGGAAGCACAATGTGATTAAATCCAATCAGGTTATTGTTAACTCAGCTACACAGAGAAAAGGGAGACCAGGGCCCATATTCATCACATACATTATTACTCCTAACTGGGCAGAAATGGGAACACTTGATTTTATTGTGACTGAGTTTGTGTGAGATGCAGAGTGAGAAGAGATGTGTTCATGTTGTGGTTTCTTCCCCAACAAACAATAGACATAAGACCTTCCACCAAGGTCCACGCTTTTTAGGTCTGATCCACCTATCTGCTGATACGATACCATCACAATACTGGGTCCCAATTCAATATCTATTGTGAACTAATCCAGGCCAACATGTTGTGATCAGCTAAAATGATCCATCTTATTGTCACCCAGATAATTTGGTTCTTTGAACTCTTTGATTTGTTGAATAAAGGTGTGCTCTTATTTTGATGTCAAACACTTCAGTTACTAGGGCTGGGATGGTCCAACTACCTCAGAAGTCAATACTATCACAATACTTGGGTGACAACGATATGTATTGTGATTTTTATTAAATATTGTTATTCGATATTGTGATTTATTGTGATTTTTTGTGATTGTTAACTTTTTTACCACTAGACCATGGGGATAAAGTTAAATCATCCACTTTTAGGGACTTTTACTTTGTAAAATCTCTAAAGGAATCCAGTAATAATTCAGTCTAGCTCTGCTTTTCCAAAGTGTTTCCCTCCTTTAATGGATGTGTAGTGTTTACCAGGCTGGATTTAACATGGAGGGTGGAGGTCGGATCCACGCCCACCCTCCACCCTTTAATACTTTACTGGATGTGTAGTGTTTACCAGGCTGGATTTAACATGGAGGGTGCTGAGTGGAATGACGGGGGTTAACTCTGGAGAGAGCAGCATTATGGACTCATCACCTACAGATACTCCACTGTTTCTTCTGAGTTTCTCTTTCTTTCTTTTTCAGTCGCAAGGCTGAAGCAGGAGAAGTTAACACCAGGATCACCATGAATTCATGGAGGGACCTTCACTTGTTCAGCTATCAGTACTGCAGCAGGTGAACTATCCAGTGATGTTGTGGCTTTAGCTGCTAATGTTGCTAACATTAATCAACACGTTGCCTGTCAGTCATGTTCAGTCTTGTGTGAGCAACAGAACGCTGACTGTTGTTGACTTAACAACAGTCACTTTTATCAAGCTATTTGTGATTCTTAGAGAGTCTCTGTAATGTTCTTAACTACTTACATGTTATTCGTGAATTAAATGTACATAAAAACTGAAGCCACACGCACTTAACTTAAATCCTCATCTGATAAATCTACCACAGATTATCATTTCTACCTGTACGTAGCTCTCTGAGGTCAAGGTGGTTTCAGGCCCACATTAACTCTGAACATGTCTGATAAATGGCAGCCCAGCGTAGGAAGCACATTCACATGTGATGGCAAGTTATGAGACTCACACAGGCCGGCAGATGACCAGGTCTCCCTTGTTGGTTCCATAGGCCAGACCCATCCCTGGATCTGGCAGCCAGCGAGCCGAGTTGATGCTGACATGGCGCCGCTGGTCTGGAGCCATCGGATAGACCACGTTGAACACCATCTGAAACACACAGATAATCAATGACAACAGCTGCCAAATTTACTCAGTTTTTTCCCCAAAACTGAGACAATTTTCTGAGACATTTACAAGACTGAGGAATAAGATAGCATGATTTATCACTGACTTTATACACACTAGGACTGCATTCAACAATTATTTTCAATATCAATTAATCTGTTGATCAATTTATTTACCTTATCAACAAAATGTTAGAAAAGAGTGAAAATGTCTCTCACAGACCTTGTCTTGGTTTAGTCAAGTCGATTTTATTTATATAGCACCAAAGTTTAATGTCAGTGAGGGAAAAATGTCAAAGTAACACCCATCACTCAGAGGGGTCCTCTGATTATTCATGGTGTTAGATCACTTCTATGAGCATTAGTGTTAGAAGTAGTAATGCCACTAATTTAAGTACTGCCTTAATGGCCAAAAGCCAAGATGGCGAGTTTGCCATGTTCTGATTAGAGCAGATTGTTGATGCTAAAGTCAGAACCTGGGAGGGTTTCTGGACTATATCTGCCATTGATTAGTGTTGTTATTGATTTACAATAATAAATATATACATACATTTACATACAGCAGCATATTAGTCCACTAACATGTTGATGAGAGGATTAAATACTGGACTGATCTCCTTTAAGGGTCATTTAGAGCAGATAATTAATAAAGATTAAATATCTGAATTGACTGACAGCCCTAATATAAACTGCAGCACTATTAACAGGACTGGTTGTTGATCTCACCCTGATGGAGGTCTCTCCTCCATGTGGCTGCTGCAGGCGGAAGACTTGCGCCACCATGTGGTCGGTGGTGGGATGCAGCAGGATCCTGCGAGAGGCCAAGCCGACCATCACATAGCAGCCCATCGGAGACAAGCTAACAGAGATAGCATTGGGACCTGTCCAACGGAAAGTAACATTACTATACTCTGAATGATGAGAGACATTTGTCTTTGTGGGGTTTCATTATAAATTAATGCAAAACATGGTCACACAGGGCTCGTGTACCAAATCTCTTGGTGTAGAGCATCTCTCCCAGGTTGTGGGGAGCCAGAGAGTAGATGGCCAGGATGCCCTCGTCTGGAAAACCCCGCTGGCTGCTGGGAATGAAGACCGCCAGCAGCTGACCGTCTGCAGAGATGTCGCAACTCGCGTCGTTGTAGATTTTACAGTTTGGCACCAAGACGTTGACTGAGGCTGCAGGAGGAGATGAATAAACACAAAGACATCTCTTTAGCACCCGCTGAATGTTGATAAACTGCTGGCAGTGGTGAAATCATCAGGACATCAGGCACTTTGGCATTCAGGGAAAACACTAGAGATGGGAATAGAGAACGGGCTCATAGTGGTCTGATTATTTGCCATCTCATGCCTCTGTGACTACTGATTCCTCTTCTTGATACTTTCGCACAGTTATGCTGCACAGTGATTCATATGTACGCTGTGTCATGTTTCAGTTTGATTTGGACCGGAGACACGGTGGAGACAATAACAGCGCTCTGAAGCATGACGCTACAACACCTGAGGGGTTAGGGTTAGGCTGTTTTAATAATGAGACACTGTGAACAACAGATCTGTGTTGAAATCATCAGGACGAGAGTTACCGTATTTTCCAGACTATAAGGCGCACTTAGAATCCTTTAATTTTCTCAAAAAGCAACAGTGCGCCTTATAATACGGTGCAGTTTATAAATGAATTCTGGTTGTGCTTACTGACCTCCTCTAACCAATTTTATGTGGTACAGGGCGCTCAAAAATCTGTCAAAATGTTTTATTATGAGTTTGGTAAGCTTCAATGCTGCACCGCTGGGTGGATTGTAGGAGCATTACGGTAACAGTAGTCAGGCACCTGGTGGAGTAATACTACTGACGGTAGTCAGGCGCCTGGCGGAGTAACACTACTGACGGTAGTCAGGCGCCTGGCGGAGTAACAACACTACTGACGGTAGTCAGGCGCCTGGCGGAGTAACACTACTGACGGTAGTCAGCCCGCCTCAGCCGCCTGGCGGAGTAACACTACTGACGGTAGTCAGGCGCCTGGCGGAGTAACACTACTGACGGTAGTCAGCCGCCTGGCGGAGTAACACTACTGACGGTAGTCAGGCGCCTGGCGGAGTAACACTACTGACGGTAGTCAGGCGCCTGGCGGAGTAACACTACTGACGGTAGTCAGGCGCCTGGCGGAATAATACTACTAACAGTAGTCAGGCACCTGGCGGAGTAATACTACTGACGGTAGTCAGCCGCCTGGCGGAGTAATACTACTAACAGTAGTCAGGCACCTGGCGGAGTAATACTACTGTTACTGTGCTTCGACAAGCTTAAGGCCCTAAAACGCTCGTCTGGATGTAGCCTGAATGTAAAGTGACCTAATGAATGTAAGTTCAACTGTGAGTCACGACACTGCTGCCACAAAATGAAGAACAAAATGACATAAATTGGATTAAAAAAAAGGCAAAAATACATAAAAAAACGGCTTCACTTCATCTCAGTAATGTTGCATCACTAAGAGTCTCAGGACAGAGTGAAAGGTGCAGGTGGAGGAACTGTACCGTTGCTGATCTCCGGCAGGTCAAATTTAGTGAAGTCCCACCACTGCAGACGGTAGGTGGTGTTAGCGATGTTGCTGGCGACTGCAGACTGACCGTCACCAATCGATGCTCCTGAAAAACAACAGCCAACACCGTCAGTGTTAAACACTGGGGACGTTAACACAGGAGACATGAGACACTAAACCAGTACAGGGTTTTTCCCCACATACTGAATTATGACATGATTATCAGCTCCTCGCAAAACCCTGACGGACGTCTTCATGGAAAACACTGCTTTCTAACAAGCGCTGTGTTGGCGCTGTATCAGCATACGTAATATAATCAGCACAGTGAAACGGGGAAGCTGCTGTTGACGTCTTCACCACTACAGCACAAAAATAAATCACTGAAGTAAACCAAACTCCTTTCCCGACATTCGATGTTCAAATATAGGTCAATACTCCAACTGGTGTTTATAAATGTCAATGCAAATGTCCATATACTCAGATCTTTTACTGAAGTAAAATTAATACCACAGCATAAAAATACTCTCTCAAAAGTCCTGCATTCAAAATATTACTTAAGTACTTAAGTATTAGCATTAAAATATACTTAAAGTACCAAAAATAAAAGTACTCATTATGCAAAATGTACCCATTTCAGAATAATCTACTTTATATCATTGATTATAGTTACAGATGCATTAGTGTGTTCATCACTTAAATGTTTTTAGCGGGTGAAGATACTTATAACTACTTTAATATACGTATTTATATACTACTTCATAATACAAGATACTGTAGTTTATTAGCCAGTAACTAGTAGTGTCAAATAAATGTAATGAAGTTAGAAGTACAATATTTCCCTCTGAGATGTAGTAATGGAGTGGTAGTGGGCTCTCAAGTTACATCAAATGAAAATACTCTAGTTAAGTACATGTGCCTGAAAATAGTACTTGTACTAGCCTAAATGTACTGGTTACATTCTTCCACTGTTAGAACACAAAAGTGTATCAACAGCGGAAGATGTTTGAAGAAGAAGAAGAAGATATTCCTTTATTAGTCCCGCTAGGGGAAATTCAAATTTTTCACTCTGTTGTTAACTTATACACACACATGCACAAACAGGACCACATACATGCATTAATGGAGAGATGTCAGAGTGAGGGGGCTGCTCCTGACAAGCGCCCCGAGCAGTTGGGGGTTTGGTGCCTTGCTCAGGGGCACCTCGGCAGTGCCCAAGAGGTAAACTGGCACCTCTCCAGCAACCAGTTCACACTCAGTTCTTGGCCCATGTCGGGACTTGAACCGGTGACCCTCCGGTTCCCAAGCCAACTCCCTACAGACTGAGCTACTGCCGCCCCCAAATATATATCTGGCCTCTTAGTTTGGTTCTCAGAGTTTAAAATATACCAAATGTGGAGCATGACCCTGGACCCCCATAGAGGACTGAGGCCCACCACGACAGTCTAATGAAACGGTGGATAGTCGCACTGCGCTGCATTTTGTGGCAGGAAAATCCCTGATAGAGCTGATCAGATCTAATTAAAATACAAGTGATACTGCTTATTTTCACTGTCCCACCAGCTGGCTCAATTTCACAACTGAATATTTTATTCATGGATAACTGAACAACATCACACCAAACCAGCAATCAGCATCTGGCTTTCAGCTGGTGGTGATTTCCAAACCTAGAACGGTGTTTGTGGTGGTGGAGGACAGTGTGCGAGTTTACCAGCGAGCACTCTGTTGACGGAGGAGTGTGTGGCGAGGCCAGGCTGCCCTCTTTCATGGAAGATCCCGGCATAGGGCAGGTACTCCGGGAGGAGGAAACGCCTGCAGGACGACAGCACAGAAGATTCAAAACCGAACCTGGTTTAAAGGCTGCACACAAAACAATGAAAACTAAAACTGGCTCATCCAGGGATTTGAAGTACAAACTGAGGTATTCCTTCATGGTTTAAACTTCAAGGATGAACACTGACAGATCTGTTAGACCTCCGAGCTGACTCACCGGGGGACGAAGCGACCCAGCGAGGGTGCAGACATCCTGGCGTTACGTGGAGATCTGTGCCTCGCTCTGTCTCCATTATCACTGGAACAAAGAAAACAGTAAGGCTACACAGAAGAACCAACTACCAGCACTGTTTCAACAGAGTACAGATTATATACAAAACCATTATACAGGAAACAACATCTCCCCCTGACAAAAATGTAAGAAAACCTGTTTAAAGTTTACGTTAAAGTTACAGCCGGACAAATCTAAAGTCTTAACACAGCAGTTTGCTGCCAGTTACCACCAATAATCATGAGTGTAGACTCAAGAGTGCAGAGGAATCAGATATGTTGCATTCACACCAAAAGCAAAGTGATTTTTCGCTGTTTCGAGTCGGACCGTCAGCATCATCTGTTCATTCTAGACCCTCCAAGAGGAGGAGGAGCTGGTCTCCATGGTTACCATCAACATGAAGAAATAACCACTGGAGCTGCTCTGTTCATGTTGGTGAAGTCCAGATATGTCAGAGAACCAAACTCCGTCCTGTCTGGGTTCATACCGTCACCTGGTGGTGAGCTGGACTCACATCCAGAACCATCACACTGACTGGATCACTGCTGAGGTATGAACCCACAATAAACAGACTGAGCTGAGATTTAAGATCAATAACCAGATCAGAATGATGCTGAAATAACTCCATCATGATGCTGATCCTTAAACAGTCTGAACTGATGCTTCATCAGGTCTGTTACCACGACGACAAGCAGACAGCTGTTAAAATGCTTGTTTTCTGGATGGAGTCTGGCTGGACCAGAGCCAGTGACCACAGAAGGACGATCTCAATGCTGAGAGGCTTGACATGAGGCATGAGACATGAGGATTTATCGCTCAAGTTGAAATATTTCAACTTCCCCAAATAGCACAAATTTCAGGGGTTTGTGCCACATGCATCGCCCAGCATGAATTTGCATCTATTTGCCTCGTTGTATTGAATTTATGGAAGCATGCTGCACGAAAAGTTTGCATCACTCTTGGTGTGAATGCACCATATGGATCAGTATCAGGGCAGATCTGGGCATTTTAAAGGATCAGTTTAAAATAAAGATGATCTGAACTGGATTCTCTATTGTGTTTTGTTGTTGCTGGTAATGAGGCAAAACATGATCATATCTGAGAAAAACTAGCTCAACCCATGTAAGACAGGAAACTTACTCCAGCTCCTCAAAGTCCACATCGCTGTTGTCCATGGAGCTGGACGGGTTGCTGGCTGGACTATCAGATGAAGACGACATGGCTCGCAGGCGGTTCTGCTGGTAGCGAAGCGAACGCTGGCGAATGCTGTCCCGCCTCGACAGATACTGGATCATTCTCTGGGCGTAGTAAGCAGCTGGAGAGAGCCTGGACACAACAGAGGACGTTAGACCAGGTTAGTAGAGGTAGTACTGAGGTCAGTGAAGTGGATTAGTCTAGGATGGATCAGGGTAAACGGGGTATAGTGGTCTTCCTGTCTGGATCAGGGTAAATAGGGCTGTAGTGGTCTACCTGGATGGATCAGGGTAAATAGGGGTATAGTGGTCTTCCTGGATGGATCAGGGTAAACGGGGTATAGTGGTCTACCTGTCTGGATCAGGGTAAATAGGGCTGTAGTGGTCTACCTGGCTGGATCAGGGTAAATAGGGCTGTAGTGGTCTACCTGGCTGGATCAGGGTAAATAGGGCTGTAGTGGTCTACCTGGCTGGATCAGGGTAAATAGGGCTGTAGTGGTCTACCTGGCTGGATCAGGGTAAATAGGGCTGTAGTGGTCTACCTGTCTGGATCAGGGTAAATAGGGCTGTAGTGGTCTACCTGTCTGGATCAGGGTAAATAGGGGTGTAGTGGTCTACCTGGGTGGATCAGGGTAAATAGGGGTGTAGTGGTCTACCTGGGTGGGATAGGGTAAATGGGGGTGTAGTGGTCTACCTGGGTGGATCAGGGTAAATGGGGATGTAGTGGTCTACCTGGCTGGATAGGGAAAATGGGGGGGTAGGGGTTTACCTGGCTGGATAGGGAAAATGGGGGTGGAGGGGGTTACCTGGGTGGATTAGGGGAAATGGGGGTGGAGGGGGTTACCTGGCTGGATAGGGAAATGGGGGTGTAGTGGTACCTGGCTGGATCAGGGTAAATGGGGCTGTAGTGGTCTACCTGTCTGGATCAGGGTAAATAGGGCTGTAGTGGTCTACCTGGCTGGATCAGGGTAAATAGGGCTGTAGTGGTCTACCTGGCTGGATCAGGGTAAATGGGGCTGTAGTGGTCTACCTGGCTGGATCAGGGTAAATGGGGCTGTAGTGGTCTACCTGGCTGGATCAGGGTAAATGGGGCTGTAGTGGTCTACCTGGCTGGATCAGGGTAAATGGGGTGGTCTCTTGATCCTGACATGTCATAGCGAGACAATGATAATAGAGATGATTCCAACAGTCGCCTGTATGAAAGAAACAGAAAATAAAATTATTTAAAATAAGAAGAAGAAGAAGAAGAAGATAGTCCTTTATTAGTCCCACGAGGGGAAATTCAATTTTTTCACTCTGTTGTTAACTTATACACGGTACATGCAGACCTGAACACACACATGCACAAACATGCAACAATGGAGAGATGTCAGAGTGAGGGGGCTGCTCCTGACAAGCGCCCCGAGCTGTTGGGGGTTTGGTGCCTTGCTCAGGGGCACCTCGGCAGTGCCCAAGAGGTAAACTGGCACCTCTTCAGATACCAGTTCACTTTCGGGCCCGGCCCCCCAAACCAACTCCCTACAGACTGAGCTACTGCCGCCCCCAAAATATTTATAATAATTATTATAATTTAAAATAATTATAATTATATAAGATTGACTCAACACCATATATATATACGTATATGTGTGTGTGTGTGTGTATATATATATATATATATATATATATATATATATATATATATATATATATATACATACACATATATATACATACATACATACTGTATATATGTATATATACAGTATGTATGTATATATATGTATATATACACACATATATATGTGTGTATATATATATATATAAAATTATTTAAATTTTATATATATATAATTTAAATATAAATTTTATATATTTTTGTATATACATTTTTTTTTAAATTTACATACATATATATGTATGTATATGTATATATATATGTATATACACACACATACACATATATATACATATATGCAGTATATATATATACATACATACACATACATATACATATATACAGTATACATACGTATATATGATACCACGATACGATACCCTGCCTAATTTTTTGTAAAATTTGATGTCACAGTGTTTAATACGGCTTTTTTGTGACACAGCGGCCGCTAGAGCATCAGTACCACTTCAGGGGGAGAGACAAGATGCTTTTAAACAAAAACCAAAAAACAATAAAAAATGATTGTGATAAAGTTCTGTGGGAAGTTGTTGAGGAAGAAGAAACCCCAGTAACTGTAGAAAGAGAGAAAAGAGTCACTCTCGCTGGTGAAAGAAGACTTTAACATGCTCTTTGGTGGATTCGGTATTTGCTGAATTACAGGAGATGCTTGGACAGATTGAGAAAAGATGGTGAGTCTGATGTTATCGGTACATTTGATCAGTAATCGGAGCTGTGCTGTAATTTCCTTGTTTTTTGAATGGAGTTCTGCTGATAGAGACACCGGCTCAGAGTGAGACTGTGGTTCATGACCTGCTTTAGTCTTGTTGACTCCGTCCTTCTGGTTATCACTACCCTTCAGTTTCTGACCATTGGCTCCACCAACAGTGACGTTAAAACTTCCTGGTCCTGCAGGATCCTGATCCTGACGGCGTCCTCTAAAGCAGAGCTCTGAACACACTCACGGCCCCGCCGTCACACATCGACTCAACTCGCAGCTCGTACTAAAGCACTGTCATTATTAAAGTATCAGCACTAATACAACAGGGTATCGTACCGTTTTTAACGGCAGGGCATCGTTTACCTTCTAGTATGGTATTCAGTGCAACACTAATGTGGTCATGTGAATCTCAGGCTTCACTTTCAGTGATTCTCGTATTCACAGTAAGAGTGCTGTATCAGCCAATGACAGACACAAAGCTCGTACCTCCTCAGGGAGTCCTCATCTGGGGGGTCAACAGGCATTTCTTGGCTTAAGGCCTCCGGTGGCTCTGCTGATCTGCCGGCAGCAGCCTGCCGGTACACCCGCTCCCACTGCGCCGTGTCCTGGTTGTACACCAAACCCACTGTCTGCTCTCCAGGCTGGCTGGGGGACGGGGCTATCGGGAAGGCCACTGTTCCTGCTCCTGCTCCTCCAGGGGGAGGCGGCTGCTCGCTGGGATCCGGAGGCACCCGACTCTCTTGAGGTTGGGTTTCTAGTGTCCTCCTGCCCTCCTCAGGCTGCCAAGGGGAGGAAGAAGGGAAAGAGGAAGAGGAGGAGGGCTCCAGAGTGGAGGCAGAGGTGGAGGAGGCCTGGTTGGTTCGCTCCCAGCGCTGAGAGTCATGGTTGAAGGTCAGCAGGTTGTGACAAGCCCGGCAGCGGTTCAGGTGGCCTCGGGAGGCCGGGGGAGGAACATTGTTCTCCAGGTTGTGGGGGGCAGGAGGAGGGGGGAGAGGAGGCTGGTAGTGGATGATGGTAGGGGAGGAGGTGGAGGATGAGGAGGAAGGCCCAGGTCGCTCTGGGTCCATGTTATTATTCAGCAGCTCTTGGCTCTGCTCCTGGCCTCCGTCTGCCATGCCACCCCCTAGCGGCGACTCCAGGTCCTGCATGCGGTCAAACTCCATGAAGTAGCGGCTCAGGTTGCACTGCAGCACATTGCGGAAGGAGGCCGTGTTGCTGCGAGAGCCATCCCAGAACGGATGGTGCCCGCTGCTCGTGCCGGCTGCGTCTCGGGCACCAGGCTCTCCTGGCTGGGGGAAACCCCGTCCTTCAGAGGCAGAGGTGTAGACGGGGGAGTGGGAGGAGCCGTCTTGCTGACGGAGTACTGAAAGGAGGCTGATGGAGGAGGAGGAGGAGGTTCGGGGAGGCAGCATACCCGGACCGACCGCACCCTCCCTCATACTAAGCAGGTTGCGTGTCCAGTCAGGTCCCGGCCTGGAGGTGGAGTGGGACTCCATGCCGCCCGGTGCAGAGGGGTTAAGAGAGGCACCGGCGCTATAGTAGACTGAGGTAAAGGCCGAAGGTCGCTCTGAGGGCTGTCTGGGCTCCGTACGGGCCGAGGAGAACGTAGAAACTGAGGGAGGCTGGGGGGCGTCTGACGACGCCCTGGGATCGGAGGGGGTCGTATCGACGGCCAGGGAAGGGTTGCGACTGATGGAGCAGCGACTACACAGACAGACCATGCCCAGGTGCTGGGTGCAGCCCGGGAACGGAGGCACGCGCTCAGAGCTGGGTGTACTGGGCCAGAGGCACGCTGGGAGATTCTCCCACACTGCTCCCATTATCGCCAAGAGCGCGCGGCTGCTCGCCTCCCGCCTGAGCCCCCGGAGAGCGAGACGACAAAATGTGGAGGAAGTTGTGGAGAATGGGCGTGCGGCGGACTGGTTGGGAAGGCAGGAAGGAGCGCTGACGGAAGTGAGGCATCTCAACGCTGTCCATGGGAACCTCAGAGTCCTCCTCGTTCTGGAAGAGAGGCAACAGCTCTGAGAACGCCACTCAACCAGCGATTAACATCAGAAACACAGTCAACGGCGCTCACCTGCTGATTGGATGGATTCACTATCGCCGTCAGTAGGTTGTGACCAAGAGGGTCAAACCTCACCAACCTGAAAGAACACAGGTACAAATAAAGGACAAAGGGAAACAGGTTTGTGTTCATGTGTTCACACTTTTTACCAGCAGCACAAACAAATCAAGACCAGTCACTAATGAAGTACAATTAATAAACAAACACTGAGAAGAGGAGTAATTAGCACCGGGACCTAGACCTCCACTTTATGCAAATGAGGAGTGGCCAAAGCCACACCCCGTCTCAACTGTTGCAGATGCAGCAAGCAAAAATCAAGCTTAAAGCTTGAGTATTTACATCTGAATCAAAGGTAATGGTTCCTAATTTGAAGGCTAAATGTACAAAGATTTTAAAATTGAACTGGGAAGGTTGTAATTACTATTTACAACCTTTTCCCATCCCTGGAACAGATCACCTTTACGGTTTCCATTCTTAGAGGTGAGAGCTCAGACTGAGACTGAAGCTGAAGTGGAGAGGAACTAGACTGTCTTAGTTCATACCTGCACTGACTGTCAGTTACCTGATTTAGCTCATGATTGTGAGAAGAAACATTTCGATATCTTTATCTGAAGGTAACTGATATTCTGTACTGATAAGCCGACGGTTCATGTGCCTTAATTCTCACGCTTCTGTGTAATCTCAAACAAACCCATAATGATATACAGGAGCAGGAGGAAAAGTTGGCTCAGTGATCTTTGAATGATTCATTCCCTTGTTCCCGAATCACACCGCCACACTACCAGAATGCATTGCACTGCTGCTTACAAAGACAATGAATGGGAAGTGGGGAGAGGACGGCTCCATCACTGGATTTAACATTATAGACATGACCGCTGACTATTAGTGTAATAATTTAGCCACAAATGTACTTTTTATTGACTTTAAGTTCATTTATCACTGCATAATAAGTTAATGATGTACGGTATGTTGTAATTTTAGTCATATATTGTTTTTCTTGGTAATTTTATAATATGTTTGGGTTAGATACTGTTAACGACCTCATCTTTCTCCTCTGTCATTGTGTCTTTATATTTCCTGCATCATGTTCCCCACTAGCTAGCTGGCTAAGCTGTTAGCCTCTGTGGCTTCTAGACTCCACAGTAACGTTAATATTGCTGTTGCTTAGCAACGGTGTTCTTCACGACATAACCACTTGAACCCAACGCATGTCGTGTTCACACCTTCCCATGTTGTAAACACAAGCTCACGAGCATCACTCCAAGGCACCATTAATTCAAATTAAAAGCCCATCAATGACGGGAAGACTGCATCACATTTAATGTGAAAATTCTCAAGTGTTGCGTTTCACTCAGGGTAGTTTAACAGCAGTCACCTGACATTAACTATGTTTGATTAGAAATACAGGCCTGCTTCTCTCTGCCACTGAGGAAAATGTACCGTTAGCTGCTGAATAAATAAGAATATTAAATAAAAATACTTCCACCTGAGGCTTCATGACAAAAAACACATTTTTTGAGCGGCTCCATTTTTAGGGAATTCTAGACTGAAAGCAGATATACAACTCGATACGCAAAAGTAGTGTGATGGAAATCTGGTTTTGTGTTGTCTGCATGTTATTCTTATTTCACAGCTATATGTGCAGACTCCCCGCTATCGAACCCTTAAAGTCACCCACCCTGACCCTGCGGTCAAGGCTAGAAAGGATCCGTCTCGTCCACGTATTTAGGTTCTGCAGGCATCCTGTACTTCTACACTCGTAGGAAGCTTTCATGTTCATGTTTACATGCAAATTTGGATGCAGTGAGTAATTACTTTTAGATTAAGGTTCTTGTAATGTCATGAAGGCATGACAAGTTCAAGGTTAAGGTTTTTTTTTAACATTTAATTTTATGAGCTCTTTCTGTTGATCTTCTCAGCAGTAGTGTTTCTGAGCACCAGAGTCCCTTTAGAAAACCTCTCATTTTACTGTAGAAGGGGTTTGACAACCTGTCCCGCTCAGTCCTAGTTCTGGTTCTCCCGTGCCCCTCTTTGCTCCAGCGGGCCCAGTTATACAGCCTGGGCCTCCAGCAGCGTGGCGTCGGTGGTGTGGCTCTCCACCTCTCACTGAAGGTCCAACTGCCAGGAAACCAGATCTGGGTCCGTCTGCGGCGGGCTGGTTGCTGCTGGAGGCCCGGCTGAAGTGAGCTGAAGGAGTTTCTAGTGAACCTGCATGATTTCATCTGTTTACGACGTTAATGCAACGGTCTTCTATCCCCAACGAGGGCCACCTGAGCCGTTTCCCCAAGTCGCTCCGATTACAACAAGAATGTGGCGTCATATTGACAGATCCTTTCTAGCCAGAAGCCGGCGCTGCCCAACTCACCGGACTCTCTCCGTGTCACTGCCCGTCTTGACCACAGCAAAGGGCTCCGGTCGGCTCCAGTCCCAGAAGTGGAGCTCGTTGTTGGTGGCGATGAGGAGGAGCTGAGCGGTCGGATGGAAGGCCAGCGATGCAATGGCCACATTGCTCTCTGTAAACCAGTTCTCACTACCGCCCTACAGACAGAGCACAGTCCTCTTTATCACCACACATCAGCAAAAATGTGCACATTTATCTTATTTTATTAACTTCACAGCAAATCTCTGGAGCTGCAACTAATTAACCTGACTAGTTTCATTATCATTATATTATTATATATACTATATTATTATTATATTATTCATTATCCATTCACTTCTTAATTCATTATTTAGTCTATGAAATGTTCAAAAAATGCATCACAATATCCTAAAGTCCTTGATGTCATCTGATCTTTTATCTTATATTTTAGTTTACTGTAATACAGGACAAAAGCAGAACTAAGGATGTCACAAAACCAGGAATTTAGTAGTTATTACCAATATGATTCCCATCAGGTCAATACCACAGAACAAACTAAAACTAGAGACACAATTTCTGAAGAAACTGCAGCGTGAATGCTGGAAGCTGACTAGCTGACGCTACGCTGTAATGCTGGCTGGAATGTTGTGAGAAGAAGGTCAAGTAGGAGGAATCGTTGGAAAAGTGGGAATGGGTTGAATTTATATGAATATCATTGAAAAGTTGAAAAAACTGTATATATTTTTTAAAAAGATGTGGAAAATTTTGAAGTTTTTGAACAGCTGATGTTCATGTCCAGCTCTGCTGCTGCTGCCTTGAGTGGAATAGAAACTGTAGAGACGCTTCTACCTGCTGCTCTCTGCTGAATAACCCACTGTTCTTTGTTCCCTCAGAAACTCTGGTTGGTCTTCTTTACGTGGTGCAGCTCATCTTCTTCTTCCTCCACTTCCTACTATTGATTCATCAATATTAAATTCTCTCTCCGCTGCTCTATTCCCATGTTCTGCTGCTGACTGATAGCCTGAAGCTTGTCGAAGCACAGTAACAGTAGTATTACTCCACCAGGCGCCTGAATACTATCAGTAGTATTACTCTGCCAGGCGCCTGATTACTATCAGTAGTATTACTCCGCCAGGCGCCTGATTACTATCAGTAGTATTACTCTGCCAGGCGCCTGATTACTATCAGTAGTATTACTCTGCCAGGCGCCTGATTACTATCAGTAGTATTACTCCGCCAGGCGCCTGATTACTGTCAGTAGTATTACTCCGCCGGGCGCCTAACTACTGTCAGTAGTATTACTCCGCCAGGCGCCTGATTACTATCAGTAGTATTACTCCGCCGGGCGCCTAACTACTGTCAGTAGTATTACTCCGCCAGGCGCTGACTACTGTCAGTAGTATTACTCCGCCGGGCGCCTAACTACTGTCAGTAGTATTACTCCACCAGGCGCCTGACTACTGTCAGTAGTATTACTCCGCCGGGCGCCTAACTACTGTCAGTAGTATTACTCCGCCAGGCGCCTGATTACTATCAGTAGTATTACTCCGCCGGGCGCCTAACTACTGTCAGTAGTATTACTCCGCCAGGCGCCTGACTACTGTCAGTAGTATTACTCCGCCGGGCGCCTAACTACTGTCAGTAGTATTACTCCGCCAGGCGCCTGACTACTGTCAGTAGTATTACTCCGCCGGGCGCCTAACTACTGTCAGTAGTATTACTCCGCCAGGCGCCTGACTACTGTTACCGTAATGCTCCTACAATCCACCCAGCGGTGCAGCCTCGAAGCTTACCAAACTCGTAATAAAACACTTTGACAGATTTTTGAGCGCCCTGTACCACATAAAATTGGTTCGAGGAGGTCAGTAAGCACAACCAGAATTTCATTTATAAACTGCACCGTATTATAAGGCGCACTGTCGACTTTTGAGAAAATTTAAGGATTTTAAATGTGCCTTATTGTCCGGAAAATACAGTAATTTTTTGTAGTAGAAGAACATACTTTATAATAAAACAATAAATCCCAAGTACTTCAACATCCACTCCTTTATTACCATTTAGTTACAGGACTCCAGAGAGTAATACTCACATGCAGGTCCCAGATGCGGACCTCACCATCAAGGCACCCAGAGGCCACCAGGCCCGGGATGGTGGGGTGGAAGGTCACACACCAGGGGGTTCTACGGTGGCCCACTAAGGAATGTAGGCACTTTCCAGTCTTCACCTCTGTTATGTAAATGTTGTGGTTGACGTGAGTTGAAGCCATGAGGGTCCTACGAGAAGCCAAAAGAGTTCATACTACTAGAACTAAAGAACAAACACTAGCTTCAGCGCTCTGTTGCTATGCTAATAACAAACACATGGTTGTCTGTCAGATCTGTTTAAATACACAACCAGTATGAAAACCTCACCATGAAGGTAATTCACTCTGTATTAAAGGCAGACTCTTTATACTGAAGACTCAAGGTGCTACAACGAGCTGGAGCTGAAACACTCACTGGGCTCTGTACTTCTAATTTACAGTGTTCCAACTCATAGAAATACTTTTTCTGAAATGCTGTCTCCGCCTCACAGCGAGGGTGGATGTTCTCACCTGTCGGGGCTGAAGGCCAACAGGAACGTAGACCGAGGGCTGTCCGGCAGCTCCACTTTCTGTCAGGGACACAAACATGTTTAGACTCAGTTAGGTAGTGACACAGAAACATGAGACAGTATTAAACCCAGGTGAACCACACACTCAGGACAATTCAATACTATCAACACAGGAGCTGGAGCATTCACCGACCTCCTGACTCAGTACGATCACCATACCTGGGTGATGATGAGATATGTATTGAGATTTCTAAGTATTGTGACTTAATATTCTGATAGAATCATTCACTTCTAGGGACTTTTACTTTGTAAAATCTCTGAATCCAGTGAAATGTCTGATTTCCAGCAGGTCTGTAGTCAGAGATGTCCTGAAGTCAAATCTATCAGGATCATTGTCAGGAATTATTGAGTTTTTAATCAAATCAAATTACAGTTTTTAATCAAAGAATAAAGACATTTCCCTCACAGATTAGTGGGATTTTCTTTTTAATTTATCAGGGTCATGTAATGTTTTATACTCTGCTGAATATAATCCATCAGTCTGATTTCCATAGATGGATTCTGTAGATCCAGTTCCCTTTGTTAACACCTTATTTTGAAAAGCGGCCGTAGTCCCAGGTGTCTACTTCCTCTAACTCCTCCAAGGTGGTCTCTAGCTCTCCGTCAGCTCCGTTCTCTTTATCCATCCATGGTCAGCTCCATCGGGGCCGTCTGAATGCATTTAACATAAATGTCAGTATATGGAGCTCTACAGTCGTAGCGTCGGCCCGTCGGACCACGGAGACGAGGGCGGGGGCGGGCGGACCGCACGTTACCGCCGTCCGACGTTTCCCGTCCGTGACGGAGTTAGCGTGCAGCTTTGCTACGTTAGCTCTGCTTTTCCAAAGTGTTTCCCTCCTTTCTGGATGTGTAGCGTTTACCAGGCTGGATTTACATGGAGGGTGGAGGTCGGATCCACCCCCCCCCCCCCCCCTTTAAACGTGACTGGATGTGTAGTGTTTACTGCTGGATTTAACGTGCAGGTGGTCGGATCCACGCCCACCCCCCTTATACTTTACTGGATGTGCCGTGTTTAATGGATTTAAGGGGGGATGTCTGGCTCCACGCCCACCCTGCTTTTTTTCCTGGATGTGTAAGTGTTTACTGCTGGATTTAACATGGAGGGTGGGGGTCGGCCCCCCCCCCCCCCCCCCCCTTTAATCCTTTACTGGATGTGTAGTGTTTACCAGGCTGGATTTAACATGGAGGGTGGAGGTCGGACCCACACCCACCCTCCACCCTTTAATACTTTACTGGATGTGTAGTGTTTATGTGGATTTAACATGGAGGGTGGAGGTCGGATCCCCGCCCCCCCCCCGAGAACCAAGAGTAACGTGACTTCCTCTCACTTCTATCTATGCAGCATTTGACTACTGTATTTTTCGCACTATAAGGCGCACTATCACTGAACGTGTCTGTTTTCATACATCAGGCGCTCTGGTCTGGTGATGGTGGAGTAACTGGCCCGGCGTTGCCTCCCTGTCTTGGTGAATGTGTGTTGGCCTTCTGTCATCCAACGCTCCCACGCAGCTCTCAGTTTAACTCTGAACGACCTGTCGACACCGATATCTAGCGGTTGGAGTTCTTTAGTTCATCCACCCGGAATGACGGCGAGCTCCGAAGTAGTTTTCTCCACTTTGGTTTTGACAGTGTTGGTGAGTACTGTAATGCTCCGACAATCCATCCAGCGGTGCGGCTTCGTAGCTACCAAAGTCGTAATAGAACATTTTGACAGATTTTTGACGCCCTGCACCACATAAAATTGGTTCGAGGTCAGTAAGCACAACCAGAATTGATACATAAGGTGTGTCGAATTATAAGGCACACTGTTGATTTTTGAGAAAATTAAAGGATTTTAAGTGCACCTTATAGTGCGAAAAATACGGCGCATTCGTTAATACATGCTCTGATGAAAGTCTGACAGTGTTACAGACTAGTGAAACACTACATAGATCTAAGTGTGAGGAAATCTTGTCTATTATCTTTTGGACTCACTTATGTTCCCAGCACCTTAGCCAAGGTTTAGACAGGAGGAGCAGTTGTTCATCCTCATACTATATATATTAAAATGATCATAGACGGTGGAATCTGTCTGCATCCAGCTGCTGCAGTCTGTACGTTACTCTGACATCATCTGAAGACGTTTCAGGTCTGACTGTTGAGTTTCTAACAGGACTTTTACATAGAAGTGTTGTGTGCTCATCATTCCCAGGAGAAGAGTATGTTAAATAACCATGATATCAAAGTACAGGCTCTGACAGGGTCTTGGGATTACAGCTAATTACATTTGAATGAGCACTAGAATAACTTGATCAGATATTAAAGCTGTAACCAGAAGTCTAACTGGTGTTATTTTCATACCTGACTCTGCCATTTCATCCAGCGGACTTTCTCCTCCACCAGCAGCTGTAGGAGCCTCTGGGAGCCGAAGGTCTGGGAGCCTCGCTCCCGGCTGGACAGGATCCGGACCGAGTTCCTCTGACGGGACGCCATGTTGCTACCGGTGGCCTTGGCTGATTGGCTGCTCACTCCCGCTGTTGCCAGTCCGTCGCCATGCAGAGTCTAGGCTGAGAGAGAGGAGTTGTGAAAACATATGAGAGGAAGTTAGCCACGGTGTCATGAGTCCAGGTCAAGTTGCTTAATAAACCCCACACAGACACAAACAGAGGAGAAAAAAAAAAGGAAAAGGAGGTGATGCTGTAGTAACTAGTTCATTAAAGGAGGTCCGACCACATTCAGATAGCCCTGGTCAGACCCCTCCATCAGGTCTGATCAGACTCTGACCTGAACAGGTCACCTGGTCAGACCTGTGACCCCCCCCCCCCCCACTAGAGCTCGGCGTACTCAGCGTTCCTGTGATCTCCATCAGAGAGATAACCTGGCTGAATGTTGGTCGGCCAGTTAAATTCACTGTAAAGCTGAACAAAGTGCAGCCAACACCTCCCGCTGACAGAAACGTGTGATTCACACCTTGATGCTGGAACAGAAGGCATGCTGGGAGGAGGGCTGGACCTCTTTCTGCCTTTAGTTACGCCCAAATGGTGACAACTAACCCTAATAAGAGTTGATATACTACATTAGATGGACTTTAGGGCAGTCTACAAATTATCTTCACCATCTGTTAATCTGCACATTATGCCATCACAGTTTCTCAGAGCACAAGGTGACGTCTTCAAAGGACATGTTTGTCTAAAACTCAAAGATATTCAAGTTATTATCATGTAAAACTCACTAAAATTACTGAGAGCAGAATACTGGCAGATTAATCAATTAGTCAATCAGCAGAAAGTAATCTATTCCTTTCAGCTCATCTCTGCTGTGAAACCTCATCTCAAGTCAACATGACATTATGTTTGTTAACAGCTGTTAAAAATCCTGCTTGTCTCTGGTACCGAATCTATACTCCCACAACACTCTGGTACTGCATCTATACTCCCACAACACTCTGGACTGCATCTATACTGCCACAACACTCTGGTACTGCATCTATACTGCCACAACACTCTGGCACTGCATCTATACTCCACAACACACTGGTACTGCATCTATACTCCCACAACACTTTGGAACCCCTTTTAACCCCCAAAAATACTCCCACAACACTCTGGTACTGCATCTATACTCCCACAACACTCTGGTACTGCATCTATACTCCCACAACACTCTGGTACTGCATCTATACTCCCACAACACTCTGGTACTGCATCTATACTCCCACAACACTCTGGCACTGCATCTATACTCCCACAACACTCTGGTACTGCTTCTATACTCCCACAACACTCTGGTACTGCATCTATACTCCCACAACACTCTGGTACTGCTTCTATACTCCCACAACACTCTGGTACTGCTTCTATACTCCCACAACACTCTGGTACTGCTTCTATACTCCCACAACACTCTGGTACTGCATCTATACTCCCACAACACTCTGGTACTGCTTCTATACTCCCACAACACTCTGGTACTGCATCTATACTCCCACAACACTCTGGTACTGCTTCTATACTCCCACAACACTCTGGTACTGCTTCTATACTCCCACAACACTCTGGTACTGCATCTATACTCCCACAACACTCTGGTACTGCATCTATACTCCCACAACACTCTGGTACTGCTTCTATACTCCCACAACACTCTGGTACTGCATCTATACTCCCACAACACTCTGGTACTGCTTCTATACTCCCACAACACTCTGGTACTGCATCTATACTCCCACAACACTCTGGTACTGCTTCTATACTCCCACAACACTCTGGTACTGCTTCTATACTCCCACAAAACTCTGGTACTGCTTCTATACTCCCACAACACTCTGGTACTGCATCTATACTCCCACAAAACTCTGGTACTGCTTCTATACTCCCACAACACTCTGGTACTGCATCTATACTCCCACAACACTCTGGTACTGCTTCTATACTCCCACAACACTCTGGTACTGCTTCTGTACTCCCACAACACTCTGGTACTGCATCTATACTCCCACAACACTCTGGTACTGCATCTATACTCCCACAAAACTCTGGTACTGCTTCTATACTCCCACAACACTCTGGTACTGCATCTATACTGCCACAACACTCTGGCACTGCATCTATACTGCCACAACACACTGGTACTGCTTCTATACTCCCACAACACTCTGGTACCGCTTCGATACTCCCACAACACTCTGGCACTGCATCTATACTGCCACAACACTCTGGTACTGCTTCTATACTCCCACAACACTCTGGTACTGCTTCTATACTCCCACAACACTCTGGTACTGCTTCTATACTCCCATCATACTCTGGTACCGCTTCGATACTCCCACCACACTCTGGTACAGGTTCTATACTCCCACCATACTCTGGTACAGGTTCTATACTATCATATCATTGTATGGATTTAAAATGGGAGGGTGGAGGTCATATTCAAGCCAACCCTCCAACCTTTAATGCTTTCCGAGGTTTGTTTTGGTTGACGGATACTGAACAGATATGATGTCACGTTACTCAGACTACCACAATAAAAGCGCTAACTTCCTTCTACCTCCACAGAGACTCAGATGAAGCAGATATGTTGATTCTGGTATTAAAATGTGTATTTCAACAAGGTGACTTTGGCAGCCACAACAGGCTCAAGCACACAGGTGAAGTTGGGATGAACAATTAATCAGATATTAATTGCTATCACACAGTTAAACCAACATGATCACCTAGTTACTGATGTTTAAAAAACATAGAAAATAGAAAACTACTGCAGCTCAGATCAAGAGCTTCCTAAAGTCACAGCCAGCAGCTGCTGATCCAGATGTTCTGACTTCATGTTTGGATATAGATATTATCTATACAGCCACTGTGTTTATGACTAAGTTAAGAGCATCACATGGTTTATCCCATTATTGTTGCTACTTTTGCTCTCAAAAAAAAACACAAGACTGCATTTAACTTTAAAATGTAGCTAACAAAGTGAATTGTGAATATTCCTGTTTATGTTTATATATATATATATATATATATATATATATATATATATATATATATATATATATATATATATATATACATATATATATATATACACATATACATACATATATATACATATATATATATATATACATATATACATACATATATATACATATATATACATATATATACATATATACATATATATACATACATATATATATATATATACATACACACATGTGTATATATACTAAAATAAAATAAATAAATGTCCTTTACCAGGGATGTAGAACATGGAGGTGAAAACAGCTCTCTGTTGATTTTAATATGAAAGTACAATAAAATATGTTGTTGATAAAATTAATGAATAATCGTGATCAACAATCAGGATCTTAATATTGTTATATTATTATTAAATCATGATTATTATTATTTATTATTATTGGGGGCCGCAGTAGCTCAGTCTGTAGGGAGTTGGTTTGGGAACCGGAGAGTCACCGGTTCAAGTCCCCACATGGACCATAAACTGAGTGTGAACTGGTAGCTGGAGAGGTGCCAGTTTACCTCTTGGGCACTGCCGAGGTGCCCCTGAGCAAGGCACCAAACCCCCAACTGCTCGGGGCGCTTGTCAGGAGCAGCCCCCTCACTCTGACACCTCTCCATTACTGCATGTATGTGTGTTTCAGGTCTGCATGTACCATGTATGAGTTTAACAGAGTGTAAATTGAATTTCCCCACTGTGGGACTAATAAAGGTAGATCTTCTTATTATTATTATTTTGGCCATAGTCGTGCAGCCCTACTGGGTATTAGTACTTCTGCTGTAACAGGGTATTTTCACAGTGTGGTATTAGTACTTTTATGATAACAGGGTATTTTCACAGTGTGGTATTAGTACTTTTATGATAACAGGGTATTTTCACAGTGTGGTATTAGTTCTTTAACTTTAATAAAAGATCTCAATAACGTTACTTTCTCCATCTCTGCCTCATAATACAAATATTTAATGCCAATAATCTCCCTGCCCCTTACTGAATCAGTAAGTAGCTAACTAATATACAGCATTAATATCTAACTTGAAACAAGTGTATTAAAGTCTGACTTGTGTTTCATTATTACACGTAAAAAGAGACAGATGAGCCATTTGAGACACCACACCAAAACCCCTCAGCTAGCCCCCCAGCTAGCCTCCCAGCTAGCCCCCCAGCTGGGTGGGACATTACGGACAGACAGACACTGATGTGATCCTGTTTAATCATGCTAGCTGATGTGTGCTGTTATCTGACTCTACAGTTAGCACCCTGGCTAACATGACACCCAGCTGAACGTTGGTTTTCATAGTAAACAACCACCTAAACCGGGGATTTTAGCGGTGTTAACTCGCCTTTTAAACCCGCTCTGAGGCAGCTAACCAAAGGGCTAACGTTAAATTAGCCCTTTCCGGATATAGGTTAGTTACCAAGCCAACGAAAATGGAGACAGGAAAATCAATTTATTTAAGGCTTTAACGCGCTTGGCGTTACCTTACGACCACAAACACATCATGGAAGTTTGAATTCAACGACACAGATACAAAACAATCAATAAAACCGAACTGTATGGCCTACCTTCCTTTATCGACTCGCTCCTCGGCTGTGCCATCATAGGCGTAGCTAACAGGCTATCAGTAGCAATGCTAGCTAGTTAGCTAGCTCGGCCAAAAACGGAAAATGTGACCGTGGCAAAAAATGAGCCGTCTAACGCCAACACCGGTGATTTACGTTTGTTCTAACGGGTAGTCTGCAGCCAGCTAAATGGACAGCATTCTGACTATCCGCGAGAGGCGAAGAAAACTGGTTTCTAAGGCATTGGTCCAATGTTTCACTAGCTGCCCAACGCCAAACTGCTACTGCGTAACTAGCTAGCTGCTAGTGGCTAGCCACACACTCACAGGCTTATCAACAGAGCGCCGATTGTAACTGATCGAATACAACCCTTCATTCAACAAAATGACTGTTTTTTATGATGTAATCCAGTAACGAAAAAGAAAAACATGTCCTCACTACTTCTATAAATACTACCTTATCATATATTACAATACTATAATTGTTTTGAGATATTAATACATTTAAATCCACTAGATAGGAAACACCATCATTTAGACCAGCGAGAGGCTTCTCTTACATCGACTAGAAACCCTGGAAGTAGTTGCTTTTATTAGTCTGTCAGTTTTTTTGTTTTACAAATAATGAAAATGTTTCATTTATTACTGTAATCATTTAATGTAAGAGAAGTAGAAGTAATTTATTTCAGTCCCTATTAACATTTTTTCCAAAAAGAATGCACATAAAATTAAATAAAATGCAATAAGAAGTGATTAAATCAGAATCAGTTTTGTATACAAATATCAGAAATCTGACTCTGGTTATTTCTGCGGTCATTGTATGAACAAACAAAGATTTAGTTAGTATGTGTAATATACGAATGAAATAAGACATATACAGTACACACTGTATACAGTGCATATACACAATATACTATATATATATAAATACATAGATATAGATAGACAGATAGATAGACAAGTAAAGGGGGGACTGGTGGGGACCCAGAGAACCCATTTACATTCACACATGTGGAGGTCAGAGGTCAACGGAGCCCTTTGGAGATGGATGTAACAGTTCGTTCTCTGCAACATTTACCCTAAGTATGGAGCGTTATTGTTATTATTACTATGATTACTGTTACTGAACCTCATTCAACTGCTGGCTCTTCACTAACTTTCAAACATTGGTGAGTGTTGCTCAGAAACATCTATTCTATCCTTTTATCTATCTATTCATTCTGTATATAGGAACTTCGCTGAAGGTTTATGCTGGTTCAGCTGGTTAGGGTAACCCTGTATCTGTTCCTATTCATTGAGAGCAGCAGAGGAACTTTCCTGTGTCTTCACATACTTGTATTCTATTACATCTCAGAGATGGATACTGTACTTTTACTGCACTACATTTATCCGCTGGTTACTTCTCAGATTAAACAGATATAATCTGTTTATAAGAAGATAATCATTGGTTTCTAAAGTCAGTTAAACCAAACAGACACCTCCCCTCTAAACTTCTCACAAGGTTTCATTAAGGAAACTCTGTTGACGTTGTTCCTCCTGACATGTCTTATGTTTATAATGCATTATAATATTACACAGAGCTGCTGTCCTGAGGAGATGGAGAACGTTACTGAGAAGTAGACAAGAGAGTTCAGATTAACATCAGCTGAACTGTGATGGATGTCAAAGATCACAGTGGAGACAATTCATTCATCATTTATTACCTGATTAATTCTCTAATTCAGACATAAACGACCACTTTATAGAACGCTGGACCGCTGACACCGGGACTCTTCTTCTACTGTCCAACATGCAGGAAACACAACACAGACGGTCGTCATGGAGACACACACACACACACGTCCTCAGAAGTTCTCCTTGTAGAAGTTGAAGCCGAAGCGTTCACACTGAGCTTTGATGACTTTAGCCAGAGCAGGAGATCCACAGTAAAACACGTGGACTTTTCCTTTATTCTCCTCCGACACCTTCTGGAACACCTGACACACACACAGACACACACACACACACAGACACACACACAGACACAGACACACACACACACACACACACACACACACACACACACACACACACACACATCTATAAAACATTCCCCTTGTTCACCCCTTAAAGCTCCGGCAGCCCGGCAGCTTAATCTGCTCGATGAAATAATGCTACAGAGCTGCAGTGCTAAACCTACATCCCTAACCCCCCTCAAGACCCCCTGGACCCCCTAGACTAAAACTGGTCTATTGTGGGTTTATCAACAATGAAAACAATCATTAATAGCAGTAACTTATATGATGTATATGGACTGTCACATATTGATAACTCTCCTGTTTAATCATCGTCCTCACCTTCCCCCACTCAGGGCGTCCAGGTTGGGTCCTGGTCCTCAGTCCGGTGATGGAGTCTCTCTTCTCCTTCTTGGCCAGCAGGTCCAGCGCCATCTGCAGACCGATGGCCTTCATGTCGTTCTTACTGAGCGCTGACGTCATGTACATGTGCATCTCCAGGAAGCGTCCTGCCACAGAGCAGAGGGTGGAGGGTCACCGTCCGAGCCGGATCGGGCCTAGCTCTGCACAGAGGGCCGCTTCTCCAGCGACGTCACAGATGTGGATTTATATGGGACGAGTACAGGGCCGTGGCCACGGCAGCCATTTTCCAAAATGGCCGCCAAATAGGTGCTAAATATTGTGTTGATGAAGATCACAGTCGTGTTTTTATTACGTCTTTATTTTTAAGGGTGTTAATTAAAAGCTTTTAACCAAATAAAAGGAGCACGAAGGTCAGTTCAAGGTCAAACTTCAGCCCATTGTCTTCATTATAGAATGACAACCAATAAAATGACAAGATCCTCACCTTTTCTTGGTGTGGTTGGTTTCGTGGTTAAACTGGGATTATGTTCATCTGATATTCCAGTAGTGCTAACCCTAGACTAGAGGTTTAAACTGGGATTATGTTCATCTGATATTCCAGTAGTGCTAACACTAGACTAGAGGTTTAAACTGGGATTATGTCCATCTGATATTCCAGTAGTGCTGACCCTAGACTAGAGGTTTAAACTGGGATTATGTTCATCTGATATTCCAGTAGTGCTAACCCTAGACTAGAGGTTTAAACCGGGATTATGTTCATCTGATATTCCAGTAGTGCTAACCCTAGACTAGAGGTTTAAACTGGGATTATGTTCATCTGATATTCCAGTAGTGCTAACCCTAGACTAGAGGGGAATATAAATAGAGGATTAAACTGGGATTATGTCTAGTTGATATTCCAGTAGTGCTAACCCTAGACTAGAGGTTTAAACTGGGATTATGTTCATCTGATATTCCAGTAGTGCTAACACTAGACTAGAGGTTTAAACCGGGATTATGTTCATCTGATATTCCAGTAGTGCTGACCCTAGACTAGAGGTTTAAACTGGGATTACGTTCATCTGATATTCCAGTAGTGCTGACACTAGACTAGAGGTTTAACCTGGGATTATGTTCAACTGATATTCCAGTAGTGCTGACCCTAGACTAGAGGTTTAAATTGGGATTACGTTCATCTGATATTCCAGTAGTGCTAACACTAGACTAGAGGTTTAAACTGGGATTATGTTCATCTGATATTCCAGTAGTGCTAACCCTAGACTAGAGGTTTAAACTGGGATTATGTTCATCTGATATTCCAGTAGTGCTGACCCTAGACTAGAGGTTTAAACTGGGATTACGTTCATCTGATATTCCAGTAGTGCTAACACTAGACTAGAGGTTTAAACTGGGATTACGTTCATCTGATATTCCAGTAGTGCTAACCCTAGATTAGAGGTTTAAACTGGGATTATGTTCATCTGATATTCCAGTAGTGCTAACCCTAGATTAGAGGTTTAAACCGGGATTATGTTCATCTGATATTCCAGTAGTGCTAACACTAGACTAGAGGTTTAAACTGGGATTATGTTCATCTGATATTCCAGTAGTGCTAACACTAGACTAGAGGTTTAAACCAGGATTATGTTCATCTGATATTCCAGTAGTGCTAACACTAGACTAGAGGTTTAAACCAGGATTATGTTCATCTGATATTCCAGTAGTGCTAACACTAGACTAGAGGTTTAAACTGGGATTATGGTCATCTGATATTCCAGTAGTGCTAACCCTAGATTAGAGGTTTAAACCGGGATTATGTTCATCTGATATTCCAGTAGTGCTAACACTAGACTAGAGGTTTAAACTGGTATTATGTTCATCTGATATTCCAGTAGTGCTAACCCTAGATTAGAGGTTTAAACTGGGATTATGTTCATTTGATATTCCAGTAGTGCTAACCCTAGACTAGAGGTTTAAACTGGGATTATGTTCATCTGATATTCCAGTAGTGCTAACCCTAGACTAGAGGTTTAAACTGGGATTATGGTCATCTGATATTCCAGTAGTGCTAACCCTAGACTAACCATCCATTTCTGCTTTGCTAAAGCAGACAGACTGAAACAGGAAACTGTATTTGCAGCTTCCTGTTGATTTCTTCTGTTCCGGTTCAGCTCAGAGGGGTCGACGTGTCTTTCAGTCATCGGTCCCCGGGGCCCACCACTCTTATTTTGATATTAATAAAATATATCCGAACTCTGGTACATCCCAACGTCTGCTGTACTAGTGTTCAGTACGTGTTGATTTGCATACAGAGGAAGTGAGATCACGTCCTCACCACGTCGACATCGTCACTCAGAGAAGAAGATCCAGTACGTTTTGAAATCTACTAACTGATGTTCATCATCACCACCTTCATCTATTTCTGTTGTCCTGCAGTCACAGAGACCTTCACTGGTAAAACCTTCACGTCATCAGCTCTAATGTATGGAAACAGCCGCTCAGTGAAAGTGTGTGTGAAGGTGTGAATGTGTGTGTTCGTATCAGGATCAGAGAAGGACAGCTTCCCTTGGTCCCAGTCCAGATTCACTCTGATCCTCTGGAGCTTCTTCTGCACGTCCAGAACCGTGGATGAATCTGATGGGGAGAATGTGTTGTATTTACCATCACCGAACCATATCTCCCATATTGCAGACAGTAGGTCTCCTGTCTTATGGACGGACTCTGCTAACACCCCCAGTCCCCAGCCTCTCCAACCTGGACGTCCCAGCTGTGGGTCCCCGAGTTAAAGCCCTCAGAGCCCAGGACAGACCGATAAATGCTTATCCTCTCTGGATTATCAGGAAGCTGCTGTTTCTTTCCTGGTCTCGCGCCGGTCAGGTCTTCAGACAGGATGAGTCCTGGACCAGCAGTGTTTGGGTCCAGAATCACAGGAGTGTAGGAGACCATGTCCTTCATCTTGTTCCAGATGTTGAAGGTGAGGTTGCCCAGGTGTTGGGCCTGGTCTATCAGAGCCCCTGACAGCAGCTGTGGATCCTCCAGCAGGGGGCGCTGCTGGACTCTGTCCACCGCAGCCTTGTAGTTGTTCAGGAACGAGACGTCTTCAGCTCTCAGCTCGTCCTCTGTGGCTCTGACTGTGTCTGACAGAGCTGCTATCTCTCTGCTCAGAGCCTCCATCTTCTCCTTCATCATCTGACTCTTCTGCTGCTCTTCCTCCCTCAGAGCAGCCATCCTGGCCTCCTCTTCCTCCTCCAGAAACCGGTGAAGCTTCTTAAACTGCTCCTTAATCTGCCTCTGTGTGTGTCGGGCCTGGACCTTCATGTGTTCTGCTGTTTCATCAAACTTCACTTTAACTTCTTCAAAAACCCTTAACTTCTCCTTTAAGGGCTCCAGGGTTTCCTGAAGTTCCCTCTAGCGTCGTCGTGCAGCTTCGTCGATGGGTCTGAATCTGTGGTTGGTGTGTTGTTCTGAATCTCTGCAGACGAGACACGCCGGCTGCTGATGGTCCAGACAGAAGAGTTTGAGTTTCTCCGAGTGCAGACTGCAGAGGTCCTCTGGAGACCTCTGACCTCTCTCCAGTAACGAACCCTCACACAGCATCTTGTCTCTGAGTGAAGCTGGAAACACAGCAGGCAGATGGCTCAGCCACTCCCTGTTCCCTCAAAGTTAGGATCACTTTAAGTCTTAAAACTCTGGATCAGTTCTGGATCCAGCAGCTGGTTGAAGTGGTAGTATCCCAGTATTCCCAGTATTCCCTCCTGTAGATGTCCTCTCTCAGTGTGGCAGGATAACAGCCTGTCTCCTGGTTTGTGTCGGGTCTATTAAATACAGGCTGAGGGCTCTGACCCTCAGTGTGACAGCAGAGGGCGCTAGAAATGAAGGGATGGTATCCCCCCCCTCTCTCTCTCTCTCTCTCTCTCTCTCTCTCTCTCTCTCTCTCTCTCTCTCTCTCTCTCGCGCTCGGCCCGGCTGGACATCCGCTGTACAGTGGAAATCTTTCAAATAGAAAGCATTTGCTTCTGATCTTTTATTAAAGATCTTTTCATAACTGCAGAATTGTTATTCTCATCCATAAAGTTTAGATTATGTCTCTGTTGGTCCGGTGCTAACTGTCACTGTATCTGACCCGGTTATTTACCTTCACAATGAGGTCCAACCAAGCAGCACAGCTGGTCATCTGACTCTGGTTCTGACTCTGGTTCTGACTGTGGTTCTGACTGTGGTTCTGACTGTAGTTCTGACTGTAGTTCTGACTGTGATTCTGGTTCTGACTGTAGTTCTGACTGTGATTCTGACTGTGATTCTGGTTCTGACTGTAGTTCTGACTGTGATTCTGACTGTGGTTCTGGTTCTGACTGTAGTTCTGACTGTGATTCTGGTTCTGACTGTAGTTCTGACTGTGGTTCTGACTGTGGCCATCACTGTGAAGGTTAAAAAGGCTTTCTAACAGAGCGTGTGGGGTCTGGCTGAGATTCTTGGCAGCCTTGGTGGTGAAGCTCAATCTTACTGTCTCCATGTCTGACTGTCTCCATGTCTGACTGTCTCCATGTCTGACTGTCTCAATATCTGACTGTCTCCATGTCTGAATGTCTCCATGTCTGACTGTCTCAATATCTGACTTTGTCTCCATGTCTGACTGTCTCAATATCTGACTGTCTCCATGTCTGACTGTCTCATCCATGTCTCCATATCTGACTGTCTCCATGTTCTGACTGTCTCCATATCTGACTGTCTCCATCTCTCCATATCTGACTGTCTCCATGTCTGAATGTCTCCATATCTGACTGTCTCCATGTCTGACTGTCTCCATATCTGACTGTCTCCATGTCTGACTGTCTCATATCTGACTGTCTCTGTCTCCATATCTGACTGTCTCCATTGTCTCCATATCTGACTGTCTCCATGTCTGACTGTCTCCATATCTGACTGTCTCCATATCTGACTGTCTCCATGTCTGACTGTCTCCATATCTGACTGTCTCCATGTCTGACTGTCTCCATGTCTGACTGTCTCCATGTCTCCATATCTGACTGTCTCCATGTCTGAATGTCTCCATGTCTGAATGTCTCCATATCTGACTGTCTCCATGTCTGACTGTCTCCATGTCTCCATATCTGACTGTCTCCATGTCTGAATGTCTCCATGTCTCCATATCTGACTGTCTCCATATCTGACTGTCTCCATGTCTGAATGTCTCCATATCTGACTGTCTCCATGTCTGACTGTCTCCATGTCTGAATGTCTCCATGTCTCCATATCTGACTGTCTCCATGTCTGAATGTCTCCATATCTGACTGTCTCCATGTCTGACTGTCTCCATGTCTGAATGTCTCCATGTCTCCATATCTGACTGTCTCCATGTCTGAATGTCTCCATGTCTCCATATCTGACTGTCTCCATGTCTGAATGTCTCCGTGTCTGTCTCCATGTCTGAATGTCTCCATGTCTGAATGTCTCCATATCTGACTGTCTCCATGTCTGAATGTCTCTGTGTCTGTCTCCATGTCTCCATGTCTCCATATCTGACTGTCTCCATGTCTGACTGTCTCCATGTCTGAATGTCTCCATGTCTGAATGTCTCCATATCTGACTGTCTCCATGTCTCTATATCTGACTGTCTCCATGTCTGAATGTCTCCGTGTCTGTCTCCATGTCTGAATGTCTCCATATCTTACTGTCTCCATGTCTGAATGTCTCCGTGTCTGACTGTCTCCATGTCTGACTGTCTCCATGTCTGAATGCCTCCGTGTCTGACTGTCTCCCTGTCTCCATATCTGACTGTCTCCATGTCTGACTGTCTCCATGTCTGACTGTCTCCCTGTCTCCATATCTGACTGTCTCCATGTCTGACTGTCTCCATGTCTGAATGTCTCCATATCTGACTGTCTCCATGTCTGACTGTCTCCATATCTGACTGTCTCCATGTCTGAATGTCTCCATGTCTCCATATCTGACTGTCTCCATGTCTGAATGTCTCAGTGTCTGACTGTCTCCATATCTGACTGTCTCCATGTCTGAATGTCTCCATGTCTCCATATCTGACTGTCTCAATATCTGACTGTCTCCATGTCTGACTGTCTCAATATCTGACTGTCTCCATGTCTGACTGTCTCCATGTCTCCATATCTGACTGTCTCCATGTCTGACTGTCTCCATATCTGACTGTCTCCATGTCTCCATATCTGACTGTCTCCATGTCTCCATATCTGACTGTCTCCATGTCTGAATGTCTCCATATCTGACTGTCTCCATGTCTGACTGTCTCCATGTCTGAATGTCTCCATGTCTCCATATCTGACTGTCTCCATGTCTGAATGTCTCCATGTCTCCATATCTGACTGTCTCCATGTCTCCATATCTGACTGTCTCCATGTCTGAATGTCTCCATATCTGACTGTCTCCATGTCTGACTGTCTCCATGTCTCCATATCTGACTGTCTCCATGTCTGAATGTCTCCATATCTGACTGTCTCCATGTCTGACTGTCTCCATGTCTGAATGTCTCCATGTCTCCATATCTGTGTCTCCTGTCTGACTGTCTCCATGTCTGAATGTCTCCATGTCTCCATATCTGACTGTCTCCATGTCTGAATGTCTCCGTGTCTGTCTCCATGTCTGAATGTCTCCATGTCTGAATGTCTCTTTGTGTCTTTTATATCTGACTGTCTCCATGTCTGAATGTCTCCGTGTCTGTCTCCATGTCTGAATGTCTCCATGTCTCCATATCTGACTGTCTCCATGTCTGACTGTCTCCATGTCTGAATGTCTCCATATCTGACTGTCTCCATGTCTCTATATCTGACTGTCTCCATGTCTGTGTCTCCGTGTCTGTCTCCATGTCTGAATGTCTCCATATCTTACTGTCTCCATGTCTGAATGTCTCCGTGTCTGACTGTCTCCATGTCTGACTGTCTCCATGTCTGAATGCCTCCGTGTCTGCTGTCTCCCTGTCTCCATATCTGCTGTCTCCATGTCTGACTGTCTCCCTGTCTCCATATCTGACTGTCTCCATGTCTGTGTCTCCGTTCCATTCTGCTGTCTCCCGTCTGACTGTCTCCATGTCTGAATGTCTCCATATCTGACTGTCTCCATGTCTGACTGTCTCCATATCTGACTGTCTCCATGTCTGAATGTCTCCATGTCTCCATATCTGACTGTCTCCATGTCTGACTGTCTCCATATCTGACTGTCTCCATGTCTGACTGTCTCCATATCTGACTGTCTCCATGTCTGCTGTCTCCATATCTGACTGTCTCAATATCTGACTGTCTCCATGTCTGACTGTCTCCTGTCTCCATATCTGACTGTCTCCATGTCTGACTGTCTCCATATCTGCTGTCTCCTCTCTCCATATCTGACTGTCTCCATGTCTGAATGTCTCCATATCTGACTGTCTCCATGTCTGACTGTCTCCATATCTGACTGTCTCCATGTCTGACTGTCTCCATATCTGACTGTCTCCATGTCTCCATATCTGACTGTCTCCATGTCTGACTGTCTCCATATCTGACTGTCTCCATATCTGACTGTCTCCATGTCTGACTGTCTCCATATCTGACTGTCTCCATGTCTGACTGTCTCCATGTCTGACTGTCTCCATGTCTCCATATCTGACTGTCTCCATGTCTGAATGTCTCCATGTCTGAATGTCTCCATATCTGACTGTCTCCATGTCTGACTGTCTCCATGTCTCCATATCTGACTGTCTCCATGTCTGAATGTCTCCATGTCTCCATATCTGACTGTCTCCATATCTGACTGTCTCCATGTCTGAATGTCTCCATATCTGACTGTCTCCATGTCTGACTGTCTCCATGTCTGAATGTCTCCATGTCTCCATATCTGACTGTCTCCATGTCTGAATGTCTCCATATCTGACTGTCTCCATGTCTGACTGTCTCCATGTCTGAATGTCTCCATGTCTCCATATCTGACTGTCTCCATGTCTGAATGTCTCCATGTCTCCATATCTGACTGTCTCCATGTCTGAATGTCTCCGTGTCTGTCTCCATGTCTGAATGTCTCCATGTCTGAATGTCTCCATATCTGACTGTCTCCATGTCTGAATGTCTCCGTGTCTGTCTCCATGTCTCCATGTCTCCATATCTGACTGTCTCCATGTCTGACTGTCTCCATGTCTGAATGTCTCCATGTCTGAATGTCTCCATATCTGACTGTCTCCATGTCTCTATATCTGACTGTCTCCATGTCTGAATGTCTCCGTGTCTGTCTCCATGTCTGAATGTCTCCATATCTTACTGTCTCCATGTCTGAATGTCTCCGTGTCTGACTGTCTCCATGTCTGACTGTCTCCATGTCTGAATGCCTCCGTGTCTGACTGTCTCCCTGTCTCCATATCTGACTGTCTCCATGTCTGACTGTCTCCATGTCTGACTGTCTCCCTGTCTCCATATCTGACTGTCTCCATGTCTGACTGTCTCCATGTCTGAATGTCTCCATATCTGACTGTCTCCATGTCTGACTGTCTCCATATCTGACTGTCTCCATGTCTGAATGTCTCCATGTCTCCATATCTGACTGTCTCCATGTCTGAATGTCTCAGTGTCTGACTGTCTCCATATCTGACTGTCTCCATGTCTGAATGTCTCCATGTCTCCATATCTGACTGTCTCAATATCTGACTGTCTCCATGTCTGACTGTCTCAATATCTGACTGTCTCCATGTCTGACTGTCTCCATGTCTCCATATCTGACTGTCTCCATGTCTGACTGTCTCCATATCTGACTGTCTCCATGTCTCCATATCTGACTGTCTCCATGTCTCCATATCTGACTGTCTCCATGTCTGAATGTCTCCATATCTGACTGTCTCCATGTCTGACTGTCTCCATGTCTGAATGTCTCCATGTCTCCATATCTGACTGTCTCCATGTCTGAATGTCTCCATGTCTCCATATCTGACTGTCTCCATGTCTCCATATCTGACTGTCTCCATGTCTGAATGTCTCCATATCTGACTGTCTCCATGTCTGACTGTCTCCATGTCTCCATATCTGACTGTCTCCATGTCTGAATGTCTCCATATCTGACTGTCTCCATGTCTGACTGTCTCCATGTCTGAATGTCTCCATGTCTCCATATCTGACTGTCTCCATGTCTGACTGTCTCCATGTCTGAATGTCTCCATGTCTCCATATCTGACTGTCTCCATGTCTGAATGTCTCCGTGTCTGTCTCCATGTCTGAATGTCTCCATGTCTGAATGTCTCCATATCTGACTGTCTCCATGTCTCTATATCTGACTGTCTCCATGTCTGAATGTCTCCGTGTCTGTCTCCATGTCTGAATGTCTCCATGTCTCCATATCTGACTGTCTCCATGTCTGACTCTCATTCTTGTCTCCATGTCTGAATGTCTCCATATCTGACTGTCTCCATGTCTCTATATCTGACTGTCTCCATGTCTGAATGTCTCCGTGTCTGTCTCCATGTCTGAATGTCTCCATATCTTACTGTCTCCATGTCTGAATGTCTCCGTGTCTGACTGTCTCCATGTCTGACTGTCTCCATGTCTGAATGCCTCCGTGTCTGACTGTCTCCCTGTCTCCATATCTGACTGTCTCCATGTCTGACTGTCTCCCTGTCTCCATATCTGACTGTCTCCATGTCTGACTGTCTCCCTGTCTCCATATCTGACTGTCTCCACGTCTGACTGTCTCCATGTCTGAATGTCTCCATATCTGACTGTCTCCATGTCTGACTGTCTCCATATCTGACTGTCTCCATGTCTGAATGTCTCCATGTCTCCATATCTGACTGTCTCCATGTCTGACTGTCTCCATATCTGACTGTCTCCATGTCTGACTGTCTCCATATCTGACTGTCTCCATGTCTGACTGTCTCCATGTCTGAATGTCTCCATGTTTGAATGTCTCCATGTCTGAATGTCTCCATGTCTGAATGTCTCCATGTTTGAATGTCTCCATGTCTGAATGTCTCCATGTTTGAATGTCTCCATGTCTGACTGTCTCCATGTCCATCTGTCTCTGAGACAGAGTGGCCCTGATCCAGGCTGGTGCGATGGTCCCGAGGCCTCCCGAGGTCATGTGACTGTCCCTCGTTCTGGCTTCACTATGTTGATCATAAACCCATCAAACTGAGGATTTTGATGCTAAAGTCAGAACCTGGGAGGGTTTCTGGACAATATCTGGTATTGATTAGTGTTGTTATTGATTTACAATAATAAATATATACAGACATTTACATAAAGTAGTATAAGTATTAAAGAGTATTAAACACTGGACTAATCTCCCATTAAGGCTCATTTTAACAGATAAAACTGTGTGATTGATTGATTAATCAACCCTATTACATTTGATCTCTATATTGATTTCTATAATAAATCTTGATTTGACTCTTTCCTACCTTCTGGCTCCTCGTCAGCCTGGTCCATCTCCAGTTTAGTCAGTAAACTAACAAACCATTCAAAGGACTTCTGGTCTCTGTTGATCCAGATGAAGTCCACCTGCAGGATCCAGAACAGACTCAGGTCCACCATCGCTACATCAAGCATCATCAGGTCTCTGAACTACAACATGATCTGTCCCTGAGGACCAGTCCTCTGTGGTGTCTTCTTACTTTGCGTAGCTTCATCTCGCTGTCTTTAATGTTTTCACACCAGGAGTAGTTACAGCTGGGACAGTTCTGCTTCCTCATGCGGTATCTGGAGAGCACAAACACAGCAGCACATCAAGCTACGTTCATATGTCTGAAGAAGGCCAGGTATCTGTGTCCTCTGCCCCCCTGGCCTCATTAGACCAGCTCAGACCCCCTCCTCCAGCTGGGAGGTGTTGTTGGAGGAGGAGGTCGAACCAGGATGTCTCCTGATGGACAGATCAAGAGTCTGGTGTCTCACCGGTACATGATGCTCTGCAGGATGGAGGCGAAGGGCGTGATGCCGATACCGGCCCCGATCAGGACGGCATGCTCAGAGGCAAAGATCTGTCTGGTAGGAGTCCCGTAGGGTCCGTCTACATAACACTGACACAGAGGAC
The DNA here is from genome assembly GCA_947000775.1 of Pterois miles. Taxonomy (NCBI): domain Eukaryota; kingdom Metazoa; phylum Chordata; class Actinopteri; order Perciformes; family Scorpaenidae; genus Pterois; species Pterois miles. The sequence goes on from CAMQGK010000332.1 coordinate 120,934, forward strand.
ACACTCGCAATACTGGAGACAGTTCCAAACACACACAGCTACTGCGTCTCTGTACAGTTACACCTTTTACTGCATTGGTATATGTACTGTACGTAGTATTAGTATGGTTCCTATACATCCTACACCAGGGACTCTCAGTATTTCAGGTACTTGTAGTGGTTTTGTGTTTGCTCACCTTGATGTTACAGAACCTGTGGTTCTCCCCAAACTTGGCAGAAACCTGTAGTGGCATCAGGAGAACCAGTTAGAAACCAATAGACTCAACATATCAGTGAATGTATTGAGGAGGCTTCTGGACCTCTCTGAGTGGAGGAGCCTCGCCTCGCTCTGCCGGTTCCAGCCCATCTGGAAGATGCTCCGCTGGGCCTTGAGGTCCAGACGTCGGGGGGACGGGGACGGGGACCAGGACCGGGACACATCGGGAGCCATTCTGACGGTACATCATCAGCTCAATGGTGTCGTCCTCATTAGAAGCTACCGCTCCGTTACAACTGGTAGAGCTGAACAACTCCTCCTGTAGAGGAGACACGATGAGACACAAAGAGACACGATGAGACACAAGGAGACATGATGAGACCCGATGAGACACAAGGAGACATGATGAGACACAAGGAGACATGATGAGACATGATGAGACATGATGAGACACAATGAGACACGATGAGACATGACGAGATATGAGACACAATGAGATACAAGGAGACACAATGGGACATGAGACACAATGAGAAATGAGTTGGTGTATTGGTGTATTTAGGTGTGTTGGACCTGGGTCCTCCCCGGCTGCCGGTGGTTCCTCAGGCTGGTAGCCAGCCTCTTGGGGCTCAGCGCGTCAGTGTCTGGCTGCCTGAAGTACTCATACAGACGGTTGGTCCACTGACCCATGGAGCGGATGTGAAGCCACAGACTGTCTGCAGGTCAAAGGTCACAGTAATAAACCACTTAAAGCATGAACGCCATGACAACATAACACGTTAACGCCATGATAACATAATAACACGTTAACGCCATGATAACATAATAACACGTTAACGCCATGATAACATAACACGTTAACGCCATGATAACATAATAACACGTTAACGCCATGATAACATAATAACACGTTAACGCCATGATAACATAATAACACGTTAACGCCATGATAACATAACACGTTAACGCCATGATAACATAACACGTTAACGCCATGATAACATAATAACACGTTAACGCCATGATAACATAACACGTTAACGCCATGATAACATAACACGTTAACGCCATGATAACATAATAACACGTTAACGCCATGATAACATAACACGTTAACGCCATGATAACATAACACGTTAACGCCATGATAACATAATAACACGTTAACGCCATGATAACATAATAACACGTTAACGCCATGATAACATAATAACACGTTAACGCTATAATAACACAATAACACGTTAACGCCATGATAACATAATAACACGTTAACGCTATAATAACACAATAACACGTTAACGCCATGATAACATAATAACACGTTAACGCCATGATAACATAACACGTTAACGCTATAATAACACAATAACACGTTAACGCCATGATAACATAACACGTTAACGCCATGATAACATAATAACACGTTAACGCCATGATAACATAATAACACGTTAACGCCATGATAACATAATAACACGTTAACGCCATGATAACATAATAACACGTTAACGCTATAATAACATACTAACATGTTAACGCCATGATAACATAATAACACGTTAACGCCATGATAACATAATAACACGTTAACGCCATGATAACATAATAACACGTTAACGCCATGATAACATAATAACACGTTAACGCCATGATAACATAACACGTTAACGCCATGATAACATAATAACACGTTAACGCCATGACAACATAACACGTTAACGCCATGATAACATAATAACACGTTAACGCTATAATAACACAATAACACGTTAACGCCATGATAACATAATAACACGTTAACGCCATGATAACATAATAACACGTTAACGCCATGATAACATAATAACACGTTAACGCCATGATAACATAACACGTTAACGCCATGATAACATAATAACACGTTAACGCTATAATAACATAATAACACGTTAACGCCATGATAACATAATAACACGTTAACACCATGATAACATAATAACACGTTAACGCCATGATAACATAATAACACGTTAACGCCATGATAACATAACACGTTAACGCCATGATAACATAATAACACGTTAAAGCCATGATAACATAATAACACGTTAAAGCCATAATAACATAATAACACGTTAACGCCATAATAACATAATAACACGTTAACGCCATGATAACATAATAACACGTTAACGCCATGATAACATAATAACACGTTAACGCCATGATAACATAATAACACGTTAACGCCATGATAACATAATAACACGTTAACGCTATAATAACATACTAACATGTTAACGCCATGATAACATAATAACACGTTAACGCCATGATAACATAATAACACGTTAAAGCCATGATAACATAATAACACGTTAAAGCCATAATAACATAATAACACGTTAACGCTATAATAACATAATAACACGTTAACGCCATGACAACATAATAACACGTTAACGCCATGATAACATAATAACACGTTAACGCCATGATAACATAACACGTTAACGCTATAATAACATAATAACACGTTAACACCATGATAACATAATAACACGTTAACGCCATGATAACATAATAACACGTTAACGCCATGATAACATAATAACATGTTAACGCCATGATAACATAATAACACGTTAACGCTATAATAACATAATAACACGTTAACGCTATAATAACATACTAACATGTTAACGCTATAATAACATAATAACACGTTAACGCTATAATAACATACTAACATGTTAACGCTAATTTGTATTTATGACACTAATTTCTTTGATGCATTAACACAACTTACAATGTTTAATTAACCTCTTAAAAATCTGATGGACCATACTGGTACTACTACTATTACTACCACATACTGGTCTCATCTGAAACTAGAGAACCTGATGGATCCATCAGTACCAACCAGGTCAGACTACTACTACTACTACTACTACTACTACTACTACTACTTGTTGCCTGTTGGGCTGCAGTTTGCCATGTTCTGATTGGAGCAGATTGTTGATGCTAAAGTCAGAACCTGGGAGGGTTTCTGGACCATATCTGTTATTGTGTGGTGAGGTGAGGTGAGGTGAGGTGAGGTGAGGTGAGGTGAGGTGAGGTGTGGTGAGGTGAGGTGAGGTGAGGTGAGGTGTGGTGAGGTGAGGTGAGGTGAGGTGAGGTGAGGTGAGGTGAGGTGAGGTGAGGTGTGGTGAGGTGAGGTGAGGTGAGGTGAGTTGTGGTGTGGTGTGGTGTGGTGAGGTGAGGTGAGGTGTGGTGAGGTGAGGTGAGGTGAGGTGAGGTGAGGTGAGGTGTGGTGTGGTGAGGTGAGGTGAGGTGTGGTGAGGTCGAGGTCGAGGTGTGGTGTGGTGTGCTGAGGTGTGGTGAGGTGAGGTGAGGTGAGGTGTGGTGAGGTCGAGGTCGAGGTGTGGTGAGGTGTGGTGAGGTGTGGTGTGGTGAGGTGAGGTGAGGTGAGGTGTGGTGAGGTGTGGTGAGGTGAGGTGTGGTGTGGTGAGGTGAGGTGAGGTGAGGTGAGGTGAGGTGAGGTCGAGGTCGAGGTGTGGTGAGGTGTGGTGAGGTGAGGTGAGGTGTGGTGAGGTGAGGTGAGGTGAGGTGTGAGGTGAGGTGAGGTGTGGTGAGGTGAGGTGTGGTGAGGTGTGGTGAGGTGAGGTGAGGTGAGGTGAGGTGGTGAGGTGTGGTGAGGTGAGGTGTGGTGAGGTGAGGTGAGGTGAGGTGTGGTGAGGTGAGGTGAGGTGTGGTGAGGTGAGGTGAGGTGTGGTGAGGTGAGGTGAGGTGAGGTGTGGTGAGGTGAGGTGAGGTGAGGTGAGGTGAGGTGAGGTGAGGTGTGGTGAGGTGAGGTGAGGTGTGGTGAGGTGAGGTGTGGTGAGGTGAGGTGAGGTCGAGGTCGAGGTGTGGTGAGGTGTGGTGAGGTGAGGTGTGGTGAGGTGAGGTGAGGTGTGGTGTGGTGAGGTGAGGTGAGGTGTGGTGAGGTGAGGTGAGGTGTGGTGAGGTGAGGTGAGGGGTGAGGTGAGGTGAGGTGAGGTGTGGTGTGGTGAGGTGAGGTGAGGTGAGGTGAGGTGAGGTGAGGTGTGGTGAGGTGAGGTGAGGTGAGGTGAGGTCGAGGTCGAGGTGTGGTGAGGTGTGGTGAGGTGAGGTGAGGTCGAGGTCGAGGTGTGGTGAGGTGTGGTGAGGTCAGGTGAGGTGTGGTGAGGTGAGGTGGGTGGTGAGGTGAGGTGAGGTCGAGGTCGAGGTGTGGTGAGGTGTGGTGAGGTGAGGGTGAGGTGTGGTGAGGTGAGGTGAGGTGTGGTGAGGTGAGGTGAGGTGAGGTCGAGGTCGAGGTGAGGTGAGGTGAGGTGAGGTGAGGCGTACCTGACTGCTCAGGAGCGCTGCTGATGGTGAACGGATGCCACTCATACTTGGCGATCACCGGGATATTGATATAGACGTAATCACCAGGTTTGAAATGGAAGAACTGAGGGCGTCTGATCACCAGGTGAGTCACCTGCACACACAGAAAATCAGAACTAAACAGTGTCTGACTGAGCTGTTGGTGTCCTCTCTGATTGGATGAACCCAGCTTCACACTTTCTGCTCACAGAAACAGTTCACTGAAACGTGTTTGAAAACGTCTAATGAGATAATCTCTGCTGATGAATCTGCCTTTGTTTTAGATCAATCAATCACTGAGTCTCCTCCACTGATACCTTTAAATCCTCCCACAGGTGTTCTGATTTGATATCTACTGTATATACAGGTCAGGTGAGTCGCTGTGGAGCACCTTGGACGGCAGCAGGTTGACCTCCACAATGTAAAGACCTCCCATACGAGACACCGCAATTCCTACGATCTTCTCCAGCAGGAAGAGCAAACCAGGAGCCACGAACCACTTCCAGAAGTTGGCACAGTGGACCATGAGCAGAGACCAGACCCAGATGTAGGACAGGTGAGACCAGTAAAACACCTGGAGGACAGACAGCACAGAGTGGACTCCGTCAGATACATTCAGATCCTTTTTATCTGTCCAGCCATGTTAACACAGAGAGGCTCAGTGTTTCACCTCCACGACCTCTATACGGCTGTCAGATACAAATATTCAAAAATTAATATACCACGAGTAATCTCAAATTAATCTCATGTTTTATCAGTTCATAATGAACCTTAAAGGAGACCAGTCCAGTATTTAATCCTCTGATCAACATGTTAGTGGACTAATATGCTGCCTTATGGAAATGTATGTATATATTTATTATAGTAAATCAATAACAACACTAATCAATAACAGATATTGTCCAGAAACCCTCCCAGGTTCTGACTTTAGCATCAACAATCTGCTCCAATCAGAACATGACAAACTGCAGCCCAACAGGCAACAAGTAGTAGTAGTAGTAGTAGTAGTAGCAGTAGTAGTAGTAGTAGTAGTAGTAGTAGTAGTAGTAGTAGTAGCAGTAGCAGTAGTAGCAGTAGTAGCAGTAGTAGCAGTAGTAGCAGTAGCAGCAGTAGTAGCAGTAGCAGTAGTAGCAGTAGTAGCAGTAGCAGTAGTAAGATAAGATAAGATATTCCTTTATTAGTCCCACAGTGGGGAAATTTACACGTTACAGCAGCAATACAAATAAAATAAATTAGTATATACATAATAGAAAATAGAAGAAAAAAGTAAAGACAGAAAAAATGTGTCCATCATATCAATGATATAATTGTACATAAAGTCCTTATTGCACGTATGTCCGGTGAGTTTGTTGTGAATGTGTATGTGGTTTACTGGGAGCAGTGCTGGTTGTGGAGTCTAACAGCTACAGACAGGAAGGACCTTCTGTAACGCTCCTTCGTACACTTAGGGTGTAGCAGCCTGTCACTGAAGGAGCTCTCCAGAGCTCTGATGGTGTCTCTCATGGGGTGGGAGTCCTTCTCCATCATGGATGACAGCTTAGCCGTCATCCTCCTCTCTCCCACCACCTGCACTGAGTCCAGAGAGCATCCCAGGACAGAGCTGGCCCTTTTAATAATCTTATCCAGCCTCTTCCTGTCTGCAGCTGTGATGCTGCTGCCCCAGCAAACCACTCCATAAAATATGGCTGATGCCACCACGGTGTCATAAAAAGTTTTCAGGAGTGTCCCCTGCACTCCAAAAGACCTCAGTCTCCTGAGCAGATACAGCCTGCTCTGGCCTTTTTTATGGAGTTCAGAGGAGTTTGTTGTCCAGTCCAGTTTATTGTTCAGGTGAACACCCAGGTATTTATAAGATGTCACTATCTCAATGTCTGATCCCTGGATGTTCACCGGTGTTGGAGGGGGATGAGTTTGCCTGCGGAAATCCACCACCAGCTCTTTAGTTTTCCCCGCGTTGATCTGGAGGTGGTTCCGCAGGCACCAGTCCACGAAGTCCTGGGAAAGTTCTCTGTACTCCGCGTCGTCCCCATCAGTGATGAGGCCGACGATAGCAGAGTCATCAGAGAACTTCTGCAGGTGACAGGTTGGTGAGTTGTAAGTGAAGTCTGCAGTGTAGAGCGTGAAGAGGAACGGAGCCAGAACCGTTCCCTGCGGGGCCCCCACACTGCAGACCACCGTGTCTGAAATGAAGTCCTGTGTCCTCACAAACTGTGGGCGGTTTGTGAGGTAGTCCAGTATCCAGGATGTAAGATGTTGATCTACCCCTGCAGTCTCCAGTTTGTCCCCCAGAAGTGTCGGCTGGATGGTGTTGAAAGCACTGGAGAAATCAAAGAACATGATCCTCACAGTGCTGCCAGGTTTCTCCAGGTGAGACAGAGCTCGGTCCACAAGGAAGATGACGGCATCATCCACCCCAATGCCAGGTTGATAGGCAAACTGTAGTGGGTCCATGGATGGACTCACCACAGGGCGGAGATGTTGGAGGACCAGGCGCTCCAGGGCCTTCATCAGGTGCGATGTTAGTGCCACCGGCCTAAAGCTGCTGGGGTCCTTGGGGTGTGGGGTCTTGGGCACAGGTACCACGCAGGATGTCTTCCACAGTTGTGGTACCTTCCTCAGCTTCAGGCTCAGGTTGAAAAGGTGTCCAAAAGTCCCACACAGCTGATCTGCGCAGGACTTCAGGAGCCTGGAGCTGATGCCATCTGGACCCGTAGCCTTCCTCACGTTCATCTTCTTGAGCTGGTTCTTCACCTGAAGTGTCGTGAAGGACAAGCTGGAGCAGGGGGGCTGTGTGTCAGAGGCAGAGGAGGGGGGGGGGGGGTAGAGTTGTGTAGTGGAGCAGAGGGGGGTTGTCTGTGTGACGGGTCTGCTGGAGCCATAGGTAGAGCTGTAGGTGTCGATGTCAGTGGGGGGGCTATTGTTGTGCTGAAGGTGGTGAAGGAGGAGGAGGAGGGGCACTGTCTTGAAGTGGGAGATGGAGGGGACTGCAGCAGGGTGGACTGGGCCGGGGGAGGGGCAGGTGACTCATTGAACCTGTTAAAGTAGTGGTTCAAATCATTCACCCACTTTAGGTCTCCCACAGCCTTGGAGTCTGGTTTCTTGTGGCCTGAGATGGTTTTTAGGCCTTTCCAGACTCCACTGATATTGTTCTGCTGCAGCTGTTCCTCCATCTTCCTCCTGTAGCTGTTCTTCCCCTCCCTGATTTTCCTCCTTAGCTCCCTCTGAACAGCCTTCAGCTCCTCCTTATTTCCTGATCTAAAGGCCCTCTTCTTCTCCTTAAGGAGGGCCTTTATATCAGGATTAATCCAGGGTTTGTTATTGGAAAAACACCTTACCGTCCTGGTTGGTAAGGTGTTTTCCACGCAGAAGTTTATGTAGTCCGTGATGCAGCCCGTCAGTCCGTCTATATCCTCCCCATGAGAGTCCCAGAGTTCCTCCCACACTGTTGTGCTGAAACAGTCCTGCAGAGCTTCCTCAGCTTCTTTGGACCATGTCCTCACTGTGCGGGAGACGGCTGGTTCTCTGTGTACCAGGGGTCTGTACACAGGCTGGAGATGAACCAGGTTGTGGTCTGATCTTCCCGGGGGGGGGGGGAGGGGGGATGATGTGTATGCCTCCTTGCAGTTGGCATACAATAAGTCCAGGATTTTATTGTCTCGTGTGCAGCATGACACATACTGGGTAAAAGTTGGTAGAGTGGAGGACAGAGAGACATGATTAAAGTCTCCAGAGACCAGGAGGAGGGCCTGAGGGTGCTGTGTCTGCAGCCTGCTAGTGACTGAATAGAGGACATCACAAGCTGTGTCACCGTTAGCAGAGGGGGGAACATACACAGCCATCATAATAACATGTGTAAATTCCCGCGGTAAATAATACGGCCTCATACTAACAGCCACCAGCTCGATGTCCCTGCTGCAGTGTTGGTCTTTAACAGTGATGTGACCAGGGTTACACCATCTATCATTCACAAACACCGCCAGACCTCCTCCTTTCCTCTTACCGCTGTCTCTCGTCCTGTCCGCCCGCACCAACTTAAACCCGTCCAGCTCCGTCACCGCGTCCGTGGTCGCCGCCGTTAGCCACGTCTCGGTGAACACCATCATACTGCACTCCCGGTATTCCCTCTGATGTCGGGTCAGCGCCGCCAGCTCGTCCATCTTGTTGGGGAGAGATCTCACATTCCCCATCAAAACAGACGGGAGGACTGGTTTGTATTTCATCCTCCGTGCGCGACGCTGAGCTCCAGCCCGACATCCTCTTCTTCTCCTCTTTATCTCCGGGGGAACAGCGGGTCTTTCCTCTGGGTGCAGGGGCGCTGTGTTGCGGAGCGCCAACAGCTGATCCCTGGTGTAAACAATGGGTCTGCTCGTCGGGTCCCCGCACACGGACGTAAACATCGTGAAAGTTGATGAAAAGTTACGACCAAAGCTGCTGCTTTGGTCTCCATAATTCCGGAAAGACTGTTGGATTAGAGGACTTAATACTGGCAAATGAAAGAAAAGAATAA
>CAMQGK010000332.1:132500-177500 GCA_947000775.1 Pterois miles
AGTAGCAGCAGCAGTAGCAGCAGTAGTAGCAGCAGTAGTAGCAGTAGCAGTAGCAGTAGTAGCAGCAGTAGTAGCAGTAGTAGTAGCAGTAGCAGTAGCAGCAGTAGTAGCAGTAGTAGCAGTAGCAGTAGCAGTAGCAGTAGTAGCAGTAGTAGCAGTAGCAGTAGTAGCAGCAGTAGTAGCAGTAGTAGTAGCAGTAGCAGTAGCAGCAGTAGTAGCAGTAGTAGCAGTAGTAGCAGTAGCAGCAGTAGTAGCAGTAGCAGTAGCAGTAGCAGTAGTATGATGTAGACCCAGGAGGAAACCAGGAGAGGGTTAAATGGGAGTCTGAAGGAACTGGGAGGCCGCTGCGTCTCCTCCCGTCCTCTCACCTCAAAGTGTCCGCTGCGTCGTACGAAGGTGCTGGAGCAGAGCACCATGAGGCAGATGACCACCTGGAGGACGACCCCGGTCAGCGAAGCCGTCCCCTTCACCCAGCCGATCCCCGGACGCGTGGTCAGCAGGTACTCCCACAACCGGTACTCACCGCTCTCCGACAGCTGCACTGGAACACAACATCAACCTCCCGTTAACCCTTTAAAACAGAGACCAGACAGCGTGGCTTTACTAAACCCAACAACATGAGGCGCCGCGGAGCTGGTACCGAAGTTGAAGACGTGGGCGGTGGTGTGCACCAGCGTGTAGCAGAGGATGGCGTAGCCCACGATCTGATGCAGCAGGATGCTCTGGTCCAGAGGTAAGACCCTCACCACCCACGTCGCCCGCAACCACGTCAGGAAGCGACGCAGCATCAAGACCTGGGGACAGGTACACAGAGACGAACTGAAAACGAAACACCTCTCCTCTGTCCCGTCTCCTCAGTCCCGTCTCCTCTGTCCCGTCTCCTCAGTCCCGTCTCCTCTGTCCCGTCTCCTCTGTCCCGTCTCCTCTGTCCTATCTCCTCAGTCCTGTCTCCTCTGTCCTATCTCTGTCCTATCTCCGCTGTCCTATCTCTGTCCCGTCTCCTCAGTCCCGTCTCCTCAGTCCCGTCTCCTCTGTCCCGTACCATGACGAAGGTGCAGTTGAAGTTGAGACACTGTCCACAGCCCTTGGCCACCATGAAGCAGACGCCGCCCTGACTGTGCTGCAGCATGGCGCCGATGAAGAGGAGCAGGCTGAGGACGGCGTACAGACAGAGGAAGAGCAGCTTCCTGCTGTTGTTGAGCCAGTAGGCTCTGGTCAGGTAACGAGGAGCATGACGCCTCCTCTGGTCTACATCAGGAGGCTTCAGCCAGTTAGCCGCACTGAGGAGGAGGAGGAACAAGGGATAACATAATACTGGAGATAATTCATAAATCCAGTAACAATAAATGTGATATAATAATAATAATAATAGTCTAACAGTAACAGTAAATGGGAGGAATCGGTGCGTCCGACTGGAGCTGAGGATCTGAGGCGGTCTGACCTGATGGTGAGGTTCTCCATCACCTCGGGGAAGTTCTCCAGCTCGGCTTTCAGCTCCTCAAAGGTGATGGAGCCGCTGTTGTCTTTGTCGGCCGACTCGAACAGCGCCAGCGTCAAGGCGTCCAGCTTCTCCTCCGGCAGAGAGATGGCGCTCTCACGCAGACACGACTTCAACACCGTTCGCAGCTCGTCTGGGTCGATAGAACCGCTGCCTGAAACCAAGACCTGAGTATCAGGGGCAGCATCACGGCTTTAAAGGAGGAGCTACCAGGATCACTGACCGTCCACATCGTAGACCTGGAACAGGAACCGGAGCTTGTCGGTCTCGCTGCCGTGGATCAGGAGGTCCAGAGCTTTCAGCAGCTCGTCCAGACTGATGGAGCTGCTGCCATCAGAGTCGAACAGCGCAAAGAAACGCTCAGCAAAGAAGGACTGCAGATAAAAAACCACGTTAAAACACGAAGGAACCTGAAACCAACCTACTGGATTCAGTTCAGTAAAACAACCTCATGGTCCACCTGATGATCTGTTATTGACAAGGGTCCGAACTACAGAGTCTCCATGTTATTAATATATTATCCTCATAAAGTTTAGGAGCAACATAACCCTCAACTACACAAGCTGAAACTAAAGCTGGCAGTAGGCTCTGTAGTCTGTTTAGGTTAGTTTGTCATGTATCTCAGTAGTAAACTAAAGCTGGCAGTAGGCTCTGTAGTCTGTTTAGGTTAGTTTGTCATGTATCTTAGTAGTAAACTAAAGCTGGAGTAGGCTCTGTGTCTGTTTAGGTTAGTTTGTCATGTATCTTAGTAGTAAACTAAAGTGGAGTAGGCTCTGTAGTTGTTTAGGTTAGTTTGTATGTATCTTAGTAGTAAACTAAAGCTGGAGTAGACTCTGTAGTTGTTTAGGTTAGTTTGTCATGTATCTTAGTAGTAAACTAAAGCTGGAGTAGGCTCTGTAGTCTGTTAGGTTAGTTTGTCATGTATCTTAGTAGTAAACTAAAGCTGGCAGTAGGCTCTGTAGTCTGTTTAGGTTAGTTTGTCATGTATCTAGTAGTAAACTAAAGCTGGCAGTAGGCTCTGTAGTCTGACTGTTAGGTTAGTTTGTCATGTATCTAGTAGTAAACTAAAGCTGGCAGTAGGCTTGTAGTCTGACTGTTTAGGTTAGTTTGTCATGTATCTCAGTAGTAAACTAAAGCTGGCAGTAGGCTCTGTAGTCTGACTGTTTAGGTTAGTTTGTCATGTATCTCAGTAGTAAACTAAAGCTGGCAGTAGGCTCTGTAGTCTGACTGTTAGGTTAGTTTGTCATGTATCTCAGTAGTAAACTAAAGCTGGCAGTAGGCTCTGTAGTCTGTTTAGGTTAGTTTGTCATGTATCTCAGTAGTAAACTAAAGCTGGCAGTAGGCTCTGTAGTCTGACTGTTAGGTTAGTTTGTCATGTATCTCAGTAGTAAACTAAAGCTGGCAGTAGGCTCTGTAGTCTGACTGTTTAGGTTAGTTTGTCATGTATCTCAGTAGTAAACTAAAACTGGCAGTAGACTCTGTAGTCTGACTGTTAGGTTAGTTTGTCATGTATCTCAGTAGTAAACTAAAGCTGGCAGTAGGCTCTGTAGTCTGTTTAGGTTAGTTTGTCATGTATCTCAGTAGTAAACTAAAGCTGGCAGTAGGCTCTGTAGTCTGACTGTTAGGTTAGTTTGTCATGTATCTCAGTAGTAAACTAAAGCTGGCAGTAGGCTCTGTAGTCTGACTGTTTAGGTTAGTTTGTCATGTATCTCAGTAGTAAACTAAAACTGGCAGTAGACTCTGTAGTCTGACTGTTAGGTTAGTTTGTCATGTATCTCAGTAGTAAACTAAAGCTGGCAGTAGGCTCTGTAGTCTGTTTAGGTTAGTTTGTCATGTATCTCAGTCGTAAACTAAAGCTGGCAGTAGACTCTGTAGTCTGACTGTTTAGGTTAGTTTGTCATGTATCTCAGTAGTAAACTAAAGCTGGCAGTAGGCTCTGTAGTCTGCTAGGTTAGTTTGTCATGTATCTCAGTAGTAAACTAAAGCTGGCAGTAGGCTCTGTAGTCTGCTAGGTTAGTTTGTCATGTATCTCAGTAGTAAACTAAAGCTGGCAGTAGACTCTGTAGTCTGCTAGGTTAGTTTGTCATGTATCTCAGTAGTAAACTAAAACTGGCAGTAGACTCTGTAGTCTGCTAGGTTAGTTTGTCGTGTATCTGATTGATTTTGGGGCGGCAGCAGCTCAGTCCGTAAGGACTTGGGTTAGGACGCGGAGGATGCCGGTTCAATTCCCCCATGGACCAAGACCAACTGGTTGCTGGAGAGGTGCCAGTTTACCTCTTGGGCACTGCCCCTGAGCAAGGCACCGAACCCCCAACTGCTCTGGGCGCTTGTCAGGAGCAGCCCCCTCACTCTGACATCTCTCCATTGATGCATGTATATGTACTGTGTGAACAACAGAGTGTAAAAACTGAATTTCCCCACTGTGGGATAATAAAGGAATATCTTCTTCTTCTTCTTCTTATTGATCTGTCAGATTGTCTCCAGTCAGATATTAATGAGTTTCTATGGAGACTCTGCTGTTGTCAACATTACTGTTGCTGCTCTAGAAACAACATGAGTCCTAGTTGGATTTAAATATTCAATTAATAATCTGGTTCTGACTTTAAACCAACCAGGCTGACATCAGTAGAGCTAATATGAACACTTCAATATTAATTGATCATCTCTTGATCAGTGTTATTGATCGTGGCAGATTGTCCTCATATGGTGCTGCCTAGTTTATGTTACTGTAGTTTAAAAAGCTCTAGTGCTGCTGACCTGATGCTGACCTTTTAGCTGATGATTAGTTTTTATTTATTAATTCTTGTTAATAACTCAGAGTCACTTTTCTTTCAGAAGTCCAGCCATCAGAGTTTAGTTCCAGATGTTAGTCTGCTGTTGAGAGACAAACAGCTGTTGACTGATTCTGACAGATTAATGAAAATCATGTTGAAACTGAAGCTGGAAATCGGCCTCCTGCTGGACCAGAAAGGTAGCTAACTGGAAACCGTGAACCGAACCGAACCGTGAACTTTATGAATGTCCCACCTGTAGTCACAGGACAACGTGAGTACTCTGATAGTAGCAGTACTTTTACTGATGTAGAGGATGTGAGTACTGGTGACCTTCTCACCTCTTTGACCTTGAGAGCTGTTTTGAACTCATCGATGTCGATCTCTTTGTCGTCTCCAGCGATGCTCTCAAACTGTTTGGTGACCCACTCCAGCCAGCGGGCATCCTCGTCCAGACTCATGCTGACTGCTCTGCTGCTGCTGTATACAGAAACACACAGTAAATACACTATATATACAGTATATATGCTGCTGTATACAGAAACACACAGTAAATACGCTATATATACAGTATATATGCTGCTGTTATACAGATACACACAGTAAATACGCTATATATACAGTATATATGCTGCTGTTATACAGAAACACACAGTAAATACACTATATATACAGTTTATATGCTGCTGTTATACAGATACACACAGTAAATACACTATATATACAGTTTATATGCTGCTGTTATACAGAAACACACAGTAAATACACTATATATACAGTATATATGCTGCTGTATACAGAAACACACAGTAAATACACTATATATACAGTTTATATGCTGCTGTTATACAGATACACACAGTAAATACACTATATATACAGTTTATATGCTGCTGTTATACAGATACACACAGTAAATACACTATATATACAGTTTATATGCTGCTGTATACAGAAACACACAGTAATCACTATTATACAGTATATATGCTGCTGTATACAGAACACACAGTAAATACACTATATATACAGTTTATATGCTGCTGTTATACAGAAACACACAGTAAATACACTATATATACAGTATATATGCTGCTGTATACAGAAACACACAGTAAATACACTATATATAGTTTATATGCTGCTGTTATACAGATACACACAGTAAATACACTATATATACAGTTTATATGCTGCTGTTATACAGAAACACACAGTAAATACACTATATATACAGTTTATATGCTGCTGTATACAGAAACACACAGTAAATACACTATATATAGTTTATATGCTGCTGTTATACAGATACACACAGTAAATACACTATATATACAGTTTATATGCTGCTGTTATACAGAAACACACAGTAAATACACTATATATACAGTATATATGCTGCTGTATACAGATACACACAGTAAATACACTATATATACAGTTTATATGCTGCTGTTATACAGATACACACAGTAAATACACTATATATACAGTTTATATGCTGCTGTTATACAGATACACACAGTAAATACACTATATATACAGTTTATATGCTGCTGTATACAGAAACACACAGTAAATACACTATATATAAGTTTATATGCTGCTGTTATACAGATACACACAGTAAATACACTATATATACAGTTTATATGCTGCTGTTATACAGATACACACAGTAAATACACTATATATACAGTTTATATGCTGCTGTTATACAGATACACACAGTAAATACACTATATATACAGTTTATATGCTGCTGTTATACAGATACACACAGTAAATACACTATATATACAGTTTATATGCTGCTGTTATACAGAAACACACAGTAAATACACTATATATACAGTTTATATGCTGCTGTTATACAGATACACACAGTAAATACACTATATATACAGTTTATATGCTGCTGTTATACAGATACACACAGTAAATACACTATATATACAGTTTATATGCTGCTGTTATACAGAAACACACAGTAAATACACTATATATACAGTTTATATGCTGCTGTTATACAGATACACACAGTAAATACACTATATATACAGTTTATATGCTGCTGTTATACAGAAACACACAGTAAATACACTATATATACAGTTTATATGCTGCTGTTATACAGATACACACAGTAAATACACTATATATACAGTTTATATGCTGCTGTTATACAGATACACACAGTAAATACACTATATATACAGTTTATATGTTGCTGTATACAGATACACACAGTAAATACACTATATATACAGTTTATATGTTGCTGTATACAGATACACACAGTAAACACACTATATATACAGTATATATGCTGCTGTATACAGAAACACACAGTAAATACACTATATATACAGTTTATATGCTGCTGTTATACAGATACACACAGTAAATACACTATATATACAGTTTATATGCTGCTGTTATACAGATACACACAGTAAATACACTATATATACAGTTTATATGCTGCTGTATACAGATACACACAGTAAATACACTATATATACAGTTTATATGCTGCTGTATACAGATACACACAGTAAATACACTATATATATAGTATATATGCTGCTGCTGTATACAGATATACACAGTAAATACACTA
The DNA here is from genome assembly GCA_947000775.1 of Pterois miles. Taxonomy (NCBI): domain Eukaryota; kingdom Metazoa; phylum Chordata; class Actinopteri; order Perciformes; family Scorpaenidae; genus Pterois; species Pterois miles. Next base: position 139,393 of record CAMQGK010000332.1, read on the forward strand.
TATATATATAGTATATATGCTGCTGTTATACAGATACACACAGTAAATACACTATATATATAGTATATATGCTGCTGCTGTATACAGATACACACAGTAAATACACTATATATATATAGTATAGATGCTGCTGTTATACAGATACACACAGTAAATACACTATATATATAGTATATATGCTGCTGCTGTATACAGATACACACAGTAAATACACTATATATATATAGTATATATGCTGCTGCTGTATACAGATACACACAGTAAATACACTATATATACAGTTTATCTGCTGCTGTTATACAGATATACACAGTAAATACACTATATATATAGTATATATGCTGCTGCTGTATACAGATACACACAGTAAATACACTATATATATATAGTATAGATGCTGCTGCTGTATACAGATACACACAGTAAATACACTATATATACAGTTTATCTGCTGCTGTTATACAGATATATACAGCAAATACACTATATATATAGTATATATGCTGCTGCTGTATACAGATACACACAGTAAATACACTATATATATATAGTATATATGCTGCTGCTGTATACAGATACACACAGTAAATACACTATATATACAGTTTATCTGCTGCTGTTATACAGATATATACAGCAAATACACTATATATACAGTTTATATGCTGCTATATACAGATACACACAGTAAATACACTATATATATAGTATATATGCTGCTGTATACAGATACACACAGTAAATACACTATATATTGTATATATGCTGCTGCTATATACAGATATATACAGTAAATACACTATATATACAGTTTATATGCTGCTGCTGCTATATACAGTACAGTATTTACTGTGTATGTATATATATATATATATTGTATATATACACTGTATATATTAAGGTGTTTATGGTGTGACAAATTGTTGTTAAATTAACTGATCTCTGACATCTCTGATATCACTGATCTCTGATATCACTGATCTCTCATATCATTGATCTCTGATATCACTGATCTCTGACATCTCTGATATCACTGATCTCTCATATCATTGATCTCTGATATCACTGATCTCTGACATCTCTGATATCACTGATCTCTCATATCATTGATCTCTGATATCACTGATCTCTGACATCTCTGATATCACTGATCTCTGATATCATTGATCTCTGATATCACTGATCTCTGACATCTCTGATATCACTGATCTCTCATATCATTGATCTCTGATATCACTGATCTCTGACATCTCTGATATCACTGATCTCTGATATCACTGATCTCTGATATCACTGATCTCTGATATCTCTGACATCACTGATCTCTGATATCACTGATCTCTGATATCATTGATCTCTGATATCACTGATCTCTGACATCTCTGATATCACTGATCTCTCATATCATTGATCTCTGATATCACTGATCTCTGACATCTCTGATATCATTGATCTCTGATATCATTGATCTCTGATATCACTGATCTCTCATATCATTGATCTCTGATATCACTGATCTCTGACATCTCTGATATTACTGATCTCTGATATCACTGATCTCTGATATCACTGATCTCTGATATCTCTGCATCACCCGTGATCTCTGATATCATTGATCTCTGATATCTCTGACATCACTGATCTCTGATATCATTGATCTCTGATATTATTGATCTCTGATATCTCTGACATCACTGATCTCGGACATTATTGATTTACCTGAATTTCCCTCCGGGGATTAATAAAGGTTCATCATATCTTATCTTGTAAATTTCCCCACTGTGGGACTAATAAAGGAATATCTTATCTTATCTTGTCTTATCTCTGCTGTCATTGATCTGAGGTTGAACTCAGCTCCTCTGTCCAGCCTTCATGAACAGCTGAAGTCTTGAGGACGTCCCGCTGTATTCCTACACAACCACCACTATTGATAGACTTCAGCAGCATTCAGCAGGTTACCATGGAAACGTCATCCACAGAGAGACAACACACACCATGTGGCTGACAACCATCAGAGACAACAAACATTCAGTTCATCCTCCAGCTCCTCTCTGTCAGTCAGTTAATAATAAAACAGTATTATATATACATATATACGATATATACACTGCTCTAAGAAGTGAATTAACCTTTAATGGTCCCAGTTTAACCCCAGTCACTTCGTCATTGGGGACCCTTAATGGTCCCAGTTTAACACCAGTCACTTCGTCACTGGGGACCCTTAATGGTCCCAGTTTAACGCCAGTCACTTCGTCATTGGGGACCCTTAATGGTCCCAGTTTAACACCAGTCACTTCGTCACTGGGGACCCTTAATGGTCCCAGTTTAACACCAGTCACTTCGTCATTGGGGACCTTTAATGGTCCCAGTTTAACGCCAGTCACTTCGTCACTGGGGACCCTTAATGGTCCCAGTTTAACACCAGTCACTTCGTCATTGGGGACCCTTAATGGTCCCAGTTTAACACCAGTCACTTCGTCAGTCTGTCCATTCAGGAAGAACAAGTGATGGTGAAACACTTTCAGCTGCTTCAGTGCAGATGAATGGAGAGACAACAGGAAGACAACCAACAGAAAGGGAATGGTTCTCCATGTGGAGGCTCTCCTGATCCTTCCTGACTGGTTCTTCTCTAGTCCTGGTTCTGATAGAGTCCTTGTCACTACTTGTACCATGAGGTACCAAAACTGTGACCAAACTCTCAGAAACAGACTCCATGAGGGGGACATGAGGACCTGTAACATCATCCACCAGGACCGGTTTGGTGGTGGATCAGTGATGGTCTGGAAAGGCATATCCTTGGAGGGTCACCCAGACCTCCATGTCATAGCCAACGGTACCCTGACTGCTGTTCGGTACCGGGATGAAATCCTTAGAGCGACTGTCAGACCTTACGCTGGTACAGTGGGTCCTGGGTCCCTCCAAGTTCAGTGAGTCACTGAAGGAGCTCTCCAGAGCTCTGATGGTGTCTCTCATGGGGTGGGAGTCCTTCTCCATCATGGATGACAGCTTAGCCATCGTCCTCCTCTCTCCCACCACCTGCACTGAGTCCAGAGAGCATCCCAGGACAGAGCTGGCCCTTTTGATTATCTTATCCAGCCTCTTCCTGTCTGCAGCTGTGATGCTGCTGCCCCAGCAAACCACTCCATAAAATATGACTGATGCCACAACAGTGTCATAAAATGTTTTCAGGAGTGTCCCCTGCACTCCAAAAGACCTCAGTCTCCTGAGCAGATACAGTCTGCTCTGGCCTTTTTTATGGAGTTCAGAGGAATTTGTGGTCCACTCCAGTTTATTGTTCAGGTGAACACCCAGGTATTTATAAGATGTCACCATCTCAATGTCTGATCCCTGGATGTTCACCGGTGTTGGAGGGGGATGAGTTTGCCTGCGGAAATCCACCACCAGCTCTTTAGTTTTCCCCGCGCTGATCTGGAGGTGGTTCCGCAGGCACCAGTCCACCAAGTCCTGGGAAAGTTCTCTGTACTCCCCATCGTCCCCATCAGTGATGAGGCCGACGATAGCAGAGTCATCAGAGAACTTCTGCAGGTGACAGGTTGGTGAGTTGTAGGAGAAGTCTGCAGTGTAGAGCGGTGAAGAGGAACGGAGCCAGAACCGTTCCCTGAGGAACCCCACACTGCAGACCACCGTGTCAGAACCATTCCCTGAGGAACCCCACACTGCAGACCACCGTGTCAGAACCGTTCCCTGCGGGGCCCCCACACTGCAGACCACCGTGTCTGAAGTGAAGTCCTGTGTCCTCACATACTGTGGGCGGTTTGTGAGGTAGTCCAGTACCCAGGATGTAAGATGGTGATCTACCCCTGCAGTCTCCAGTTTGTCCCCCAGAAGTGTCGGCTGGATGGTGTTGAAAGCACTGGAGAAATCAAAGAACATGATCCTCAAAGTGCTCCCAGGTTTCTCCAGGTGAGACAGGGCTCGGTCCAACAGGAAGATGACGGCATCATCCACCCCAATGCCAGGTTGATAAGCAAACTGTAGTGGGTCCATGGATGGACTCACCACAGGGCGGAGATGTTGGAGGACCAGGCGCTCCAGGGCCTTCATCAGGTGGGATGTTAATGCCACCGGCCTGAAGCTGCTGGGGTCCTTGGGGTGTGGGGTCTTGGGCACAGGTACCACGCAGGATGTCTTCCACAGTTGTGGTACCTTCCTCAGCTTCAGGCTCAGGTTGAATAGGTGTCCAAAAGTCCCACACAGCTGGTCTGCGCAGGACTTCAGGAGCCTGGAGCTGATGCCATCTGGACCCGTTGCCTTCCTCACGTTCATCTTCTTGAACTGGATCTTCACCTGAAGTGTTGTGAAGGACAAACTGGAGCAGGGGGGCTGTGTGTCAGAGGCAGTGGAGGGGGTTGGTGGGGGGGCAGGGCTGAGTAGTGGAGCAGAGGGGGGTTGTCTATGGGGTAGAGCTGGAGCCGTAGGTGGAGCTGGAGCTGTAGGTGGATCTGTAGGTGTCGATGTCAGTGGGGGGGCTGTTGTTGTGCTGAAGGTGGTGAAGGAGGAGGAGGAGGGGCACTGTCTTGAAGTGGTAGATGGAGGGGGGGTTGCAGCAGGGTGGACTGGGCCGGGGGAGGGGTAGGTGACTCATTGAACCTGTTAAAGTAGTGGTTCAAATCATTCACCCACTTTAGGTCTCCCACAGCCTTGGAGTCTGGTTTCTTGTGGCCTGAGATGGTTTTTAGGCCTTTCCAGACTCCACTGATGTTGTTCTGCTGCAGCTGTTCCTCCATCTTCCTCCTGTAGCTGTTCTTCCCCTCCCTGATTTTTCTCCTTAGCTCCCTCTGAACAGCCTTCAGCTCCTCCTTATTTCCTGATTTAAAGGCCCTCTTCTTCTCCTTAAGGAGGGCCTTTATATCAGGATTAATCCAGGGTTTGTTGTTGGAGAAACACCTTACCGTCCTGGTTGGTACGGTGTTTTCCACACAGAAGTTAATGTAGTCCGTGATGCAGCCAGTCAGTCCATCTATATCCTCCCCATGAGAGTCCCAGAGTTCCTCCCACACTGTTGTGCTGAAACAGTCCTGCAGAGCTTCCTCAGCTTCTTTGGACCATGTCCTCACTGTGGGGGAGACGGCTGGTTCTCTGTGTACCAGGGGTCTGTACACAGGCTGGAGATGAACCAGGTTGTGGTCTGATCTTCCCAGGGGGGATGATGTGTATGCCTCCTTGCAGTTGGCATACAATAAGTCCAGGATTTTACTGGCTCGTGTGCAGCATGAAACATACTGGGTAAAAGTTGGTAGAGTGGAGGACAGAGAGACATGATTAAAGTCTCCAGAGACCAGGAGGAGGGCCTGAGGGTGCTGTGTCTGCAGCCTGCTAGTGACTGAATAGACAACATCACAAGCTGTGTCACCGTTAGCAGAGGGGGGAACATACACAGCCATCATAATAACATGTGTAAATTCCCGCGGTAAATAATACAGCCTCATACTAACGGCCACCAGCTCGATGTCCCTGCTGTAGTGTTGGTCTTTAACAGTGATGTGACCAGGGTTACACCATCTATCATTCACAAACACCACCAGTCCTCCTCCTTTCCTCTTTCCGCTGTCTCTCGTCCTGTCCGCCTGCACCAACTTAAACCCGTCCAGCTCCGTCAACGTGTCCGTGGTTGCCTCCGTCAGCCACGTCTCGGTGAACTCCCGGTATTCCCTCTGATGTCGGGTCAGCGCCGCCAGCTCGTCCATCTTGTTGGGGAGAGATCTCACATTCCCCATCAAAACAGACGGGAGGATTTTATCCTCTGTGCGCGACGCTGAGCTCCAGCCCGACATCCCCTTCTTCTCCTCTTTATCTCCAGGGGAACCGAGGGAACAGCGGGTCTCTCCTCTGGGTGCAGGGGCGCTAGGACAGCCAATAGCTGCAGTCCTCACTGAGGAGTTGGCAACACTGTGGCAGACCTCAGTAGATGAAGCCCAGTGGGCCACTAGCCTTTAACCTTTAACCTTTACGAGAGGGAGTGAGAAGCAGCAGACGGGATGCAGACTGGACGGACCGACCTTCGGCTGATATATGATCGGTCGACCTCTCGAACAAACTACACTACTGAAACGTTCAGGTCTGAGCAGAGAGACTCGGATCATTCAGGCTGCAACAACGAACCTTTATCACGATCACATCGTTCAATTATTATATCCTGGATTCATTTGGTCCATAAAACCTGAACCACCGTAAAGCACAATCTGGTGCCATTAAATGTCCCCAAAAACACAATTATTCACTGTGCTGAGATATTAGACACAGAAAAGAGGCACATCCTCATTATGAAGAAGCCGGAAGCATCAAATATCAGAGCTTTCTGCTAAAGAAACGACTGAAACGATGAACTGATGATCAGAAACGGCTGCAGATTAAGTGGAGATGAATGAAACAGTCTTACCTGCTGCTGTTTGGATCCTGACGGTGTGTTTGATGTCTCTGGTCAGAGCTGCTTCTTCACCTCCTCCTCCTCAGAGCTGTGTCGGTGTCAGCTGGGGATGACACCCTGACACCCACTGGAGCTCCTCTGTGGACAAACAGGGACACTAGAAGAGTAAACAGATACAGAACCAGAACAGACTGGGATCTGCAGTGAACCGGACTCCAGCAGGACCAGGACCCCCGCCCCTTATTATCCTGATCAATCGTTTAGTTTCTCAAAGCCCAGAGTGACCGACCAACAGTCCAAACAACACACACTAATATTAATACTACTACTAATAAGTCAATAATAGTGTTAATTATTTGTCTACAGCTGCTCTTAATCATTTAGCTTCCTTTACTTATTTCCTGTAGAATAAACGAGTTGAGGATCCACACTCAAAACTAATGACTATTTTTATCATCCATTAATCTGCAGATTGTTTTCCTGGTTAATTGTTTAGTCTATGAAATGTAAGAAAGAAAAACATATCTCGTTTTATTGGGCCTGAGGAAGACCTCTACCGATGGAACCGCTGTCTCAGGGAAATTAACTATTTATTATTGAGATTTACTGAGATAGAAAACACAGAAAAGCATCACTTCTTCACATTATCTGACATTTTTACTTGTAAAATGACTGAGCTGAATAATCAATAATCACTGATTTTTTTCTGACCCTAACTACAATATTATGCTTAGTCCTCATGCTAAGCTAGCTGTTTCCCTTTGTGTCCTTTCTTTGTGCTAAGCTAATCAGTTGTTTACCCTTGTTTCATCTTTATGCTACGCAAAGCTAGCCATTTCCCCTTGTTTAGCAGTGTTCATGCTAAACAAGGCTAGCAATGTCCACTTGTTTCTGGTCTTTATGCTAAGATAAGCTAAGCTAGCTACTTCCCCTTGTTTCCATTCTTTATGCTACGCTAAGCTAGCTAATTCCATTCATTTCCAGTATTTATGTTAAGCTAGCTATTTCCCCTTGTTTCCAGTCTTTATGCTAAGCTAAGCTAGCTATTTCCATTTTTTTCCAGTATTTATGCTAAGCTAGCTATTTCCCCTTGTTTCCAGTCTTTATGCTAAGCTAAGCTAGCTATTTCCATTTTTTTCCAGTATTTATGCTAAGCTAAGCTAGCTATTTCCAGTTGTGTCAAGTCTTCATGCTAAGCTAGCTATTCCTCCTTGTTTCAAGTCTTTCTGCTAAGCTAAGCTATCTATTTCATCACCATTTATGAAGCTAAACTTGTGTAAAAATGTATTTGATTCCCCAGATAGCATGAAACACTCTTTATTAGAGCACAGTACAAAACGTCATACAGGAAATGTCCCAGTTAAGGCGCGCCGTCCTGTAAACAACAAACATTAGAACACATGGACACCATCACATCCACCTGTAGAAACCACATCACCTGCTGCTCACCTGAGCTCCGGTCAGTGGGTGAATCCCTGCTGTCTAAAAACACCTCCACAGACCTGAAGCACACTAAACCTGAAAACATTTTCCCATTTAAGAACAGATCAGCGGTGTACCGTATATCAATAAACCTTCAGCTATAGATTAAATAAGATCGTCGTCACCTCAGTGGACTCGTCCTCCTCTCAGGACGTCACTGAGACAGGAAGTCACTTTTTCAGTTAAATCTGACTAACTTTTGGCTGCAGCTTCTTCATAAAAGAAAAGCTTCCGGGCTAAAGACCACATTCTGTATAGTGACTGTATTTCAATGTGAAACAAGTCTCACACACACTGAAATGCTGGTGGAATATAGTTTACAGCTTGTTACAGTTCATCCTGACGGGAAAATGAATATGGGTCCAAAATGTAGTGCCAGTCCATCTTATAGATGTCGAGATATTTTACAGGATAAATAAAAACATTGTTGTGATTGTAGCGTTACAAGAAAAGTCAGGAGATCACTAAACTGTTAGGATTCATCCTCTGGGGAAAATGAACATCTGAACCATCAAATAGGTACAGAACCTCCTGGTGGCGCTAGAGAAAAGGTCAGAGGATCATTAAAGTCTATAGGATTAATCCTCTGGGGAACATGAATGATGGACCACATTTCATCACAATCCATCCAACAGTTGCTGAGATGTTTCAGTCTGGAGCAAAGCTGCTAAAAATGCACATTTTTCAACCAAACTTCACAGTTTTTGACCTGCAAATAAACAACATTGTCCTCAGCAAAGAAACAGACCGAGTTCCTTTATGATCCATAGATCTGTACTATATATGGAATATACAGTACAATATCTATATATATAATATGTAATATACATGTATCTACTTTAGACCTTCAGTCCTGAAGGTCTGAACTACTCCAGATGGTATCTGAGTTAGTATACTGGTAGTAACGTGATGTTGAGTCTGTGTTGTTGCCTCATGCTGATGGCAGCAGAGAAGACGCCGGGGTTCTCTCCTGATCCTGGTCCCGGTCCTCCTCCTCCATGATGGCCCGCAGAGCCTCCAGTCCCTCCACAGACACCGTCAGACTGCCGACCACCCGGCTGCTGTCGTCCACGTCCAACACTGCAGGAAGACACCTGGAGTGTTTCACTGAGCTGAGAGACAGCCGTCACACTTCAGACGAGGACGCGCCTAAATCACACTATGACTTATGGACAGTTCCATATAGAGAAGAACGAGCCGAGCCAACGAACTGAGTCAACAAGCCGAGCCGACGAGCCGAGCCGACGAGCCGAGCCGACGAACCGAGCCGACGAACCGAGCCGACGAACCGAGCCGACGAACCGAGCCAAAGAGCCGAGCCAAAGAGCCGAGCCGAGCCGACGAACCGAGCCGACGAACCGAGCCGACGAACCGAGCCGACGAACCGAGCCGACGAGCCGAGCCGACGAGCCGAGCCGACGAACCGAGCCGACGAGCGGAGCCGACGAGCCGAGCCGACGAGCCGAGCCGACGAACCGAGCCGACGAACCGAGCCGACGAGCCGAGCCGACGAGCCGAGCCGACGAGCCGAGCCAAAGAGCCGGAGCCGATGAACCGAGTCAACGAGCCGAGCCAAAGAGCCGAGCCGACGAGCCGAGCCAAAGAGCCGAGCCGAGCCAACGAACTGAGTCAACGAGCGGAGCCAACGCTCTGCTCCATCTTTATAGCAACATCTGGCCTGATGTTAACAACAAAAACCAGATGACTCATCTGACGTTGGCCCCATTCATCAACATCACCCACCTTCCTGCTGGAGCTATGAACACCCAGACAAGCTGGATCCTCGTCCCACTAACCCCCCCACTACTGCCTACAATACAATACACTACAATATTGTTGTAATTATTATTATTGATATGATAATGATTATTATTATTATTACGTCTCATATAAAGCTCTGAGCATCACTTGAGTTCTCCTCTTGGTATTTCTCTGCTCTTCTTACTGTTGTTCTACTTGTAAAGTCACTGCTGTTTTGTTTTTGCACCAATAAAATGTTGATAAAATGAATATAATATGAATACACTGTGAAGCCTTATGAAATGTAAATGAGTGCAGACCGTCCACACTGGTCTCCGTCAGGTCTCGTTGTCTCTCCAGGATGTCGGGGATCCTGACGAAGGCCACCCCCACGTCCTCACACTCCCTCTGCTGCTCCTCTTCCTCCGGAGGCTCACTCACCACCGTGAACCGGATCCTGAACAGAAACGACACGTGTATTGATTATGAATATTCATTATTAATACTGTCAGTACGGTTCATGTTTTGAGCAGAACATTTCTGTCTCAACAAGTAAAACCTAAACTTTACTTTCCACCCACCTCTCCATCTGAGGGTTTCGTCCCTGCAGGACTCCCCTCAGCAGCCTCCTCCTCGCCCCGTTGGTCTCTGGGTCCACAGGAACAACTGCAGGACAAAGGAGGAGGACAGGAGGAAGCAGGAGGACAGACAGGAGGACAAGCAGGAGGACAGACAGGATGACAGACAGGAGGACAGGCAGGAGGACAGACAGGATGACAAGCAGGAGGACAGACAGGATGACAAACAAAAGGACAGACAGGACGACAAGCAGGAGGACAGACAGGAGGACAGACAGGATGACAAGCAGGATGACAGACAGGAGGACAGACAGGAGGACAAACAAGAGGACAGACAGGAGGACAGACAGGAGGACAGACAGGATGACAAGAGGAGGAAGAAAGAGGAAGAAGGAGGAAGAAGGAGGAAGAAGGAAGAAAGAGGAGAAGAAGGGGGACAAGCAGGAGAACAGACAAGGAGGACAGACAGGAGGACAGACAGGATGACAAGCAGGATGACAGACAGGATGACAGACAGGAGGACAGACAGGAGGACAAACAAGAGGACAGACAGGAGGACAGACAGGATGACAAGCAGGAGGACAGACAGGAGGACAAACAAGAGGACAGACAGGAGGACAGACAGGATGACAAGCAGGATGACAGACAGGAGGACAGACAGGAGGACAGACAGGAGGACAAACAGGAGGACAGACAGGACGACAAGCAGGTCAAACTTCATTAAAACGGTAAAGACAGGACAGAGGATAGAGTGGAATGAGGAAGGAAGGAGGGAGGGAAGGAAGGAGGGAAGGAAAGCTAAGAGGAAGGAAGGAGGGAAAGGAAGCAAGGACGATGAAAAGGAGGGAGGGGGGAGGAAGGAAGGAAGGAAGGAAGGAAGGAAGGAAGGAAGGAGGGAGGGAAAGAAGGAAGGAGGGATGAAAATGAAGGAGGGGAAGGGAGGAGGACGGAAGGACGGATGGTTGAAAAGGGGGGAGGGGGGAGGAAGGAGGGAGGGAGGAGGAGGGAAGGAAAAGAGGGAAGAGGGAAGGAGCCTCCAGAGCCCCTCTCAACGTTGTAGGAGGAGGAGGAGGAGATCTCTGACACTGAAGGAAGACTACAACTCCCATGATCCCACTGAGCTAAACCTCTGCTCCTACCAGACCAGATCAAACACCAACATGAAGGTTACTGTGCTGCTACACACAGTACATGCACTGTAACAGGCTACCACTAGTACTACTACTAGCAGTACTAGTAGTACAGGTCTTACCTTTGCTGTAGTTGTAGTTGATAGTCTTGCCCTGTGGTGGTTTGGGGAGGGACAGGGGGGTTTCCTCAGTGGGCAGATCCAGCAGGGAGTACTCCACAAACAGACGCACCACGCTGGCGTCCAGAGACACCCGAGACTCCGGCCTCAAGCTCAGAGACACCACCTCCACCCGAACTCGCTCCGACGGCTGGAGGCCAACCACACAACCAGACAACCAGACAGCCAGACAGCCAGACAGCCAGACAGCCAGACAGCCAGACAGCCAGACAACCAGACAACCAGACAGCCAGACAGCCAGACAGCCAGACAGCCAGACAACCACACAACCAGACAGCCAGACAGCCAGACAGCCAGACAGCCAGACAGCCAGACAACCAGACAACCAGACAGCCAGACAGCCAGACAGCCAGACAGCCAGACAGCCAGACAACCAGACAGCCAGACAGCCAGACAGCCAGACAACCAGACAGCCAGACAGCCAGACAACCAGACAGCCAGACAGCCAGACAGCCAGACAACCACACAACCAGACAGCCAGACAGCCAGACAGCCAGACAGCCAGACAGCCAGACAACCAGACAACCAGACAGCCAGACAACCAGACAACCAGACAGCCAGACAACCAGACAACCACACAACCAGACAACCACAGCGTTATTACAGGAGCATCATGACAGGAAGTATCTGGAGGTGGGGACGCTCACAGAGCCCAGACCTGCTCACCTGCAGAAGTGCTGTTAGCCTGATCATTAATCACTCATTTATTTATCACAATCATGCAACTAGGCATTTAATAAAGGGTGATTAGTCAAGGATATACACTGCTTTATGTAAATGTATGTATATATTTATTATAGTAAATCAATAACAACACTAATCAATACCAGATATAGTCCAGAAACCCTCCCAGGTTCTGACTTTAACATCAACAATCTGCTCCAATCAGAACATGACAAACTGCAGCCCAACAGACAGTTTACCTCTTGGCACTGCCGAGCCGAACACACCGAACCCCCAACTGCTGTGGGCCCCCACCCTGACATCCCTCCACCCTGACATCCCTCCACCCTGACATCCCTCCACCCTGACATCCCCCACCCTGACATCCCTCCACCCTGACATCCCTCCACCCTGACTCCCCCCCTGACATCCCTCCACCCTGACATCCCTCCACCCTGACATCCCTCCACCCTGACATCCCTCCATTGACATGTATCTGTACTATGTACTGTGTACTGTGAACAACAGAGTGTAAAACTGAATTTCCCCACTGTGGACTAATAAAGGAATATCTTCTTCTTCTAGTAGTAGTAGTAGTAGTAGTAGTAGTAGTAGTAGTAGCAGTAGTAGTAGTAGTAGCAGTAGTAGTAGTAGTAGTAGTAGTAGTAGTAGTAGTAGTAGCAGTAGTAGTAGTAGTAGTAGTAGTAGCAGTAGTAGTAGTAGTAGCAGTAGTAGTAGTAGTAGTAGTAGTAGTAGCAGTAGCAGTAGTAGTAGTAGTAGTAGTAGCAGTAGTAGTAGTAGTAGTAGTAGCAGTAGTAGTAGTAGTAGCAGTAGTAGTAGCAGTAATAGTAGTAGTAGTAGCAGTAGTAGTAGTAGTAGTAGTAGCAGTAGTAGTAGTAGCAGCAGTAGTAATAGTAGCAGTAGTAGTAGCAGTAGTAATAGTAGCAGTAGTAGCAGCAGTAGTAATAGTAGCAGTAGTAGTAGCAGTAGTAATAGTAGCAGTAGTAGCAGCAGTAGTAATAGTAGCAGTAGTAGCAGCAGTAGTAATAGTAGCAGTAGTAGTAGCAGTAGTAATAGTAGCAGTAGTAATAGTAGCAGTAATAGTAGCAGTAGTAATAGTAGCAGTAGTAGTAGCAGTAGTAATAGTAGCAGTAGTAGTAGCAGTAGTAATAGTAGCAGTAGTAATAGTAGCAGTAATAGTAGCAGTAGAAGAAGAAGATAGTCCTTTATTAGTCCCACAGTGGGGAAATTCAGTTTTACACTCTGTTGTTCACAGTACACAGTACATAGTACATATACATGTCAATGGAGAGATGTCAGAGTGAGGGGGCTGCTCCTGACAAGCGCCCAGAGCAGTTGGGGGTTTGGTGCCTTGCTCAGGGGCACCTCGGCAGTGCCCAAGAGGTAAACTGGCACCTCTCCAGCTACCAGTTGGTCTTGGTCCATGGGGGATTTGAACCCGGGTCCTCCACATCCTAACCCAAGTCCTTACGGACTGAGCTACTGCCGCCCCAGTAGTAGTAGCAGTAGTAATAGTAGCAGTAGTAGTAGCAGTAGTAATAGTAGCAGTAGTAATAGTAGCAGTAGTAATAGTAGCAGTAGTAGCAGCAGTAGTAATAGTAGCAGTAGTAATAGTAGCAGTAGTAATAGTAGCAGTAGTAGTAGTAGCAGTAGTAGCAGCAGTAGTAATAGTAGCAGTAATAGTAGCAGCAGTAATAGTAGCAGTAATAGTAGCAGTAGTAATAGTAGCAGTAGTAGTAGCAGTAGTAATAGTAGCAGTAATAGTAGCAGTAGTAATAGTAGCAGTAGTAATAGTAGCAGTAGTAGTAGCAGTAGTAATAGTAGCAGTAGTAGTAGCAGTAGTAATAGTAGCAGTAGTAATAGTAGCAGTAGTAATAGTAGCAGTAATAGTAGCAGTAGTAATAGTAGCAGTAGTAATAGTAGCAGTAGTAGTAGCAGTAGTAATAGTAGCGTATAATAGTAGCAGTAGTAATAGTAGCAGTAGTAATAGTAGTAGTAGTAGTAGTAGCAGTAGTAATAGTAGCAGTAGTAATAGTAGCAGTAGTAGTAGTAGCAGTAATAGTAGCAGTAGTAATAGTAGCAGTAATAGTAGCAGTAGTAATAGTAGCAGTAGTAATAGTAGCAGTAGTAGTAGCAGTAGTAATAGTAGCAGTAGTAGCAGCAGCAGGTTTTTTTAAGTTGTTTTTTTTTTTTTTTTTTTTAAGGTTTTTAAGTTTCTTTCAGGTTTTTTAAAGGTTTTTTAAGTTGTTTTTAATGTTTTTTAAGTTTTTTTAATTTTTTGTTTAAGTTTTTTTTAAGGTTTTTAAAGTTTCTCTAAGTTTTTTTTAAATTTTTAAGGTTTTTTTTAAGGGTTTTTAAGGGTTTTTTCACAGCCCTATTAATCTGTCGGCCTCTGCTGCTGACTTCATGTCTTCTGTGTACCAACAGCAGACCGACTTCATCTGGGGCTGGCTCTGTACTCAGAAACAAGCTAAAATCGAAGTGAGATAAGACCACAACAAGCCGTCCTCCTGGTCCGTCTCCATGCAGGTAAACAGAGAGGCGTTCACTGACCTTCCTCCCCGCGCTCTGCCCGTGAACTATGCAGTCGTCGCTGTCGGACCGGGTCGACCCGCTCTGATCCTCCCCGCCAGCTGGCGCCTCCTCCACATCTGGACGGAGGAACACACAGGGTGCGTCTGTTTAAACGTTCCCTAAATTTCAGGCTGTTTGCCGACATGAGGGCAGATAGTCTCTCGCAGGGCCGTCGTTAACATTTATGAAGGCTGCTCTAAACATTATTGGCAGCCACATTCATTATTGACGTCTGCTCTGCTGAGGAAATGCAGTTAGAAAACACAAACTTCAGCACAGAGCGAGTCTGGGGAGCCGATGTTGACCCTCGATTAAACACTGGTTTCCTTTCCTGGCAGTAAACATAACAGGAATCATATCCTGTAAACACAGACTGGAATAAAACGCAGAAAACTTCATTGGGGTGCACACAAACAAACAGGAGCATTTATTATTTATCAGGATTATATTCAGGTTTGTTAACCCCGGCATCATGTCAGGCTTGTTCTTAATAATGTCTCTGGAGAGTGGCTTAATCAATACTTCCTCACCTTCCATGATTTCCTCCGAGATGTCCGAGTCGTCGGAGTAGGACTGAGAGCTGGCCGGGACCAGCTGACCTTCAGAGAAGCGAGACTCCTCTTCCTCGTCCTCTTCCTCGTCCTCTTCCTCGTCCTCTTCCTCGTCCTCTGCGGCGCTGTGAGCAGCCCGAGACGACGAAACCTGCAACACATTATCAGACATCGGGCACCGTTAACGTGCGGTATGAGCAAACTCAGCAGGGCGAGTCGGAGGAAATAATACTTAACTTAAATAATGTTCACGGTTACATTATCTATTTCACATTTTAATTTTTAGATTTGAATTGACATTTAAATATTGTCCACTGTACAGCTCTAAGGAGGACAGAACCTGCCAAAAGAAAAAAGAAAAATAAATGCATGAATAAATAAATTAATACAAAATAAATGCAAAAAACAGAAATATCAATTTATCTCACATTTTATCAATTAATTAATGGCAACATTTACTTCTAATATTATTTTGGCTACATTTGATGACTTATTTATTAATTCATCAAGTCATTTATATGTTTATTTATTATTTTGGCAGGTTCGTCCTCCATATACAGCAGGTCTTTGAAAATGAAATGTTAAATGTGTTTTCTCTGTCAAATGTTAGAAAAATATAGTAAATTAACATGCGAATACAGAACAGATTGACATGATGAGAGATTTGCTCAGAGCCTTCCAGAGGCAGCTCAAGGAACGCCGTCCCCCGGTCGGTCCCCCGGTCGGTCCCCCGGTCGGTCCCCCGGTCGGTCCGCCGGTCGGTCCGCCGGTCGGTCCCCCCGGCCGGTCCCCCGGTCGGTCCCCCGGTCGGTCCCCCGTCCCGTCCCCCGGTCGGTCCCCCCGGTCGGTCCCCCGGTCGGTCCGCCGGTCGGCCCGCCCCGCCGTCCCCCCGGTTGGTCCGCCGGTCGGTCCCCCGTCCCCCCGGTCGGTCCCCCGGTCGGTCCCCCGGTCGGTCCCCCGGTCGGTCCCCCGGTCGGTCCCCCGGTCGGTCCGCCGTCCCCCGGTCGGTCCGCCGGTCGGCCCGCCGTCCCCCGGTCGGTCCGCCGGTCGGTCCCCCCGGTCGGTCCGCCGTCCCCCGGTCGGTCCGCCGGTCGGTCCCCCGGTCGGTCCGCCGTCCCCCCGGTCGGTCCCCTGGTCGCCGGTCGGTCCGCCGTCCCCCGGTCGGTCCGCCGCCGAGCGGGAATAATCTGAACTGTGAGCGCAGCGCTCGGTGGCCATTTGGATGGATTTGGATGGCGAACAGGAAATATCTCTGCATTATCATTCAGTTTCTGATGGTTAAAGAAATGGGGTGGTTTCCCTCCAGGGATTAATAAAGGTTCATCTTATCTTATCTTCTTATCTTATCTATCTGTCAGAACCTAGAACTAGAACATCATCAGGTCCGTCTGTCTGTCAGAACCTAGAACTAGAACATCATCATCAGGTCTGTCTGTCTGTCAGAACCTAGAACTAGAACATCATCAATAGGTCTGTCTGTCTGTCTGTCAGAACCTAGAACTAGAACATCATAAACAGGTCCGTCTGTCTGTCAGAACCTAGAACTAGAACATCATCAGGTCCGTCTGTCTGTCAGAACCTAGAACTAGAACATCATCACCAGGTCCATCTGTCTGTCTGTCAGAACCTAGAACTAGAACATCATCACCAGGTCCATCTGTCTGTCTGTCAGAACCTAGAACTAGAACATCATCAGGTCCATCTGTCTGTCAGAACCTAGAACTAGAACATCATCATCAGGTCTGTCTGTCTGTCTGTCAGAACCTAGAACTAGAACCTAGAACTAGAACATCATCATCAGGTCCGTCTGTCTGTCAGAACCTAGAACTAGAACATCATCATCAGGTCTGTCTGTCTGTCTGTCAGAACCTAGAACTAGAACATCATCATCAGGTCTGTCTGTCTGTCTGTCTGTCTGTCAGAACCTAGAACTAGAACATCATCATCAGGTCCTGTCTGTCTGTCAGAACCTAGAACTAGAACATCATCATCAGGTCTGTCTGTCTGTCAGAACCTAGAACTAGAACATCATCAATAGGTCTGTCTGTTTTTTAGAATAAATAAAGGCACAAAAATCTGTCTGTCAGAACCTAGAACTAGAACATCATCAGGTCCGTCTGTCTGTCAGAACCTAGAACTAGAACATCATCACCAGGTCCGTCTGTCTGTCAGAACCTAGAACTAGAACATCATCCAGGTCCGTCTGTCTGTCAGAACCTAGAACTAGAACATCATCACCAGGTCCATCTGTCTGTCTGTCAGAACCTAGAACTAGAACATCATCACCAGGTCCATCTGTCTGTCTGTCAGAACCTAGAACTAGAACATCATCAGGTCCATCTGTCTGTCAGAACCTAGAACTAGAACATCATCATCAGGTCTGTCTGTCTGTCTGTCAGAACCTAGAACTAGAACCTAGAACTAGAACATCATCATCAGGTCCGTCTGTCTGTCAGAACCTAGAACTAGAACATCATCATCAGGTCTGTCTGTCTGTCAGAACCTAGAACTAGAACATCATCATCAGGTCTGTCTGTCTGTCTGTCTGTCTGTCAGAACCTAGAACTAGAACATCATCATCAGGTCCGTCTGTCTGTCTGTCAGAACCTAGAACTAGAACATCATCATCAGGTCTGTCTGTCTGTCAGAACCTAGAACTAGAACATCATCATCAGGTCTGTCTGTCTGTCTGTCTGTCTGTCAGAACCTAGAACTAGAACATCATCATCAGGTCCGTCTGTCTGTCTGTCAGAACCTAGAACGAGAGCATCATCATCAGGTCTGTCTGTCTGTCAGAACCTAGAACTAGATCATCATCAGGTCCGTCCGTCTGTCAGAACCTAGAACTAGAACATTGTTCAGGTCCATCTGTCTGTCAGAACCTAGAACTAGAACATCATCATCAGGTCCGTCTGTCTGTCAGAACCTAGAACTAGAACATCATCACCAGGTCCATCTGTCTGTCTGTCAGAACCTAGAACTAGAACATCATCACCAGGTCCATCTGTCTGTCAGAACCTAGAACTAGAACATCATCACCAGGTCCATCTGTCTGTCTGTCAGAACCTAGAACTAGAACATCATCAGGTCCATCTGTCTGTCTATCAGAACCTAGAACTAGAACATCATCATCAGGTCCATCTGTCTGTCTGTCAGAACCTAGAACTAGAACATCATCAGGTCCATCTGTCTGTCTGTCAGAACCTAGAACTAGAACATCATCACCAGGTTCATCTGTCTGTCTGTCTGTCAGAACCTAGAACTAGAACATCATCAGGTCCATCTGTCTGTCTGTCAGAACCTAGAACTAGAACATCATCATCAGGTCCGTCTGTCTGTCAGAACCTAGAACTAGAACATCATCACCAGGTCCGTCTGTCTGTCTGTCAGAACCTAGAACTAGAACATCATCAGGTCCATCTGTCTGTCTGTCAGAACCTAGAACTAGAACATCATCACCAGGTCCATCTGTCTGTCTGTCTGTCAGAACCTAGAACTAGAACATCATCAGGTCCATCTGTCTGTCTGTCAGAACCTAGAACTAGAACATCATCATCAGGTCCGTCTGTCTGTCAGAACCTAGAACTAGAACATCATCATCAGGTCCGTCTGTCTGTCAGAACCTAGAACTAGAACATCATCACCAGGTCCATCTGTCTGTCTGTCAGAACCTAGAACTAGAACATCGTTCAGGTCCATCTGTCTGTCAGAACCTAGATCTAGAACATCATCACCAGGTCCATCTGTCTGTCTGTCAGAACCTAGAACTAGAACATCATCAGGTCCATCTGTCTGTCTGTCAGAACCTAGAACTAGAACATCATCATCAGGTCCATCTGTCTGTCTGTCAGAACCTAGAACTAGAACATCATCATCAGGTCCATCTGTCTGTCTGTCAGAACCTAGAACTAGAACATCATCAGGTCCATCTGTCTGTCTGTCAGAACCTAGAACTAGAACATCATCACCAGGTCCGTCTGTCTGTCTGTCAGAACCTAGAACTAGAACATCATCACCAGGTCCATCTGTCTGTCTGTCTGTCAGAACCTAGAACTAGAACATCATCAGGTCCATCTGTCTGTCTGTCAGAACCTAGAACTAGAACATCATCACCAGGTCCGTCTGTCTGTCAGAACCTACAACTAGAACATCATCACCAGGTCCATCTGTCTGTCTGTCAGAACCTAGAACATGAAACAGGCCGTGTTTCTCACCTGGTCTCCTGCAGCTGAGGGATCTCTGAAGGTGACCTTCTTGGCGGTTGGTCCGTCCTTTAATTGTGTCCTCTGGCTGAGTTTTGGCAGCGGGGCCTGATGGGACGAGAACATTCAGATTAAAGAACGTTGGCAGAAACTGGCCTTTAAAAGCTAGATCTCAACACCTGCTGACCTTCGAGGCAGAGACCTGAGGGGGAGGGACGGGGGGGTGATGAAGGAGATGCTGGTCTTCCTCCTGCAGCGTCTCGTCTTCTCTGTCGGTCTCCTCGTCCTCCTCGCCGTCTCTGTCCTTCGGGGCGAGCTCGGCCGACGGAGGGACGTACGAGGACTTCCACGTCAGCGTCACTTCAACGTGTCCGGCGTGGAGTCCGGAGGGATCGGTCAGCTCGAACACACCTGAAGGACAAACCAGACAAATGACCCGAAACGACACGCCGGACGAAGGACGGAGCAGCACAAAGACGACGACGGTGAGACGCTGAGAGACGGCCAGCAGTCAGAGCCGCAGACGCTTCGGGTCACTGCAGGTTAAAACTGGATCAATACCGAGCCGGAGGAGGGCGACATTCACAGCATTCATCTCTCACTATGTACTATAAAAAAGGTCTTTCTGTCAAGGAACCACATCCCTTCACTTTGCAAGACTGTCGTTCTTTGACAGAAAAAAATCTGCATTTCTCTTATTAATTTGTGTTTCATCGTAAATTTATGATTTTAATCTCAGAGAATAGTCTAGTTTTTCTGGTTCATTTGTGACCTGAACCTCAGAGAACACCCCCCATACACTGCAAGACTGTAATGACTAACGATGACCAGAACAGCTCTAACAGATCTAATCGGTCTCAGCGCTGCAGCTGGAAAACAAACAGAAAACAACACGTGACATATTTAGTACCACAGAAACTGGATGTACGGCTGCACCCAGAGGAGAGTAAAAGTCAGCAGGGACCAGCTGGGACACCGAGGCCCCGACACCGTAACATAAACCCAGCAGTCCCTCACCGCTGATCCCTTGGTCCTGGTCCTGAGCCAGTGGCAGAAGAGGCACTCTGGCCTTCCCCATGTACGTGTCCATCTGCTCTTCCTTGTAGTTGAAGACGTAGAGCTGAAGGACCTCAGACTTCAGGTACCGGTCCAGATCTCTGTCCATGGGGACCTGGTAGGCCTTGAGGTTATTGAGGTGGGGGTCACAGCTGTCGTGGATGGTGGCGGTCGGGTAGTCGGGGAAGTCAAAGAACTTGTAGACCACGTAGGGGCTCGGCAGCTGGGAGCGTGTGGACTTCAGGTCTCTGCAGCGTTGGACTGTGATGTAGAGCTCATTCCAGCCGCCGCCAGGTGACTGCAGCTGACGGGCAACAATCAGAGGTTTACGTTCAGGTTACACCATCCTGCAGAAACTTTCAGCTACTGGAGGACAGAAGTAGCATTAACAGTTTACCACAGCACAGGTTTGATTTCTGCAGCTGCAGCCAGCAGTTCTGATAACATCCTACAGACCCAATAAGATCTGGGAACGAGGACACGCTGGAAATAAGTCCACTGAGTCAAGAACCACCATCAGGCCATAAACTAACTTCTTTAGGAGAGAGCTGTCAACTCAGAGCAGAAGGAGGCATCCTGATCCGAACCAGCCCACGATGAGGAACCACTCTGGTTACACCATCACCACACGGCAGCTTATAGTCAGAGTCCAAGTCTGGTTTTTAACCCTCTGAGAACCACAATAGACCAGTTTGAGTCTTCTTTAGGGGGTCCAGAGGGTCTTTAGGGGGAGATAGCAGGTCAACAGTAGATGTAGTACTAGTAGTAGTAGTAGTAGTAGTACTCTGACCTGGTTGGTACTGATGGATCCATCAGGTTCTCTAGTTTCAGATCAGACCAGGATGTAGTAGTAGTAGTAGTAGTAGTAGTAGTAGTAGTAGTAGTAGTAGTAGTAGTAGTAGTAGTCTGACCTGGTTGGTACTGATGGATCCATCAGGATCTCTAGTTTCAGATGAGACCAGGATGTAGTAGTAGTAGTAGTAGTAGTAGTAGTAGTAGTAGTAGTAGACAGTGCAGTCCGTCAGGCTCACAGGGCCTCGGAGGGTTAACTCAGAGTTGTAAGTGATCACAAATAAATAATGTGATGTGATGAGGTGTAAATTAATAAATAATAATAAATAATGTGATGTGATGAGGTGTAAATTAATAAATAATAATAAATAATGTGATGTGATGAGGTGTAAATTAATAAATAATAATAAATAATGTGATGTGATGAGGTGTAAATTAATAAATAATAATAAATAATGTGATGTGATGAGGTGTAAATTAATAAATAATAATAAATAATGTGATGTGATGAGGTGTAAATAAATAAATAATAATAAAGAATGTGATGTGATGAGGTGTAAATTAATAAATAATAATAAATAATGTGATGTGATGAGGTGTAAATTAATAAATAATAATAAATAATGTGATGTGATGAGGTGTAAATTAATAAATAATAATAAATAATGTGATGTGATGAGGTGTAAATTAATAAATAATAATAAATAATGTGATGTGATGAGGTGTAAATTAATAAATAATAATAAATAATGTGATGTGATGAGGTGTAAATTAATAAATAATAATAAATAATGTGATGTGATGAGGTGTAAATTAATAAATAATAATAAAGAATGTGATGTGATGAGGTGTAAATTAATAAATAATAATAAATAATGTGATGTGATGAGGTGAAAGAGGTGTGGTATGCTCAGCCATTTTAAGCGTTTCCTAACCGGCGCTCCAGAAATAAAGCCCTGCTTTAGCAGAGGGCAGTATTCCCTCCGTTACCTGAGCGTCTGGGTTCAGAGCGGAGCTGGTGCAGCCTGCTGCCTCCACCCTCTCTTTGAACTGACGGAGGGTCTCCGTCATGGGGATCCTCAGTCTCAGCCAGTACTCCAGGGAGCCGAAGGCCCGGGCCTCCTCTTGCAGCCCTGAAACACACCATCACCTGCTCCAGTTACAGCTGAAAATACAAGTCCAGCTTCACAGACTACTCACAAATAGCCTCAAATATTAACCTTTATTTTCTAGATTTAATTTAAAATACAATTATAATATTAAATAATATAAAAATATTCAAAAGTTCTTGTTAACACTGTATTATTTAATAATAATTTAACATTATTTCAAAATGTTATATTTAAATATTAATTATATGTTAATTGTATAGTATTGTTATTAATAGTTTACAATGAATATAAAATATAATTTTTAAATACTAGCATGGACGGGGGCATGGCCTCTTATTGTTCTGGTGCTGAATCAAACGAAACGCTTCCTGTGAGACGGCTCATTGTCCACGTCTGAAAGTTTCAGCAGTGACGGGAAGCTCAGCAAGTCTGAGCCCAGTCAGCCTCATGGGGGCGCTATAACTACAGGTTAACTCGGACCTGTTCCCACCCCTCTGCGTTCGCCCTGCTAAAAGCCTCTTGGACCAGATCCCACCGCCGTTTCTGGGCAGACACATCTGGGACCCGACAACACATCTGTCCTGAAGCGAAGCCCTGAACGCTCCCATGTTCTCACTGGATCATTACTGGACGGACTTATTCTATAACTGCTATATTATATTAATGGAACCGCTGTATTATATCATATAATATCACCATATTATTATCTTATATTATGTTATACTATTATACCATATTACACTGTTATATGCACTGCATATTATTTGCATATTATTTTTGACTGCCCCTCATATACATATGCACCTGATCATAACTGTCACGTTAACTTGACTTGTAAACAGCTGCATAGCTTCTTACTCCGTTCTATTTTATTTATTTATTTAATTATTTTTTACCTATTCTTACTTTTTACACTGTACTACCTATATCAGTGCTGCTGTTACACCAGAATTCCCCGCCCCCATGGGATCAATAAAGCACTACCTTATCTTATCTTATCTTAGAAGAACTCCACACACCTCCAAACATGGAAGATACGTCCACATACGTACTTGAAACGTACCTGGATGTTTCATTTAAACCCATCACTAGGGGGCGCTACTGACGCAACACACTTGGTGGTAAACGAGTGATCGTCTGTCCAGTTGTCATTAAATCTGATAGTTTTCTTGATGTCACAAAGACTCAAAGGTCTTGACCTCTCGCACCTCGTCCCTCGAGGGTTTCATCATATCTAGTCACCTCGTCCCTCGAGGGTTTCATCCTATCTAGTCACCTCGTCCCTCTAGGGTTTCATCCTATCTAGTCACCTCGTCCCTCGAGGGTTTCATCATATCTAGTCACCTCGTCCCTCTAGGGTTTCATCATATCTAGTCACCTCGTCCCTCGAGGGTTTCATCATATCTAGTCACCTCGTCCCTCGAGGGTTTCATCATATCTAGTCACCTCGTCCCTCTAGGGTTTCATCATATCTAGTCACCTCGTCCCTCTAGGGTTTCACCATATCTAGTCACCTCGTCCCTCGAGGGTTTTATCCTATCTAGTCACCTCGTCCCTCTAGGGTTTCATCATATCTAGTCACCTCGTCCCTCGAGGGTTTTATCCTATCTAGTCACCTCGTCCCTCGAGGGTTTCATCATATCTAGTCACCTCGTCCCTCTAGGGTTTCACCATATCTAGTCACCTCGTCCCTCTAGGGTTTCATCGTATCTAGTCACCTCGTCCCTCTAGGGTTTCATCGTATCTAGTCACCTCGTCCCTCTAGGGTTTCATCATATCTAGTCACCTCGTCCCTCTAGGGTTTCATCGTATCTAGTCACCTCGTCCCTCTAGGGTTTCATCGTATCTAGTCACCTCGTCCCTCTAGGGTTTCATCATATCTAGTCACCTCGTCCCTCGAGGGTTTCATCCTATCTAGTCACCTCGTCCCTCTAGGGTTTCATCATATCTAGTCACCTCGTCCCTCGAGGGTTTCATCATATCTAGTCACCTCGTCCCTCTAGGGTTTCATCCTATCTAGTCACCTCGTCCCTCGAGGGTTTCATCCTATCTAGTCACCTCGTCCCTCTAGGGTTTCATCCTATCTAGTCACCTCGTCCCTCTAGGGTTTCATCCTATCTAGTCACCTCGTCCCTCTAGGGTTTCATCCTATCTAGTCACCTCGTCCCTCGAGGGTTTCATCATATCTAGTCACCTCGTCCCTCTAGGGTTTCATCCTATCTAGTCACCTCGTCCCTCGAGGGTTTCATCATATCTAGTCACCTCGTCCCTCGAGGGTTTCATCATATCTAGTCACCTCGTCCCTCGAGGGTTTCATCATATCTAGTCACCTCGTCCCTCTAGGGTTTCATCCTATCTAGTCACCTCGTCCCTCTAGGGTTTCATCATATCTAGTCACCTCGTCCCTCTAGGGTTTCATCCTATCTAGTCACCTCGTCCCTCTAGGGTTTCATCATATCTAGTCACCTCGTCCCTCTAGGGTTTCATCGTATCTAGTCACCTCGTCCCTCTAGGGTTTCATCATATCTAGTCACCTCGTCCCTCTAGGGTTTCATCATATCTAGTCACCTCGTCCCTCGAGGGTTTCATCCTATCTAGTCACCTCGTCCCTCGAGGGTTTCATCATATCTAGTCACCTCGTCCCTCGAGGGTTTCATCCTATCTAGTCACCTCGTCCCTCGAGGGTTTCATCATATCTAGTCACCTCGTCCCTCTAGGGTTTCATCATATCTAGTCACCTCGTCCCTCTAGGGTTTCATCATATCTAGTCACCTCGTCCCTCTAGGGTTTCATCCTATCTAGTCACCTCGTCCCTCGAGGGTTTCATCATATCTAGTCACCTCGTCCCTCTAGGGTTTCATCGTATCTAGTCACCTCGTCCCTCGAGGGTTTCATCATATCTAGTCACCTCGTCCCTCTAGGGTTTCATCCTATCTAGTCACCTCGTCCCTCGAGGGTTTCATCCTATCTAGTCACCTCGTCCCTCGAGGGTTTCATCATATCTAGTCACCTCGTCCCTCTAGGGTTTCATCGTATCTAGTCACCTCGTCCCTCGAGGGTTTCATCATATCTAGTCACCTCGTCCCTCGAGGGTTTCATCATATCTAGTCACCTCGTCCCTCTCGGGTTTCAGCCCAAACATCAGCTGGTTTCTGTTGGTATGAAGTGATCTTGCTCACCGACCAGCGGCACGCTGCCGTGGACTCTTCCTTCCTGCTGTAACAGCTGCTGCAGTGGAAGCTGAGCGGCCGCCAGCAGCCTCCAGTCTAAACCCAGAGCCTGGTGCAGCTCCACACTCACGGAGCCCCTGTGGAGGTAGTCCAGGAACTGCTGGTCCACGCTCACCACGTACTTCGAGGTGAAGCCGTACCTTGGCTTCTGGCCCGTCGCCACCGGAGAGGAGTGCAGCTCAAACAAATAGAAGGCGTAGGTGCAGAAGGTGGAGGGTTCACCGTCACCCAGAGCCTGCAGGGCGGCCGGAGACAGCGTGGCGCCGACCAGCTGGAGCTCCAAGAGGTTCTCTCCACGCTGTAGGTGAAGAGTTTCATCAAACTCATCGGCCTCATCTTCAGCTGTGACGTCGGGTTGGAGGACATAGCTTTTGGTGCCGTAGGCGACGTCTCTGAGCTGAGCTGAGGAGGAACAACCGGGAAAGTTCATCAGAAAACAAAGTTCACAATCAGCTGCTGGTCGTTTGGGAGGGTTCCACAGATCAATAAATATATTGTAAAATAATTAGGGCTGTTAATTAAAAAGATTTAATCTCACATATTTTATCAGAACCTTAAGGAGATCAGTCCAGTATTTAATCCTCTGATCAACATGTTAGTGGACTAATATGCTGCTGTATGGAAATGTATGTATATATTTATTATTGTAAATCAATAACAACACTAATCAATAACAGATATTGTCCAGAAACCCTCCCAGGTTCTGACTTTAGCATCAACAATCTGCTCCAATCAGAACATGACAAACTGCAGCCCAACAGGCAACAAGTAGTAGTAGTAGTAGTAGTAGTAGGAGTAGTAGGAGTAGTAGGAGTAGTAGTAGTAGTAGTAAAAAGAGAGGAGAGAGAGAGAGATTGAGGGAGGGATATGAAGAGTAGTAGTAGTAGTAGTAGGAGTAGTAGGAGTAGTAGTAGTCTCTGGTTGGTATGATGGATCAATAGGGTTTTTTATTTTAAAGAGAACAGCAGTAGTAGTAGCAGTAGTAGTAGTAGTAGTAGTCTGGCCTAGTTGGTACCGATGGATCCATCAGGTTCTCTAGTTTCATATGAGACCAGTATGTAGTAGTAGTAGTAGTAGTAGTAGTAGTAGTAGTGTGGGGGGGTGGGTGTAGGAGTAGAGGAGAAGAAAGAGAGAGAGAGAGAGAGGGGGGCGAGAGAGAGAGAATTACTACGTTACCTCTGGTAATGATGGATACATACCTTCCAGTTTCCTGATTTTGGTGGCCCTGGTGTCCAGCAGAGCAGCCTGTCGTTCCAGCTTCTGGTCAAACTCCACTTTGTTAACGTTCATCTTCTTCCTCACGGCTGCCAGCTCGGCCTCATCAATGAGGAGAGATTCACAACAAACTACTGAGCATTTACTCTCTGTAATCAGATTACAGCGGCGGCTTTACACGGAGACCGACACACAACACAGGTTGTGACTTTACTGGATAAAGTTTAGCTGAGAGTTGACAGGAAATAAGGAGGAGACCGAGAAACCAGAGGACCCAGCAGGACCTGGACTAGAGATTAGAGGGTCAGGGTCTAGGACCGTGAGGTTAGAGTGCTGACGATCAGCTTTGAGGGTGTTTGAGTGTTTTCACATCTATAATGAAAAACTATAGCATCTTTACACACATTACAACAAAGCAACAACAATAAAAGCTCCTGAACTGCTGACGAGGCTCCCCAGAGGCCTGCACTGCACAGTGAGTCCACATACTCTGATTTTATTGTGATTGATCACTTCTTAACACTAGACCATGGGGGGAGGGGGTAAATGACCAATCAGACACTTTAGTAAAATCTCTAAATTAATCCAGTCATACTTCTTAGGTTTATGTTTGAAGTCAAATATATCAGGATCATTGTCAGGAATTATTGATTACAGTTTTTATCCAGTAACCCAAAGCGTTAGTTAGCGTGCAGCTTTAGCCGTGATGTCTAGCTCTGCTTTTCCAAAGTGTTTCCCTCCTTTACTGGATGTGTAGTGTTTACCAGGCTGGATTTAACATGGAGGGTGGAGGTCGGATCCACGCCCACCCTCCACCCTTTAATACTTTCTGAGGTTTGTTCTGGTTGATGGATACCCAACGGATATGACGTCACGTTACTCAGACTACCACAATAAAAGCTGTAACTTCCTTCTACCTCCACACAGACTCAGATGAAGCAGATAAATGATTCTGGTGTTAAAACGTCTATTTCAACATCGTAAAAAAAGCGATACCTACAGTAGATGAATTGATTTTTTTTACTGAGTACACTTTAATATCACTCTCATATCATTCAGCCTTAATATGTTGCCACTTTTCAAAATGAGCCTATAAAAAGAAGAACAACAGGAATGAAAACGCTGAAGGAGAGAAAAGACAGATAGCATGTAGCGTGTGGTGCTCACCTTGTAGTCGTTGCTGATCTTGCTCTCCATGCTGAGGAGGTTTCTGGTCTTCTCCAGCTCCTGGATGGTTTCGGCGTGAGCGGCTCGTAGCTCTCGGAGGGAGCTCTCCGTGGTGCTGCTGCCTCCTCCCTCCTCCACCTCCTTCAGGAAGCCCAGATCTCCAGTCCTCTGGGACTGACGCTCCTGAGGGGGACACCACTTTAGTTTCTGTTCAGGATGGAGACGCAGTGAGCCCGGTTCATCTAGCTGCTAGTGAAGAGGTTAAATAAACCTGGGCTGTGTTTCTGTAGCGCCACAGAGGAAATGTTTAAAATAATCAAACCATACTTTTGATTATTTTCTGCTTCTATTTGAGTTAACCCTCTGAGACGCTGTGATCCAGACCGCCTGAGGTCAAAACAGGTTCAGCTACCAAAAGATATTAAATATAGATATATAATAGACATTACTCTGAAACTAGAGCCCTACTACTACTGCTACTACTGCTACTACTACTACTACTACTACTACTACTACATCCTGGTCTCATCTGAAACTAGAGAACCTGATGGATCCATCGGTACCAACCAGGTCAGACTACTACTGCTACTACTACTATTGGAGGATTATTGATCATTTTGATCAATTCTCCAGTAGTAAAAAAAGGTTCAATTTAGCACCAAATCTGTGGAACAAACGGTATCAACCCAAAAATTACTGCAACACCTGGTGAGACATAATAGAGCCTGATGGACATCAGATACTGATATCATGTTATAAACACTCTGAGACCCACAATAGAAGTGTTTTAGCCTACTGAAGGGGGGTCCAGGGGGTCTATATGGGGTCCAGGGGGTCTTTAGGGGGAGACAGCAGGTCAGCAGTAGATGTCTCATAGAAGTGGTGAACATCATCTGGAACCTGGAGATTAATCTGAGATGCAGCTCAGAGCTGAGAGTCAGGTTGTTCTAGTCATTGATTGGAAGTAAACATGAATGAATAAATTAATTAATTAATTAAAGGAAATAGTGAAAGTCATGAGCCAAAGAACCACATTGCAGGTGCAAGCGGCTGAAAAGTGATTTGTCCGTAGGGTGGCTCGCGTCTGGCTAGCCTTAGAGACAGGGTGAGAAGCTGGGTTACCTCACCGTGACCGGTGTCATGTAGTGTAAGCTTTAACTGACTTGCTGCTTACCTTAACGAGCAGCAGAGCCTCGGCGAGTTCGGCCACGTCGTACTCGTTCTCCTTTAACACACAAAACATTCAACTTTACAGATGCAGTGACTCTAAAGAACGAGGTGATTCATTTTACTATTGTTATTAATATGATGATGATAAAAGTCTAATGATCTGACCCTGCTGTAGACCTTCAGACGGTCACTCAGCTCCTCCAGCTGCTGCTTCTGGTCCAGAAACTGGAGCTGAAGTTTCTTATTCTCTTCTGTCAGCTTCTCACTTGTGTCTGAAAAATCAATCATGTTCATTAAATCTCTTCATCATCATTCACTCTCTGTCCAATATTAGTATGATTTACATTAGCAAGATCTCCTCCATATGACAGTAAGTTAAATGACAGCAGCTCTATAAATAAATAACATAAAATGAGGAATACTTTCACCAGATCAGACACTATAAATTATCAATAGAAAATGATGGGTCAGGTTTGTTGACTCTCCTGGACTCTCTCGACCTGCACAGCAGCACATTAAACCTATTCAGTAATCAGCTCAGATGTAACACAACGGTAGACGCAGAAACAGGAGCACCTCTCTCAGCCTTGATCTTGTCCAGGATTTCATTTTTGTCGAGGAGGTCGGCCTTCAGCGCCGTCTCCAGCTGGGCGATCTGCAGCTTCAGCTGCTGCTCCTGGATCTGCCACTTCTGCTGCCGAGACACGTCGAAGGCACTGAAACACAAAGACAGTGACGACGACACCACAGTGGTGAACAAACACATATACTGTACACAGACATGCAGTTTATACAGTCCTCTCTAAAGCTACTGGATCACTGAGGTCACCTCCTTCATTTCTGCTCAACACTGAAAACATTTGGGTCTGACACCACCAGATGGATCTGAGACCAGAGATCAGGATTTCAGCTTCTGTTTCAGGTACTTACATCTAGATCTGCTCCACTACTCAGCAGATAGTTCAGGATCAGATAGACTTCAGCTAGATTACAGTCAATAATACAATAATACAAGCCTGCGACCCTCTGACACCACCAAACCTTTATGTTCTTCTTCTGTGGTGCTTTTCCAGTCTTTCTCCACAGCCTCTTTCAGTAGCTGTTTGTTTCCTCTTCAGCAGGTAAAATGCTGATCAACAGGGTTCCAGTCTGCAGGTGGACTGGTCCAGTCTAAAACCTTCCTCTTCTTCCCCTGATGAACTCCTCGGTGGTCTCAGGGGGTTTTGGCTCGTTGTCTGGATCTCCTGATCAGTTTGATTCATCTCTCTTTAAACTGTCAGACTAAATGTTTCTGTAGACCTCTGAGTTCATGTAGCTGCTGCCATCATGTGATCCATCATCAATGAAGATCATTGATCCGTCCCAGAAGAAGCCATGCAGCCCAACCAGGACATTACCTCCACTGGGTTTCAGAGATGAGCTGCTGATCCTTTCTTTCTCCATCACTTTGGTAAAGGTTCATCTTTGTCTCGTCGGTCCAGAAAACTTTGTCCCAGAACTGTTGATCCTGGTCTCTGTACTTGTAGTCTGGTTCCAGTCTGTCCTTCCTCTTCTTATTGCTAATGAGTGGTTGTCCTCTCCTGGTGGAGTCTCTGTACTTGTAGTCTGGTTCCAGTCTGTCCTTCCTCTTCTTATTGCTAATGAGTGGTTGTCCTCTCCTGGTGGAGTCTCTGTCCTTGTAGTCTGGTTCCAGTCTGTCCTTCCTCTTCTTATTGCTAATGAGTGGTTGTCCTCTCCTGGTGGAGTCTCTGTCCTTGTAGTCTGGTTCCAGTCTGTCCTTCCTCTTCTTATTGCTAATGAGTGGTTGTCCTCTCCTGGTGGAGCCTCTGTACTTGTAGTCTGGTTCCAGTCTGTCCTTGTAGTCTGGTTCCAGTCTGTCCTTCCTCTTCTTATTGCTAATGAGTGGTTGTCCTCTCCTGGTGGAGTCTCTGTCCTTGTAGTCTGGTCCCAGTCTGTCCTTCCTCTTCTTATTGCTAATGAGTGGTTGTCCTCTCCTGGTGGAGTCTCTGTCCTTGTAGTCTGGTTCCAGTCTGTCCGTCCTCTTCTTATTGATAATGAGTGGTTGTCCTCTCCTGGTGGAGCCTCTGTCCTTGTAGTCTGGTTCCAGTCTGTCCTTCCTCTTCTTATTGCTAATGAGTGGTTGTCCTCTCCTGGTGGAGTCTCTGTACTTGTAGTCTGGTTCCAGTCTGTCCTTCCTCTTCTTATTGCTAATGAGTGGTTGTCCTCTCCTGGTGGAGCCTCTGTCCTTGTAGTCTGGTTCCAGTCTGTCCTTCCTCTTCTTATTGATAATGAGTGGTTGTCCTCTCCTGGTGGAGTCTCTGTCCTTGTAGTCTGGTTCCAGTCTGTCCTTCCTCTTCTTATTGCTAATGAGTGGTTGTCCTCTCCTGGTGGAGTCTCTGTCCTTGTAGTCTGGTTCCAGTCTGTCCTTCCTCTTCTTATTGATAATGAGTGGTTGTCCTCTCCTGGTGGAGTCTCTGTCCTTTAGGTCCTGAAGTCCTCTGTGAACGGTGGATTGGGATTCCTTCTCTCCTCCCTCTGGAGGTTGTTGCTGACGTCCCTGACGGCTGTTTTAGGGTTTTTCTTTCCAGCTCTCAGTGTTTCTGTCATCAGCTGCTGATGTTTCCTCGGTCTGCCGGTTCACCATCTGTTGCTCGGTACACCGGTGGTTTCTTTCTTCTTCAGGACGGTCCAGATGGTTCTACCGGTTATGGCCGACGTCGGATCAATGGCTCTGATTGATTTCCATCTTCTCTCAGCTTTTCTCCCAGAGACAGCTCTCTGGTCTTCATGTTGGTTTCACCTTTTAACTAGAAATCAGTCTGAACAGGAAAAACCCAAAGCTATTTATTGATTCTATTTATTGATTGAACAATCAGTGTAACAGGACACACCTGGGCACCAGGAACACCTGTCAGTCACATGATCCAATCATGTAGCTCATTTGAGTAATGGGTTCAATCAAATGGTGCTATCTGCTGAGTAGTGGATCAGATCTAGATGTAAATACCTGAAACAGAAGCTGAAATACTGATCTCTGGTCTCAGACTCATCTGTTGGTGTCAAACCCAGATGTTTTCAGTGTTCAGCAGAAATAAAGGGACTGGCCTCACTGTTACTACAGATTTAGAGGGGACATAAAAACCAGTCAGTGCAAAGTGAAAATATATACACATATCGTCATCTTTAAGATGCATCTTTATTTTGAAATTCCCACTTTATATTTATTATTCTTATTAAAAAGAACAGAGTCACCACATTCACCATCAACACTGTTCAGGTAAAGGTTGGTGGATTTTCCCTTTAAGACTTGTTGGAAAGTGACCTGAGGAATGTGCTGCATGGTCACCTTGTGATTGGTTGACCCGGTTGACCTGGTTGGTTCAGGTTATCTTCGCTGGAAGCAGTGGGACTCAGGTGGATGATAACCAGGTGTTTGAGGGAACTGCCCCATGACACACAGGTGAGTAACAAGCAGCAGAGAGGAAGCTTCTCACCTGTTGACCAGCTTTTCATTGTTGTCCTTCAGCAGGTCTCTCTCCTGTTCCACCTCACCTAACTTCTCCTGCAGCTACACAACACAGGACCAGAGAAGAAGAGATGAGTCCCTCCTGTTATTTGTCCCTGAGGGGTGAATGGTTCTACAGCAGAACAACGGCAGGGGTTAAAAAGGTGAAACCTTGAAGCAGAAACATGTTAAACGAGGAGGCTGGTGGAGGACTCAACAGTACGTTACAGAGCAGTGAACTGACAGAGGAGGAGAAGTTATATCTGACTGATGGCTCTCTGTTTATGGGGTTTTCTGTCTGAGGCTGAGGGACCAACCTGGACCTTGGCTACTTCCTACACAAGACAAAACAGATTACTCAGTGTATCTGTATTCCTCTCAGAGGTCAACTTACTGTCAATTATGATGCCCAAATACTAATATAATATAAATAATAAAATTCAGCAATCTCAACATCCATTAAGTGTAGTGTTTGCGTTTGAGTTGGTTGTTGACGTGTAAAATCAATACTCATGTTTTTGCCATGTTCAATTCTTAAATGGCTTCGTTTCACCAGTTTAAAGTAGAGTTAAAAGCAGGAGCAAAAAGTATATTTTAATTTATTTTCACTAGTTTTTAACCAGGCAGTAAAGTTTCACTGAAGTTTTTCTCTTGAAGGATGTTGTTTTAATTTAGTTTCAGATTTACAGAAATAACCTGCTGCTAACAGAGTGACAGCTGATCAGCTGATATCTGATCTGTATGGGTCACCTGCTCCATCTTCATCCTGGATATGGTCGAGCTCTGCAGCTGTTTCTCCAGGTCCAAACTCTTCATCCTCTCTTCTTTGAGCCGAGCCGACAGCTCGTCCACTTTCAGCATCGCTGCATCATGGCTGGCCTTCAGCGTCCTCTGACTCTGAAATATACACATCCACTCATCAGAAAAACACCATACTTCACAGTACAACTCTGATCTTCTTCTCATTAATCAACCTCCTAACTAGTACCCTGAAATCTCTTCCTCTGAA
This sequence comes from Pterois miles, assembly GCA_947000775.1. Taxonomy (NCBI): domain Eukaryota; kingdom Metazoa; phylum Chordata; class Actinopteri; order Perciformes; family Scorpaenidae; genus Pterois; species Pterois miles. Next base: position 173,157 of record CAMQGK010000332.1, read on the forward strand.
AACAGACACTGTATATATTTATTCCGACTCAATCCCACAAACATCATCCTGCTGACACTAATACTCACTAGAACACCAAATCTGGATTAATCCTCCGATGAAAACCAAGATGACGACGGACGAAAACCAAGATGGAGACGATCAAAAACCAAGATGACGACGGACGAAAACCAAGATGGAGACGATCAAAAACCAAGATGGAGATGATCAAAAACCAAGATGGACACGGACAAAAACCAAGATGGAGACGATCAAAAACCAAGATGGACACGGACAAAAACCAAGATGACGACGGACAAAAACCAAGATGAACACGGCCAAAAACCAAGATGACGACGGACAAAAACCAAGATGACGACGGCCAAAAACCAAGATGGAGACGGTCAAAAACCAAGATGGAGACGATCAAAAACCAAGATGATGGAGATGATCAAAAACCAAGATGGAGACGGCCAAAAACCAAGATGATGGAGACGATCAAAAACCAAGATGGAGACGATCAAAAACCAAGATGGAGACGATCAAAAACCAAGATGATGGAGACGATCAAAAACCAAGATGGAGACGATCAAAAACCAAGATGGTGACGGCCAAAAACCAAGATGGAGACAATCAAAAACCAAGATGGAGACGGCCAAAAACCAAGATGATGGAGACGATCAAAAACCAAGATGGAGACGATCAAAAACCAAGATGGAGACGATCAAAAACCAAGATGATGGAGACGATCAAAAACCAAGATGGAGACGATCAAAAACCAAGATGGAGACGATCAAAAACCAAGATGGAGACGATCAAAAACCAAGATGGAGCCGGCCAAAAACCAAGATGGAGCCGGCCAAAAACCAAGATGGACACGGCCAAAAACCAAGATGGAGACAATCAAAAACCAAGATGGAGACGATCAAAAACCAAGATGGAGACGATCAAAAACCAAGATGGAGCCGGCCAAAAACCAAGATGGAGCCGGCCAAAAACCAAGATGGAGACGATCAAAAACCAAGATGGAGACAATCAAAAACCAAGATGGAGACAATCAAAAACCAAGATGGAGACGATCAAAAACCAAGATGGAGACGATCAAAAACCAAGATGATGGAGACGATCAAAAACCAAGATGGAGACGATCAAAAACCAAGATGATGGAGACGATCAAAAACCAAGATGGACACGGCCAAAAAAGTCACCATTTCCTCCTGTTGGTTTGATAGAAACTACATTGCGCAGCTGTTTTAGGAAATCACTAATGAAGCTATATATTTGTGTTGTGTTTAACGTCTTCGTCATGGACCAGTGGGCTTGGAGCTGTTCTTTCCTCGTCTTCTTCAGAGACAGCAGATGAAGACTTCCCCCCACAGAGATACAGGTATTGATTTATTGGGAGTCACTGTTCCTGCAGGATTTCAGCTGTAAAAGCTTTGTCTCACCTCTTGTAGTTGTAGAAATCGTCCCTCCAGCTCCGTGACGCCGTTGGACCGGTCAGCCAGCTGCTTCTGCAGATTGATCATCGCCACGTTGCTGCTGACGTGCGACCTGAGAGGCAACGCATCAACAACACACAGGTGTTACTGCGCATTCATGTGTGAAACCCTGAGATGCCTGTTCAGAGGGCAGATACAGGTGTATGACCTCCATCCTCCAAAACACACAGGTATCCCTCAGAATCTAACAGAACTGGGTTCGTATAACAGGTAAATACTAGCAATGATGACAACAACACACGCTACGGGTTAAAGGGTCAGTTCACCTATTTTACCTGAGTCTGGACGTCTGCTGCCGTCGGGCCTGCAGAAGTTTCTCCTCATACTCGGCCTCCTTCCTCCTCAGCTCTTCCCTCAGAAGCTCAGACGCTCCCTCCATCTCCTCCATGTGGTTTCGCTGGAACTCAATCACGTTCTCCCTGGTGGACAGAGAACGATAACTGCTTCATCTTAGTCAATTTAACTCACTTTATTATTGTGTCTGCAGTCAGGTGGCATGAGTAGAAACGTTGCATGTCAAAGACAGTGGTCAGTGTCCAGGTCTGAGAAGTGATGCTTTAGAGTCTTAAACCGCCATCCTGTCTACAGCCAGCAGGGGGCGACTCCTCTGGGTCTATAGAGTCTCTAGAAAATGATCCTCATCTCTGATTGATTACCTCAGTAAACACTGGAAACATCAGTTTCTGGTCTCAGTCACTGGTTTCAAGGCTTCAGTACAGCAGGATGTTCATTTAGTAAATTATGGTCCATTTAGAGTCAGATAGACCAGAAAGCAGGGGAGGCTTTAGGGCGGGGCTATGTGGTGATTGAGAGGTTGCTACCGTGGTGTTGTCCAGTCTGGGAGTCACTTCTGGATGCTGTAAAAACCAAGATGGTGACAGCCAAAAACCAAGATGGTGGCAGCCAATAACCAAGATGACGCCATGTCTCATGTCTGATGGCAGATACTCGGCGATGGTGTGCAGTACTCACAGGTTGCGGACCTCGGCCCTCGCCTCCTCTAGCAGGCTGTGTCCAAATCGAGGCAAGAGGCCGGTTGGAGGTCTCCCTCCTCCCTCTGAGCTCCTGGTACCTCCAGGTACAGAACCAAAAACCAGGAAGTTCATTACTACAGTGATTGTTCTATCATCCATATAAAACAGTGTTTACATCTGTGGTTCTACCTGTCTATGAGTTAAAGGACTAATGTGAGCAGCACCAGAGTAAATTTAAGTAAATTTAACTCTTTTATAATATTTCTGTGTACTAGGTACTGTGTACTCTACTATATATGTCACACAGGAGTATCTGTGACGTACTTTTTGGTCGTGTTGGAGAAGGAGGAGAAGCATCATCTCGCAGCTTCTTTAACCCCGAGTTGACTCGTGACTGGACGCGGCCGTACGGCGTTGGCCTCCTGCTCTGAGAGTTAACGAGCTGCTGCTTGACCACGAGGAGGCGCTGTTTCAGCCCCTCGTTTTCGGCCTGCAGCCCCCGGACTTTCTCCTGGAGCTCCTCCATCATCTCCTCCATCTCCACGTCCCGAACCCTGGAGACCGGCGGGCCTCCTCCCGCCGCCAGCTGCTCCATACGACCCCGGTCCTTCACCAGCCTCATCAGCTTAGTACCCAGCCTGGAGGAGGAGGAGCAGGAGGAGGAGGAAGAGGAGGAGGAGGAGGAAGAAGAGGAGAAGGACGAGGAGGAGGATGAGGAGTAGTTCATTAACCCTTCAACACCCTGTGGTGTGTGGCTGTAGGAGGCCCTCTGAGTCTCTGAAGGAGCTTTAGATTAGTCAACAAGCCGTGGAGCAGTTGGGAGGTTTAGAAGAGCTGGGCCATCTGACGGTGGAGAGATCTAATGACAAACACCATCCTGGTGCACTATGGGAGATGTAGGATCCATACTAACATCCTCTGTTCCTCAGATGCTGTCTTCAGTCCTTTAGTCTCTCCTGAACTTTATGGAAGAGCAGCAATAAATATCTTTCCCTTTAAATGGGAAAATATTTACTTACAAGCACGTATAAAATAATGTGGGATGTAAACAATCCGATTCTATTTAAAAACTGAATAAATACTGTAATTAAGACATAAAGACATTAACATTTTGATTAGAACTGGATGTCAAATGATGAAGATGTTCATATTGTGTGTGTGTGTGTGTGTGTGTGTGTGTGTGTGTGTGTGTGTGTGTGTGTGTGTGTGTGGTGTGCGTGTGTGTGCGTGTGCGTGCGCGTGTGTTCTTGTACAGCTATCTTTGTGAGGACCAACCTGAGTTTTAGACCTTCAGCGTGGGGACATTTTTGGAAAGTGAGGACATTTTGGCTGGTCCTCACCAGACCATCAAAGGCCTTTTTGAGGGTTCAGACTTGGTTTAGTTTAGGGTAAGGGTTAAGGTTAGGGTAAGGGTTAAGGTTAGGGTAAGGGGCTGTGAGTGTCCTCACAGAGATAGAAGTTCACGACTGTGTGTGCCTCACTTCCTGATCTTGTTGTCCTGTTGGTTGATGTGCTGTTTGAGGAGCAGGGACTCCTCATGGAGGCGCAGGAAGCGGTCCTCCAGCTCCTCCCTGGACACCCGAGAGATGTCCTGTCGAGTCCGAACATTCTGGTACAGCGATGAATCTGTTACCATGACAACACACACTGTCAACATGTGGCTGTAAGTAAATAAACACACTTCAACAAACCAGCAAACAGTTGAAAATTTACACCACAGTCATGTGACCGCAGAGTGAGCAGGTAAGACACCACAGAAGAAGAGAAATTAACACATTAATATAGCAGCTGCTGATCTGCAAGAAGTACAAGACGGTCCATCATCATTAACCCTTTAAGGTGTTAGTATCTTCACTCTGCCTCCACCGGGTCTCAGACTCACTATTTCC
>CAMQGK010000332.1:182500-195000 GCA_947000775.1 Pterois miles
GTCATCAAAGTCTTGGTGTCTTAATGTATTTTGGAGGATTATTGATCATTTTTATTAATTCTCCAGTGGTAAAAACAGTTCAATTTAGCACCAAATCTGTGGAACAAATGGTATCAACCCAAAAATTACTGCAGCAACTGATGAGACATAATAGAGCCTGAGGATGGACATCAGGTACTTTATAAGCGTTACAGAAGGTCCTTCCTGCCTGCAGCTGTTAGACTCCACAACCAGCACTGCTCCCAGTAGACCACATACACATTCACAACCAGCACTGCTCCCAGTAGACCACAATCACATTCACAACCAGCACTGCTCCCAGTAAACCACATACACATTCACAACCAGCACTGCTCCCAGTAGACCACATACACATTCACAACCAGCACTGCTCCCAGTAAACCACATACACATTCACAACCAGCACTGCTCCCAGTAAACCACATACACATTCACAACCAGCACTGCTCCCAGTAAACCACATACACATTCACAACCAGCACTGCTCCCAGTAGACCACATACACATTCACAACCAGCACTGCTCCCAGTAAACCACATACACATCCACAACCAGCACTGCTCCCAGTAGACCACATACACATTCACAACCAGCACTGCTCCCAGTAGACCACATACACATTCACAACCAGCACTGCTCCCAGTAAACCACAATCACATTCACAACCAGCACTGCTCCCAGTAAACCACAATCACATTCACAACCAGCACTGCTCCCAGTAAATCACAGTCACATTCACAACAAACTTATTTATTGATATAAAGGACATGCTTCTGGCTTTACTTTTTCTATTATGTATATACCAATTTATTTATTTTATTGAATTAATACTGTTTTTAAATCTATGCTTCTTGTCTTTATTGCACTATCCACTTTGCTGCTGTAATATGTGAATTTCCCCACTGTGGGACCAAAAAAGGAATATCTTATCTTATCTTATCTTATAATTTATTTTCATTGTTTAATTAATTTCTGAATCTCAGATTAATCTCCAGCTTTCAGATGATGTTCACCACTTCTATGAGACATCTACTGCTGACCTGCTATCTCCCCCTAAAGACCCCCTGAACCCCCTAAAGACCCCCTGGACCCCCCTAAAGACCCCTTGGACCCCCTACAGAAGACTAAAACTGGTCTATTGTGGGTAAAAACCAAACACACACTCTGAATATAAACTACTGTGTGGTGATGGTGTAACCAGAGTTGTTCCTCATCCTGGGCTGGTTAGGATCAGGATGGGATGCCTCTTTCTGCTCTGTATTCATTTCTATGTGACATCTACTGCTGACCTGCAATCTCCACCTAAAGACCCCCTGGACCCGCCTAACCCTCTAAAACAGAGGCAGATTGGTAAGGGACCAGGGTAACCTCTCTAATGAGTTCTCTTGGTGAGAACAGAACATAATAAAACAACGTATATAGAAACCTGCTGCAGGTCTGGACAGGTTCACTGTGATGTCTCTGACTGGGACATCTGCTGCTGTCTCATCCAGAGTGGACACGTCCATCTGAAAATGAAAACAGTCAAAAATTACAAAAATTACGCCAAACTCCATTTGAAAATCCACCAGATTAAACCTGATATCTCTGTGGAGAATTAAACAAACTGAAGACATACAGTAGAGCAGGACATCAGACTATCTACTGACAGCTTTGTGTATTCGGCATACAAAAGATACACCAAGAGCGTTTTATTTAAATATGATCTACACATGTAATGTGACAGATTGACCTGCTACCACCACCATCGCCTTGTTAAAAAAAACGGAGCAATACGAGCTGGTTCTTCAAAAGACGTACATTTCATTGAAATACAAACTACTTTCTATGTTGGATATGAGCCGAACTGAAGTTAGACATGCCCTGATTTTTCGTTGTTTTGAGCCAAATGTCTGAATGAGTGTGTAACGTGACCTCGGCCGATGAGCGAGAAAAGCTGCCAGAATTTAAACGCAGTCTGGCGCCACATCCTCCACACTGAACTAAAAGAAATATCCTGGATAAATAAAATTACACATATCTGACAGAAGGAAATGTACCAACAACGGGCAGAAATCTGCTGCGAATAATAAGAAGTGAGGAGGTTTAGTGTTAGTTGTAGTTCAGTTCATCTTCATCAAATGTCTAACTAGCGGTGAGTTTACGTTAGCTACGTTAGCTACATTAGCTTACTCACTAAAACGGGCTAAAGCGCTAACTAGCTCACTCTTCTGATATGACATGAGTGATATGTGTGTCTTCATATTTGATAAAAACATTTTACACCATTTACATGCTTACTTTTTAAACATTTCTTACCTTTTAAAACGACTTTTTTCAGTCCAGACTAGTAGTTGCTACTGAAAACAGACCATGTCGTTATGATGCAACTACGCATGCGCCGCTTGAGGAGATTTCTGGGAAATGTAGTTTTGAAAGCTTATTGCCTCTGCAGGTGCGTTTTAGCTGCTTGATATTTACTCCAAACACAGTTTATCAGTGTAAGATTTTTTTATCACACTTCGACTGAAGTGTGATAAATGAATTAAACCTGAATGAAGTCACTGTGGTTGTGAGCGACTGTGTAACTGTAAGCTCTCTCTGCTTGGTCCTGGTTCTTCATGGATATGTCCATTACGTTGCTCCCTCCTGTGCCTCCTGAGAATACCCATCAGCTCTATTTCAGCTGCTTTTGTTATATTTTACTCATGACAGTCTCTCTGGAGGGACACTGGGCCAATTTGAGGACTTATTCTGCCCTGACTTTACATGTAGGCGTATTTATGAGCAACGTGGCGGTGAGACGGCTGGCTGGCATACAGATGTACATCGTGGGGAATCTGACAGGCTGGCTGTCAAACGTCTGCCTTTCATGAATTGGAAATGGGTCTAATTTAGTTCCCTGAGATGAGACAGAATGAGTTCACTCTGTATGTCAGGCTCACGGCTTGCTACACAGCGACCGCTGGGCTGTGACCGTCTCCCCATCACCGCTGCCTCTTCCAGCCGTGACCTTTGACCCCTCCCATCTCTACTGGCCGAGGCGAGCCGGGGCGCTGTGGTAACGGGGCGAAGTGTGTGTCTGTCAGCAGCAGATTGTCAAAGAGTCAGCCTGCTGTTGAAATCTACGATGCCTGCCGACCTTTTGTTCAGCAGGCCGTGCCTCCACCTCCACGCCACGACTGTCAGGAGCCTGATCAGACCCGCCGGCGGCCATGTTACCGCCAGCGCACCCACCCACTGTGATATGGACAGACATACCCCCAGCGTGGCCTGTCAGGGGAGAGTCAGGCTGTTTATTAATAATAAAAATAAGAATAACAATACTGATAATACTACTACTACTACTAATAATAATTTATTTATATATACCTGCCCGCTCCCATACTGGCAGGTATTAATTAGGTGACAGATCTCCCTTGAAGGCTCATTTTGAACTGATAAAAAAACAATGTGAGATTGATTTGTTATTAATTATTAATAAGCCCTAAATCAGAGATTCTGGATCTTTACATTACGGACATCCAAATTATTATTCCAGACAGTATCCATCCGTCGTCAACTGCTTTTCCCGTTAGGGGTCGCGGGGGGCTGGACCTGATCCCAGCTGGCATTGGGTGAAGGCGGGTTCACCTGGACAGGTCTCCAGTCCATCACAGGACACATAGAGACAGACAACCATTCACGCTCACATCCACACCTACGGGACATTTAGAGGCATCAGTTAACCTAAACAGCATGTCTTTGGACTGTGGGAGGAAGCCGGAGTACCCGGAGAAAACCCAACCTGCAACCCTTTTGCTGTGAGAGTGCTAAAGAAAGAAAGAAAGATATTCCTTTATTAGTCCCACAGTGGGGAAATTCAGTTTTACACTCTGTTGTTCACACAGTACATATATGTCAATGGAGAGATGTCAGAGTGAGGGGGCTGCTCCTGACAAGCGCCCAGAGCAGTTGGGGGTTTGGTGCCTTGCTCAGGGGCACCTCGGCAGTGCCCAAGAGGTAAACTGGACCAATGGACTTGAACCGGTGACCTCCACGTCCTAACCCAAGTCCTTACGGACTGAGCTACTGCCACCCCACTGCACCACCGTGCAGCCCACTTCCAGACAGTATTAATATAGTAATTTATTGATCCCACGGGGGCGGGGGATTCTGGTGTAACAGCAGCACTGATATAAAATAGCAAGTAGTACAGTGTAAAAAGTAAGAATGGTAAAAAATACAATTAAATAAAATAAGAATAAAATAAATACAGGATATATGCAGCTATTATACAAGTCAAGTTAAAGTGACAGTTATGATCTGGTGCATATTAATATAAACTGCAGTCATAAAGTGGCAAATAATATGCAGTGTGTGTGTAACAGTGTAATATGGTATAATAGTGTAATATAATATGAGATATAATAATATGATGATATTATATGGTATGGTGTCGTATAATATAGCAGTTCTATTAATATAATATAGCAGTTATAGAATAGTGCAAGATAGATGGTGCAATGTAATGCATATGCAGAGAATTATTATTACGTATATATTGCTACTATTATAAATATTAAAGTATTCTGAGTATTTCTGTGTTTTAAAACATCTAAAATCGGGGGTGGATCTTGAAGTAGTAATACTACAGTGTAAAAGTAAAATTCCTACATTCAAAACTTCAAAATAAAAGTAAAAGTAAAAATGTCAAAATGGACTTAAAGGACCACATTTATGCATCACGCATGGCAGATTAATATCTATATGAGAACTAAATGATTTTAATGATCTAAGAGGATTATGGTGAGAAGTGTTTCAGATATTTTGTCCATCCCATTTCTATTAGTGAGGGTGGACTAAATAATAGAAACACCTGCACCTCCACAATGGTTGAATCAACACGACCTGAGCATTATCGCCTTCAGCAGGAGGAGGCGTTATCACAGGACTGACATACTGTGTATATACAGTATATATACAGTATATACTGTATATATACTGTATATATACGGTATACTTACTGTGTATATACTGTGTATATACTGTGTATATATACCGTATATATACGGTATATATACGGTATATATACTGTGTATATACAGTATATATACTGTGTATATACGGTGTATATACTGTATATATACGGTATATATACCGTATGTATATGTGTGTTTTGTGACCGATGTGCAGCGCTGCAGGCGGAACCAGAGCTGAGAGCAGCGACGGGCTGATCCGGATCCCCTCGGTGGATCGGAGGCGTCTCAGGTGTGACACTAGGTGGCAGCTGGTTCACACGTCCGAGGAGCTGTGATGGTGTTCAGGTTCAGGAGGACAGCAGCAGCACTACTACTGCACCGTGTACTCATACATGTACTCCGAAACTACAGCACAGGATCAATAAGATCAATAGTTGCATCCCAGAATGCTCCACGAGCCCGGCTGAATTATGATAATCATTTATCATGCAGCATGAGGACAAACGGTTGAACGGCATGAATTTCCCTCCAGGGATTAATAAAGGTTTATCTTATCTTATCTTATCAATGTTAGTAGTTATCAATGTTAGTGGTTATCAATGTTAGTAGTTATCAATGTTAGTGGTTATCAATGTTAGTAGTTATCAATGTTAGTAGTTATCAATGTTAGTGGTTATCAATGTTAGTAGTTATCAATGTTAGTAGTTATCAATGTTAGTAGTTATCAATGTTAGTAGTTATCAATGTTAGTGGTTATCAATGTTAGTAGTTATCAATGCTGCTGCTGTGGTTTCTGCTGTTGTGTCTTTATCATCTAAATGATGGTGGGGTCTGGGCTGATTATATAATAATAATCAATAATCAATAATATCAATAATAATAATAATAATATTAATAATAAAACCACTAGAACTAACACACTACTACCATATTTTATTTATGGATCGCTGTCTCTCTCTGATAATAATAATAACTCAGTGTTGACAACGAAGGAACTCCCTCCAGGGATTAATAAAGGCTCATCTTATCTTAGCTTAACTCATATTTTATTTACAATATGGCTGAGATGCTGAACACACGCCTACCCCCCCGAGACACACAGCAGACCAGTTTTACTCTTCTTTAGGGGCTCCAGGGGTCTATAATGGGTCCAGGGTTCTATAGGGGGTCCAGGGTTCTATAGGGGTCCAGGGGGTCTATAGGGGGTCCAGGGGGTCTATAGGGGGTCCAGGGGGTCTTTAGGGGGTCTAGGGCTCTTTAGGAGTTCCAGGGGGTGTTTAGGGGGTCCAGGGGGTCTATAGGGGGTCCAGGGCTCTTTAGGGGGTCCAGGGCTCTTTAGGGGGTCCAGGGGGTCTATAGGGGGTCCAGGGCTCTTTAGGGGGTCCAGGGGGTCTATAGGGGGTCCAGGGCTCTTTAGGGGGTCCAGGGCTCTTTAGGGGGTCCAGGGGGTCTATAGGGGGTCCAGGGGTCTTTAGGGGGTCCAGGGGGTCTATAAGGGGTCCAGGGCTCCTTAGGGGGTCCAGGGGGTCTATAGGGGGTCCAGGGCTCTTTAGGGGGTCCAGGTGGTCTTTAGGGGAGACAGCAGGTCAGCAGTAGATGTCTCATATTAGTGGTGAACATCATCTGAAAGCTGGAACCTGCAGATTAATCTGAGATGCAGAAATAAGAAATTAAATTGATTCGGAAATTAATTAAACAGTTAAAATAAATCGGAAAATGTATCAGTGTTTAGTCATAAATGATCTAATAATCTTTTTTTGTTGTGGAACACAGATATAAAGCTACAGTTATGCATTTGCTGCCCCATTTAGAGGACTATAATATGAAATATGATTTTATTATTATTGAGCTGTGAACAATAATGGTGGTGAGTTGGGTCAGAGGGTGGGGGAAGACTCTGGACAGACCTGGTAAACCCAAACGTGTAGTGCGGGTGAACTGGGAACGTCTGGAGGAGGCCCCTATCCGAGAGATCTTCAACTCACACCTCCGGCGGAGCCTTTCTAGCATTCCTGTGGAGGCTGGGGGCATTGAACCTGAATGGGCGAATTTCAAAGCTTCCATTGCTGAAGCTGCGGCGGTGAGCTGTGGCCTGCGGGTCTTAGGTCCTTCCAGGATATGTTATCTCGGAGGACTCCGGAGGCAGTTGCAAGGTACCGACGGGCCCGTGGGGCGGCAGCCGCTGCCGTAAAGGAGGCAAAGCAGCGGGTGTGGGAGGAGTTCGGAGCAGCGATGGAGAAGGACTTTCGGTCTGCACCAAGGTGCTTCTGGAAAACTGTCCGGCACCTCAGGAGGGGGAAACGGGGAACCATCCAAGCTGTGTACAGTAAGGATGGGACACCGTTGACCTCAACTGAGGAGGTAACCGGGCGGTGGAAGGAGCACTTTGAGGAACTCCTAAACCTGACTGATACGCCCTCTCTTGTAGAGGCAGAGCTGGAAGCTGATGGGGGATCGTCGTCAATTTCCCTAGGGGAAGTCACTGAGGTAGTTAAACAGCTCTGCAGTGGCAAGGCCCCGGGGATTGACGAGATTCGCCCAGAAATGCTGAAGGCTCTGGGTGTGGAGGGGCTGTCGTGGATGACACGCCTCTTCAACATTGCGTGGAAGTCGGGGACAGTGCCTAAAGAGTGGCAGACCACCCCGGTCTGCCACTCTTTAGGCACTGTCCCCGACTTCCACGCAATGTTGTGGTTCCCCTGTTCAAAAAGGGGGACCAGAGAGTGTGTGCCAATTACAGGGGTATCACACTACTCAGCCTCCCTGGTAAAGTCTACTCTAGGGTGCTGGATAGGAGGGTCCGGCTGATAGTAGAACCTCGGATTGAAGAGGAACAATGTGGATTTCGTCCTGGCCGTGGAACAATGGACCAGCTCTTCACTCTCACAAGGATCCTTGGGCCTGGGAGTATGCCCATCCAGTCTACATGTGTTTTGTAGACTTGGAGAAGGCGTACGATCGGGTCCCCCGGGGTATACTGTGGGAGGTGCTGCGGGAGTATGGGGTGAGGGGGTCACTTCTCAGGGCCATCCAATCCCTGTTCGGGTTCTTGGCAGTAAGTCGGACTCGTTTCCGGTGGGCGTTGGCCTTCGCCAGGGTTGCGCCTTGTCACCAGTCGTGTTCGTGATATTCATGGACAGGATATCAAGGCGTAGTCGGGGGGAGGAGGGTTTGCAGATTGGTGTGCTGAGGATCTCATCACTGCTTTTTGCAGATGATGTGGTTCTGCTGGCATCATCAGTCTGTGACCTCCAGCACTCACTGGATCGGTTCGCAGCCGAGTGTGAAGCAGCTGGGATGAGAATCAGCACCTCTAAATCGGAGGCCATGGTTCTCAGCAGGAAACCGATGGATTGTCTACTCCAGGTAGGGAATGAGTCTTTACCCCAAGTGAAGGAGTTCAAGTACCTCGGGGCCTTGTTCACGAGTGAGGGAACAATGGAACGTGAGATTGGCCGGAGAATCGGAGCAGCGGGGGCAGTATTGCAGTCGCTGTACCGCACCGTTGTGACGAAGAGAGAGTTGAGCCGGAAGGCAAAGCTCTCTATCTACCGGCCAATCTTCGTTCCTACTCTCACCTATGGTCATGAGGGCTGGGTCAGGACCCAAAGAACTAGATCGCGAGTAGAGCCGCTGCTCCTTTGCGTTGAAAGGAGCCAGTTGAGGTGGTTCGGGCATCTGGTAAGGATGCCTCCTGGGCGCCTCCCTAGGGAGGTGTTCCAGGCACGACCAGCTGGGAGGAGACCCCGGGGACGACCCAGGACTAGATGGAGAGATTATATCTCCACACTGGTCTGGGAACGCCTCGGGATCCCCCAGTCAGAGCTGGTTAATGTGGCCCGGGAAAGGGAAGTTTGGGGTCCCTGCTGGATCTGTTGCCCCCGCGACCCGACCCCGGATAAGCGGTTGAAGATGAAGATGAGCTGTGAACAGAGTACTGCTGTAGCTGGTCAGAATGAGGATAAATGAAAGTAGTTTATATACAGTTTAGTCTGAAACAACATCGTCATATTTACATGGAGGATGGACCCTGCCAATAAATAAATGACTACAAATAAATAAATAAATAAATAAATAAATAAATATGCCGTTAAAGGGAACAAAAATGATTTAGAATTAAATGTGGTCATTAATTAATAATTGATTGTAATTGATAAAATATGACATTAATTCATATTTTTGTTTTAGTTTACTTTTTAATAATTTACATTTGTATTAATTCCTTTATTAATTTATTATTCTGTTTAATCTGAACTTTTATTTATTGATGTATTTATTTTCATGAATCTTTAAAATGTATTTATTGATTTTACACAGGCTGTTCTTCTATTATACATAAAATATTAATATCTCTAGCTATCAGATAAAAATAGAAAAGTAAAAAATACAATATTCACCTCTGAAATATAAACTCATAAAAATGAGTCTAACAGTACTTAAAATTAGGTATTGGAGTAAATGTACTTAGTTACTTTCTGTGCAGTGTCATCTTTTTAAATTTACTTCGATCATCAGGTTTTTACATGTACCATGTCACAAAAGACATAAATGCTAAAACACGCAGGCCGTGAGAGGACGTCCTGCAGGACGCAGGACGTGAGAGGACGTCCTGCAGGACGCAGGCCGTGAGAGGACGTCCTGCGTCCTGCAGGATGTCCTCTCACGGCCTGCGTCCTGCGCCATCAGCACAAACTACCGTACGCTCATTACGAGTCAAATGTTCCTTAATGGTTGTCAGTTATATTTTTATTATATCATATAATTACTAACATACTATACTGTATGATTCAATGAGATCATTATTTCTTTACCTACTCTCAGCACCTCCTCCCCCTCTTCCTCCTCCTCCTCCTCCCCCTCTTCCTCCTCCTCCTCCTCCTCCTCCTCTTCCTCCTCCTTCCTCCTCTTCCTCCTCCTCCTCCTCCTCCCCCTCTTCCTCTTCCTCCTCCTCCTCCCCCTCCTCCTCCTCCTCCTCCTCTTCCTCCTCCTCCTGCTCCTCCTCCTCCTCCTCCTCCTCCTCTTCCTCCTCCTCCTCCTCCTCCTCCTGGCGGGGCCCTGGATCTCCTCTGATGATGACAGGTCGGGGTTGGGGACATGCCGGTCCAATAATCAATGATCAGCTCTGGTTCTACTTCGTCTTCTCTGGACCTTCAGGAGGACAATGGACCTGTTGTGGTTTTCCTTGTCTGGTTCTTTACTCATCCTGTTTCTGGGACCAGTGAGACCTCCTGAATAAAGCATCAGTCTTGGGCAGTCTTGGTTTTTGACGTCTCCATCTTGGTTTTGATGTCTCCGTCGTGGTTTTTGACGTCTCCGTCTTGGTTTTGACATCTCCGTCTTGGTTTTGACGTCTCCGTCTTGGTTTTGACGTCTCAGTTTTGGTTTTGACGTCTCCGTCTTGGTTTTGACGTCTCCGTCTTGGTTTTTGACGTCTCAGTCTTGGTTTTTTATGTCTCCATCTTGGTTTTGACGTCTCCGTCGTGGTTTTTGACGTCTCCGTCAGTCCGGCCTCAGTCGGTCCTGCTAACAGGACTGGAGAGCAGAGCGGCTGCCTGCTGCTGTGATGATTACTCTGGTATTTCCTACAACTTGTTGGTCTATATATCTTATCTTATCTTATCTTATCTATATCAGGTTAGTAGAGAGGACTGGAGACGCAGCAGAGGGAAAACACCTCTCGGTCCAGCTCACAGCGAGCGTACTGTCTCAGCGGCTCATTAATTATGCTGGAGGTGAACTGTGACTCGGCGATGGGCGGATATGAAATTTCATCAATCTGGTGAGTTGGGGGACCAGCTGCTCCTGTCAGAGGCCACTTCTGGTGGACAAGCAGGGGGTCAGGGCAGGAGGGCTGGACGGGATCTGGTCCTCCGTATGATAGGAGGAGCAGTAGTTCAGTCTGTAGGGAGTTGGCTTGGGAACCGGAGGGTCACCGGTTCAAGTCCCGACATGGACCAAAAACTGAGTGTGAACTGGTAGCTGGAGAGGTGCCAGTTTACCTCTTGGGCACTGCCGAGGTGCCCCTGAGCAAGGCACCAAACCCCCAACTGCTCGGGGCGCTTGTCAGGAGCAGCCCCCCCACTCTGACATCTCTCCATTGATGCATGTATGTGTGTTTCAGGTCTGCATGTACCATGTATGAGTTTAACAGAGTGTAAATTGAATTTCCCCACTGTGGGACTAATAAAGGTTGATCTTCTTCTTCTTCTTTAGGTGCAGACCTGCTTCTGAACTCGAGGTTAGGACTCACTGGTTGGTCCTGAAGACCAACACCAACGTAGAGTTTGATCAGTTATTCCCGGATCCATACTGATCGATTGAAACATTAATAAGCAGCTGCAGCAATAAAGTGATGTTAAATGAGCTGTTTGAAGTTAATGAACTGAGAGTACGATAAGAAACACAGCATATTAAACAATATACATCAATAAATATGTAATTAATACATACAACAACACCGCCCTCCTCCCCAGTCCCGCCAGAGTCTGCTACAGCAGGACATGTGACCTTGTGTGTCCAAGGTCATGCCCTCTGCCCATTAGACCAGGCAGCTGATAGAAGACCAGGAAGACCAGGGAGACCAGGAGACCCGGAAGACCAGGGAGACCCGGAAGACCAGGGAGACCAGGAAGACCAGGGAGACCAGGAAGACCAGGGAGACCAGGAAGACCGGGGAGACCAGGAGACCAGGAAGACCAGGAGACCAGGGAGACCGGGGAGACCGGGGAGACCAGGAGACCAGGAAGACCAGGAGACCGGGGAGACCAGGAAGATCAGGAGACCCGGAAGACCAGGGAGACCAGGAAGACCAGGGAGACCAGGGAGACCAGGAGACCAGGAAGACCAGGAGACCGGGGAGACCGGGGAGACCAGGGAGACCAGGAGACCAGGAAGACCAGGGAGACCAGGGAGACCAGGAAGACCAGGGAGACCAGGAGACCAGGAACACCAGGGAGACCAGGAGACCCGGAAGACCCGGAAGACCAGGAAGACCAGGGAGACCAGGAGACCGGGGAGACCAGGAGACCAGGGAGACCAGGGAGACCAGGAGACCAGGAAGACCAGGAGACCGGGGAGACCGGGGAGACCAGGAGACCAGGAAGACCAGGAAGACCAGGGAGACCAGGAAGACCAGGGAGACCAGGAGACCAGGAAGACCAGGGAGACCAGGAGACCCGGAAGACCAGGGAGACCAGGAAGATAAGGGAGACCGGAAGACCAGGGAGACCAGGAAGACCAGGAGACCAGGAAGACCAGGGAGACCAGGAGACCCGGAAGACCAGGGAGACCAGGAAGACCAGGGAGACCAGGGAGACCAGGAGACCAGGAAGACCAGGAGACCAGGGAGACCGGGGAGACCGGGGAGACCAGGGAGACCAGGAGACCAGGAAGACCAGGAAGACCAGGGAGACCAGGGAGACCAGGAAGACCAGGGAGACCAGGGAGACCAGGGAAACCAGGTAGACCAATATCACTAGTAAGACCAGTGAGACCGGACCATTTTTAGTCCCACCATGTAGTATTTCCTAAACCTGACTG
>CAMQGK010000332.1:200000-212500 GCA_947000775.1 Pterois miles
GCCGATACGGAGACGCTCCAGTGTGCATGTCACAAAATGAAGATGCATTGTGGGACATGTAGTTTAGGACACTGTACTTCTGTAAAGCCGTATAGAATTGGATGATAAGCATCATATTTTCTTTGCAGGCCCTCGCGGGCCGCTGAAAGTGAGGTGTCGGGCCGCGGACCTTGAGTTTGACGTCTGCTCTAGCAGGTTGAGTTTTAGGCCCAAACTGAAGCAACAGATATCGTCCATCGTTACCAAGGAGATTGAATAACGCCATGAACATGGGCTAAATTTAAACAAGGAAAAACTGTCATAACCATTTCTAAAGGGCTCCGTTGACCTCTGACCTCCAGATGTGTGGATGTAAATGGGTTCTCTGGGTCCCCACCAGTCTCCCCTTTACAGACATGCCCACTTTCTGATAGTCCCAGTCAGTATAACTGTGTTATTGTCTCCTAGTCTAAATGGTGGATCGGAGTATTTCTGCAAACTGGGTCCCTAAACAGTCCTGAACCCCATAAACTGGGTCTCAGTGTAAAGCTGAGACTCTGGTGGATCAATGAGTCCAACTGGATGTCCAACTAGTGTCTTTCCTAGCTACACTGACTACTACTACTACTACTACTACTACGACTACTACTACAACATCCTGGTAACTAGAGACATAGAGCATTCAGAGGATGTGGTCTTTCCTAGCTACTCTGACTACTACTACTACTACTACTACTACTACATCCTGGTAACTAGAGACATAGAGCATTCAGAGGATGGGGTCTTTCCTAGCTACTCTGACTACTACTACTACTACTACTACTACTACTTCAGAGGATGGGGTCTTGGCTGACAGTTTGTTAGTTTTAGTTTAAAGTGGATGAGACTCACAGGTGGTGATGTCACTACTGCTGTGGACCAATCAGAGCTGGACCTGAATCAGGATCAGCTGGTGGTTCCAGTCTCTCCCAGATGGTCCTGATGGAGCACACTGAGCTCCTAATAGGTCTGTTGTTGTGTAATGATGGATAGTGGACGTCATAGTGACATTAATGGAGATGTGAGAGCAGGTCTTCTGGGCTTTAAGGCATCTTATCACCCCTCTCCTCCCCAGACCGACTGACAGCACTCAACACTTTTAACCCTTTTAAACCATAAAATAACCGTTCCATCCACCGTTAATGTAATTCAGATGAACTGATCCTTCAAACAACGAATCATTCTGCTAGTTTTTAATGCTGTTTGATTATTTATTCATATGCTGAGACGTTAAGTGTTTCTGTGTGTGGACATCATTCTTTTGGATTAAAACTATTTATTCCTCTTAAAGTCTTAAATCGAAGAGACAAACATCTTGTTTACGCTCTCTTAAATCCCGCCTGGTTTTTCTCCTCCTAATTAAAAAGAAGAAGACGAAGGCAGCTTTACTGGAGCTCTGATAACAGCTATCAGTTAGGACTTACTTTGGCTATTGATTTGATTAAGAGGCTTATTCATTGTCTAATGAGTTTTCCACTTCACTGCTCTGCTTCTAATCAGGAACGCTGCCACATACCACATACTCTGTCTGACTGTCTGGCTGCCATCCGTACATCCATATATATATATATATATATATATATATATATATATATATATATATATATATATATATATATATATATATATATATATTACGTATGTGTGTGTGTGTGTTGTGGAGAATAATATGAATAATTCGAGGAGTGGATATATATTTAAGATGTGATGGCTCTCAGCTCCTCCGTTATGAAAACGGCGCTCAGTCTCCGCCATGATTGACAATTATAGCTGCATAATTCAGCGAGCGACAGCGGACAAATAAATCCGTCCTAAATGGCGGCGGCGGGCTCCCAGGGCTCCGGCGAGTAATCTCTCCTGGCCGGGCCACTATTCATCATCAGATGAGACTCAGTCGCCGCCTCTTTACCGGCGCTGACGTAGAGTCGGAGGAGGTGGCGGCTCACATGGCGGGAACAAAAGCTCTGCTCGCCACTGCCAATAAGCCAGCACTGTGAGATTGGCTGCCCCCCCCAGCCTGTTTCCCCCCGCGGCGGACGGAGATAAGTGGATGTGATGTCGACGGCGGGCCTTTCTTCTCCTGCGCGGGCCGCTGTCAGCCATTGTTAGCCTCTTGAGTTATTAGCAGCCTTCAGCTCCGCCGCTTCCCGCTGTCACTTTCGTTAGCCGCGGCTAGCGTGACAGTTGCAAAGTTAATTAGCCCGGTTAATGGGAACCGCCGTTCGGCCGGATGTGACACCAGAGAGAAAACAAACAAATCCAGCGGCTCATTAGTCGGCTGTGACGGCGTCTGCTCCTCTCTCTGTCCTCTCTGCTCCGTTATTCATCCGTTATCATCACTTCATCCTCACATCCTCCTTCATGTGAGAGAGGACAGTGTAGGGATGAAGGGCAGACAGAGAAAGAGAGGTCTGAGAAGAGGTGGTGATGAGGTGTGAACCAAGGAGGGGGGATACCTCAGCTGTCGCCACCTGAGATCACAGAGCTGGTTTACCCTCCGACTGAAGCCCCGTTCACACCTGCCATTAACAGATCTGAGAGCACCAGATCACACCTGACATAAACAGATCTGAGAGCACCAGATCACACCTGCCATTAACAGATCTGAGAAAACCAGATCACACCTGACATAAACAGATCTGAGAAAACCAGATCACACCTGACATAAACAGATCTGAGAGCACCAGATCACACCTGCCATTAACAGATCTGAGAGCACCAGATCACACCTGCCATTAACAGATCTGAGAACACCAGATCACACCTGACATAAACAGATCTGAGAGCACCAGATCACACCTGACATAAACAGATCTGAGAAAACCAGATCACACCTGACATAAACAGATCTGAGAGCACCAGATCACACCTGACATAAACAGATCTGAGAAAACCAGATCACACCTGACATAAACAGATCTGAGAACACCAGATCACACCTGACATTAACAGATCTGAGAACACCAGATCACACCTGACATTAACAGATCTGAGAACACCAGATCACACCTGACATTAACAGATCTGAGAGCACCAGATCACACCTGACATAAACAGATCTGAGAGCCCCAGATCACACCTGACATAAACAGATCTGAGAGCACCAGATCACACCTGACATTAACAGATCTGAGAACACCAGATCACACCTGACATTAACAGATCTGAGAGCACCAGATCACACCTGACATAAACAGATCTGAGAGCCCCAGATCACACCTGACATAAACAGATCTGAGAACACCAGATCACACCTGCCATTAACAGATCTGAGAAAACCAGATCACACCTGCCATTAACAGATCTGAGAGCACCAGATCACACCTGCCATTAACAGATCTGAGAACACCAGATCACACCTGACATTAACAGATCTGAGAGCACCAGATCACACCTGCCATTAACAGATCTGAGAGCACCAGATCACACCTGACATTAACAGATCTGAGAGCACCAGATCACACCTGGCATTAACAGATCTGAGAACACCAGATCACACCTGACATAAACAGATCTGAGAGCACCAGATCACACCTGGCATTAACAGATCTGAGAGCACCAGATCACACCTGCCATTAACAGATCTGAGAGCACCAGATCACACCTGGCATTAACAGATCTGAGAACACCAGATCACACCTGACATTAACAGATCTGAGAGCACCAGATCACACCTGGCATTAACAGATCTGAGAACACCAGATCACACCTGACATTAACAGATCTGAGAACACCAGATCACACCTGGCATTAACAGATCTGAGAACACCAGATCACACCTGACATTAACAGATCTGAGAGCACCAGATCACACCTGGCATTAACAGATCTGAGAACACCAGATCACACCTGACATAAACAGATCTGAGAGCACCAGATCACACCTGACATTAACATATCTGAGAACACCAGATCACACCTGGCATTAACAGATCTGAGAGCACCAGATCACACCTGGCATTAACAGATCTGAGAGCACCAGATCACACCTGGCATTAACAGATCTGAGAGCACCAGATCACACCTGGCATTAACAGATCTGAGAACACCAGATCACACCTGACATTAACAGATCTGAGAACACCAGATCACACCTGACATTAACAGATCTGAGAACACCAGATCACACCTGGCATTAACAGATCTGAGAGCACCAGATCACACCTGGCATTAACAGATCTGAGAGCACCAGATCACACCTGGCATTAACAGATCTGAGAGCACCAGATCACACCTGGCATTAACAGATCTGAGAACACCAGATCACATCTGGCATTAACAGATCTGAGAGCACCAGATCACACCTGACATTAACAGATCTGAGAACACCAGATCACATCTGGCATTAACAGATCTGAGAACACCAGATCACATCTGGCATTAACAGATCTGAGAACACCAGATCACATCTGGCATTGCAGTAATGTTTTATGACAACAGCTGCTGCTGTGAGTTTGGACTGAAAATGTTTTACACATTTCAGTAGAGACATTAAATATGATATTATTGTACTACTAGTTTAATATGAGGCTGTACTTCTAGTATAGTGTGAGGATGTAGTTGGTTTATATACCTAATGGATACTTACTTCCTGTCAGTAACCAGGGAGCTGATCACTTCCTGTTAGTAACCAGGGAGCCGATCACTTCCTGTTAGTAACCAGGGAGCCGATCACTTCCTGTTAGTAACCAGGGAGACGATCACTTCCTGTTAGTAACCAGGGAGACGATCACTTCCTGTTGGACTACAGCTCTGTTTCTTGGTGTTCCAGGTAAACCACATGGATACTTGTTGGTCCGTCCTCCGTCCACAGCCTGTTCTCCTAAAACTGAATTCACGTTTGGAGGGAACATAATTTCTCCCGGATTGTGGATTATGTTTCCATCAAGTTCTCAGAAATGTCATGTTAAGATTATATATTATTATATATTATATAATAATCCCGAATTTCCCTCTGGTGATTAATAAAGGTTCATCTTATCTTATCTTAAGATTTGATATAATATAGTAATAAGCCCTCTCTCTAAGTCCTGGGAGAGTTTAGTGACTCACTGATGAATATCAGAAGAATTAAAGCTTCAGAAAAGCCTCCTTTCTGTCTCCAGCCTCCTCATTCTCTCCCTCTCTATTAGCAGCAGAGGTGGATCGGAGAAATTATCGTCATTATCTTGCCGAAGACCAGCGAGCCATGTTTTACTCTAATTCTACTGTCCGTGACAAACACAACATAATGTGGATGAGAGGAAGCTGGAGGCCTCAGGACAGCTCTGAGATACCAGACACAAGATGATAATAACAGAGATGATAATAACAGACGAGATGATAATAACAGATAAGATGATAATAACAGAGATAAGATGATAATAACATATAAGATGATAATAACAGAGATGATAATAACAGATAAGATGATAATAACAGAGATAAGATGATAATAACATATAAGATGATAATAACAGAGATGATAATATCAGAGATGATAATATCAGAGAAAATGATACTAACAGATAAGATGATAATAACACAGATGATAATATCAGAGAAGACGATAATATCAGAGAAGATGATAATAACAGATGAGATGTTAATAACAGATGAGATGATAAGAACAGATAAGATGATAATAACAGAGATAATATGATAATAACATATGAGATGATAATAATAGAGATGATAATATCAGAGAAGATGATAATAACAGAGAAGATAATAACAGATAAGATGATAATATCAGAGAAGATGATAATAACAGAGATGATAATATCAGGGAAGATGATAATAACAGAGAAGATGATAACATATAAGATGATAATAACTGAGATGATAATAACAGATAAGATGATAATAACATGTGAGATGATAATAACAGATGAGATGATAATAACAGAGATGATAATATCAGAGAAGACGATAATATCAGAGAAGATGATATTAACAGAGAAGATGATACTAACAGATAAGATGATAATAACAGAGATGATAATATCAGAGAAGATGATAATAACAGATGAGATGATAATAACAGAGATGATAATATCCGAGAAGATGATAATAACAGAGAAGATGATACTAACAGATAAGATGATAATAACAGAGATGATAATATCAGAGAAGATGATAATATCAGAGAAGATGATAATAACAGATGAGATGATAATAACAGATGAGATGATAATAACAGAGATGATAATATCAGAGAAGATGATAATAACAGAGAAGATGATACTAACAGATAAGATGATAATAACAGAGATGATAATATCAGAGAAGATGATAATATCAGAGAAGATGATAATAACAGATGAGATGATAATAACAGATGAGATGATAATAACAGAGATGATAATATCAGAGAAGATGATAATAACAGAGAAGATGATACTAACAGATAAGATGATAATAACAGACGAGATGATAATAACAGATAAGATGATAATAACAGAGATAAGATGATAATAACATATAAGATGATAATAACAGAGATGATAATATCAGAGAAGATGATAATAACAGAGAAGATGATATTAACAGATAAGATGATAATAACAGAGATGATAATATCAGAGAAGACGATAATATCAGAGAAGATGATAATAACAGATGAGATGTTAATAACAGATGAGATGATAAGAACAGATAAGATGATAATAACAGAGATAATATGATAATAACATATGAGATGATAATAACAGAGATGATAATATCAGAGAAGATGATAATAACAGAGAAGATAATAACAGATAAGATGATAATATCAGAGAAGATGATAATAACAGAGATGATAATATCAGGGAAGATGATAATAACAGAGAAGATGATAACATATAAGATGATAATAACTGAGATGATAATAACAGATAAGATGATAATAACATGTGAGATGATAATAACAGATGAGATGATAATAACAGAGATGATAATATCAGAGAAGACGATAATATCAGAGAAGATGATAATAACAGATGAGATGTTAATAACAGATGAGATGATAAGAACAGATAAGATGATAATAACAGAGATAATATGATAATAACATATGAGATGATAATAACAGAGATGATAATATCAGAGAAGATGATAATAACAGAGAAGATAATAACAGATAAGATGATAATATCAGAGAAGATGATAATAACAGAGATAATAATATCAGGGAAGATGATAATAACAGAGAAGATGATAACATATAGGATGATAATAACTGAGATGATAATAACAGATAAGATGATAATAACATGTGAGATGATAATAACAGATGAGATGATAATAACAGAGATGATAATAACACAGATAAGATGATAATGACAGATATAAGATTATAATAACAGAGAAGATGATAATAACAGATGAGATGATAATAACAGATAAGATGATAATAACAGAGAAGATGATAATAACAGATAAGATGATAATAACAGAGAAGATTATAATAACAGAGAAGATGATAATAACAGATGAGATGATAATAACAGATGAAATGATAATAGATAAGATGATAATAACAGATAAGATGATAATAACAGAGATGAGATGATAATAACAGATAAGATGATAATAACAGAGATGATAATATCAGAGAAGATGATAATATCACGGATAAGATGATAATAACAGATAAGATGATAACAACAGATGAGATGATAATAACAAATAAGATGATAATAACAGATGAGATAATAATAACAGATGAGATGATAATAACACAAAGATGATAACAGATGAGATGATAATAACAGAGAAGATGATAATAGATAAGATGATAATAACAGATATAAGATGATAATAACAGATAAGATGATAATAACAGATGAGATAGTAATAACACAGAGAAGATGATAATAACAGATACGATGATAATAACAGATGAGATGATAATAACAGAGAAAATGATAATAACAGATAAGATGATAATAACAGATAAGATTATAATAACACAGAGAAGATGATTATAACAGATAAGATGATAACAACAGATGAGATAATATCAGAGAAGATGATAATAACAGAGAAGTTGATAATAACAGAGAAAAGATGATAATAACAGAGAAGATGATAATAACAGATAAGATGATAATAACAGATGAGATGATAACAGAGATACGATGATATTAACAGATAAGATGATAATAACAGATGAGATGATAATAACAGAGATACGATGATATTAACAGATAAGGTGATAATAACAGATGAGATGATAATAACAGATAAGATGATAATAACAGAGATACGATGATATTAACAGATAAGATGATAATAACAGATGAGATGATAATAACAGATAAGATGATAATAACAGAAGATGATAACAGATAAGATGATAATAACAGATAAGTGTATAATAACACAGAGAAGATGATAATAACAGATAAGATGATAACAACAGATGAAATGATAATATCAGAGAAGATGATAATAACAGAGAAGATGATAATAACAGATGAGATGATAATAACAGAAGATGATAATAACAGATAAGATGATAATAACAGATAAGACTATAATAACAGAGAAGATGATAATAACAGATAAGATGATAACAACAGATGAGATGATAATATCAGAGAAGATGATAATAACAGAGAAGATGACAATAACAGATGAGATGATAATAACAGAGATACGATGATATTAACAGATAAGATGATAATAACAGATGAGATGATAATAACAGATAAGATGATAATAACAGAAGATGATAACAGATAAGATGATAATAACAGATAAGTGTATAATAACACAGAGAAGATGATAATAACAGATAAGATGATAACAACAGATGAGATGATAATATCAGAGAAGATGATAATAACAGAGAAGATGATAATAACAGATGAGATGATAATAACAGAGATACGATGATATTAACAGAGAAGATGATAATAACAGATGAGATGATAATAACAGAGATACGATGATATTAACAGATAATATGATAATGACAGATGAGATGATAATAACAGAGAAGATATAATAACAGAGAAGATGATAATAAGAGATGAGATGATAATAACAGAGATAAGATTATAATAACAGATGAGATGATAATAACAGATAAGATGATAATAACAGATGAGATGATAATAACAGATGAGATGATAATATCAGAAAAGATGATAATAACACAGAGAAGATGATAATAACAGATAAGATGATAACAGATGAGATAATATCAGAGAAGATGATAATAACAGAGAAGTTGATAATAACAGAGAAAAGATGATAATAACAGAGAAGATGATGATAACAGATAAGATGATAATAACAGAGAAGATGATAATAACAGAGAAGTTGATAATAACAGAGAAAAGATGATAATAACAGAGAAGATGATAATAACAGATGAGATGATAATAACAGATGAGATGATAATAACAGAGAAGATGATAACAGAGAAGTTGATAATAACAGAGAAAAGATGATAACAGATGAGATGATAATAACAGATGAGATGATAATAACAGAAATACGATGATATTAACAGATAAGATGATAATAACAGATGAGATGATAATAACAGATAAGATGATAATAACAGATAAGACTATAATAACAGAGAAGTTGATAATAGATAAGATGATAACAACAGATGAGATGATAATAACAGAGATACGATGATATTAACAGATAAGATGATAATAACAGATGAGATGTTAATAACAGAGAAGATGATAATAACAGAGAAGATTACAATAACAGATGAGATGATAATAACAGAGATACGATGATATTAACAGATAAGATGATAATAACAGATGAGATGATAACAGATGAGATGATAATAACAGATAAGATGATAATAACAGATGAGATGATAATAACAGAAGATGATAATAGATAAGATGATAATAACAGATAAGACTATAATAACACAGAGAAGATGATAATAACAGATAAGATGATAGCAACAGATGAGATGATAATAACAGAGATACGATGATATTAACAGATAAGATAATAATAACAGATGAGATGATAATAACAGAGAAGATGATAATAACAGATAAGATGATATTAACAGAGATAAGATGATAATAACAGATGAGATGATAATAACAGATAAGATGATAACGGATGAGATGATAATAACAGAGAAGATGATAATAACAGATGAGATGATAATAACAGAGATAAGATGATAATAACAGATGAGATGATAATAACAGATAAGATGATAACAGATGAGATGATAATAACAGATGAGATGATAATAACAGATGAGATGATAATAACAGATGAGATGATAATAACAGATGAGATGATAATAACAGAGATAAGATGATAATAACAGATGAGATGATAATAACAGATAAGATGATAATAACAGATGAGATGATAATAACAGATGAGATGATAATAACAGAGAAGATGATAATAACAGATAAGATGATAATAACAGAGATAAGATGATAATAACAGATGAGATGATAATAACAGATAAGATGATAACAGATGAGATGATAATAACAGAGATCATAATATCAGAAAAGATGATAATAACAGAGACGATGATAACAGAAGATGATAATAACAGATAAGATGATAATAACAGATGAGATGATAATAACAAAGATGATAATATCAGAGAAGATGATAATAGATAAGATGATAATAACAGATAAGATGATAATAACAGATAAGATGATAATAACAGAGAAGATGATAATATCAAAGAAGATGATAATAACAGAGATAAAATGATAATAACACACCGCCATGGTTTCTGTTCATGTGTTTGTGCCAGGTATAAAACAGGTATAAACAGGTATAAACAGGTCTGAAACAGATATAAACAGGTCTGAAACAGGTATAAAACAGGTATAAACAGGTCTGAAACAGGTATAAACAGGTCTGAAACAGATATAAAACAGGTCTGAAACAGGTATAAAACAGGTATAAACAGGTCTGAAACAGGTATAAACAGGTCTGAAACAGGTATAAAACAGGTCTGAAACAGGTATAAACAGGTCTGAAACAGATATAAACAGGTCTGAAACAGGTATAAAACAGGTATAAACAGGTCTGAAACAGGTATAAACAGGTCTGAAACAGGTATAAAACAGGTCTGAAACAGGTATAAACAGGTCTGAAACAGATATAAACAGGTCTGAAACAGGTATAAAACAGGTATAAACAAACAGGTCTGAAACAGATATAAACAGGTCTGAAACAGGTATAAAACAGGTATAAACAGGTCTGAAACAGGTATAAACAGGTCTGAAACATATAAACAGGTCTGAAACAGGTATAAAACAGGTATAAACAGGTCTGAAAAAAAAAAAAACAGGTATAAACAGGTCTGAAACAGGTATAAACAGGTCTGAAACAGATATAAACAGGTCTGAAACAGATATAAAACAGGTATAAACAGGTCTGAAACAGATATAAACAGGTCTGAAACAGATATAAAACAGGTATAAACAGGTCTGAAACAGGTATAAACAGGTCTGAAAAAGATATAAACAGGTCTGAAACAGATATAAAACAGGTATAAACACGTATTAACAGGTATAAACAGGTCTGAAACAGATATAAACAGGTCTGAAACAGATATAAAACAGGTATAAACAGGTATAAACAGGTATTAACAGGTATAAACAGGTCTGAAACAGATATAAACAGGTCTGAAACAGATATAAAACAGGTATAAACACGTATTAACAGGTATAAACAGGTCTGAAACAGATATAAACAGGTCTGAAACAGATATAAAACAGGTATAAACACGTATTAACAGATATAAACAGGTCTGAAACAGATATAAAACAGGTATAAACAGGTATAAACAGGTCTGAAACAGATATAAAACAGGTATAAACACGTATTAACAGGTCTGAAACAGATATAAACAGGTCTGAAACAGATATAAAACAGGTATAAACAGGTATAAACAGGTCTGAAACAGATATAAAACAGGTATAAACACGTATTAACAGGTATAAACAGGTCTGAAACAGATATAAAACAGGTATAAACAGGTATAAACAGGTCTGAAACAGATATAAAACAGGTATAAACACGTATTAACAGGTATAAACAGGTCTGAAACAGATATAAAACAGGTATAAACACGTATTAACAGGTATATACAGGTCTGAAACAGATATAAAACAGGTATAAACAGGTATTAACAGGTCTGAAACAGATATAAAACAGGTATAAACACGTATTAACAGGTCTGAAACAGATATAAACAGGTCTGAAACAGATATAAAACAGGTATAAACAGGTATTAACAGGTATAAACAGGTCTGAAACAGATATAAACAGGTCTGAAACAGATATAAAACAGGTATAAACAGGTATTAACAGGTATTAACAGGTATAAACAGGTATTAACAGGTATTAACAGGTATTAACAGGTATAAACAGGTATTAACAGGTAGAAACAGGTATTAACAGGTATAAACAGGTATAAACAGATATAAAACAGGTATAAACAGGTATTAACAGGTATAAACAGGTATAAACAGGTATTAACA